>JAABOM020000007.1:19172689-19195822 GCA_011800125.2 Solanum clarkiae
TCAATGCTTCGAAAATGCATAGGTGACCCATCCCGTATCACTCCTATTGAGGACGTGCAGGTTACAGAAGATCTCACCTATGAAGAGGTACCTGTTGCTATTCTAGATCGTCAAGTTAAAAAGCTAAGGAACAAAGAAATAGCTTCGGTTAAAGCACTTTGGAGGAACCAATAAGCAGAAGAGATAACATGGGAGGGCGAGAACATGATGAATTCAAAATATCCTCACTTATTTGAAGCTAAAGAGGAAGTTCAATATACAGAATTGGGACATCGATAGGTACGTGTGATTGAATATTTAATCTGCTGTGAAATGGTTATGTAAGTAAAGGTTTAAACTTGGTTGAGCTATCTAATTGTGCTAACATTCGAGGACAAAAGTTCCTAAGGGGGTGGGAGGATGTAACACCCCATATCTTACCATACTAATACTATACAAATGAAATATGACATGATTTGGTTAAACTAGCGCTAATTTTTAAAAGTGTTTGAATCTCGTGTTAATGGGCTATATGTGCGTCTAACGCTTAAGAGGGTCGGGTGTATACATGTTTTGTGTTGAAGTGAGGATATTTTACGGCCTTAAAATAAAGTGAGAGAATTGAGGTAATTGTAGGACTTAGGAAGCAAGTAGGTGAGTCAGCTACTTGCTTAGCTTAAATTGCTAACTAAATAGAGACGAGACCCGGGGTCGAAATTGTCCAAGTCCGAGTATGAATAAAATTTGTGTTAAGGGTGTAACTTTGGGCTATGATTTAACATTACATATGGAATATATTTACAGTCCAAGGATGAGAGTAAGAAAGGCCCAAAGACATCGTAAACTCTTGGATACTTTGGGCCCAAAACTAAGTAAGAAAAGCTGGCAAAATAGGGAGCCCAAGTCCATCAACTTGGAGACCCATTTTGGCCCAAGTTTAATGGACAAGCTGCTGGATAAGTAGCTTATTAATGTTTAGTGTAAGATGTTCAAAATACCAAGAGAAGGTCGGCCAAAGTAGTAGCATAAATAGGGGTCATAAGCTGCAAATATCCATTCACTTTTAACTTGGAAAATTTCTGCTTTCTCCCAACTTTATTGTTCTTCTTTCTGCACCTTGCAAAGCAGCTAAATAACTCTCCTAGAGTTCTTTGAGAAGGCTTACACCTTGAAGTAAGTAGTAAGTAAGCTTACACATGTGCTTAGCATAGTTTTCTCATGAAAAACAAGAAGTATATGTTAATATGTTGGTGCTGGAATTTCTGGACAGATTGTATACTAAGGATTCTTGTGTACTTTTGTTGTTAATTAAGAGGTTTTCCTCTTGTTGGATAGCTTTATTATGTATTATAACTTAATTATGCAACAAATATTGGTTTTACAGTAGTGTAAAAAGGCTGATTAACTATTTTTACAGTCCACAAAAGCGAGTCATTATATGATATCGCAATTATGGGCTTTGTACGAACTTGTGGACTGTTGGAGAGCAAGCTGTTGCTTCACATCCTTTATCACTGATTTGTTGCGGTTCTAAAACTGGTTTATAGCTTGTTGTGTGTACAAATGTTGCTGTAACAGTTATGTTAATGTTGGAACCGATTTGGAATTGTTAAGGTCGAAAGGTAGCGAGGGGAAGTAATGTTATACTACCCGTTTTTAGGTGATGTAAAATTGTTATGTGTTTTTCTTTGTGGACTGTTGTAAGACTATTTTGGCATTAAAATAGGCTGTTAAATGATGTGTACATGCTAATGTATATTGGAAAATATGATTAGAGGTGTAGTAATTGGAAGAATACGTTCGGGTTTATAAACACCCGCTTGCTGCCCATGTATTGTTTTCTTGTGTGATTGGGATGTCAAGGTGTATATATTGGCTATTAATGCTAGTTTTATCATCTACTATGTTGTAGATAAGTATTTGAAGGAAGGGAAGGTTATTTTGAGATAGTAACAGGGTCCCACAACAAGGTATGTAAGGTTACTTTATTTCGTATTACTTGGCATGAAAGATAGGTATCTCCTTGGTAATTAAAGGTATTTACCAACTCTGACATAACTATTAACCATGTCTCCACTCTTATACATGTTCATATGATTCCATACATAGTGACCTTTAAAACTGCATACATGCTTGAATACCAAGTTATCTGAGTTCTTGTTACGAAATAAAGTTCACAAGTTATTCCATTTCATATGCATTTCATTGTTTATCGCACGTACTCTTTTAATTGTCATATTGTCTTATATGATTATCTACATGTCACATGCAACATATACAGTCCTACGACTCCAATATTATGACCACCAAAAGAATCATCTCAAAGGTAATTAGAAGATAAAGTATACAATTTTCGGTAGGTGGTAGCCCCGAGGGGTTGAGTATAACCTAGCCAGGGGACGATCCTATCAGGGGGTAGCCCAAGGGGTTGAGTATAACCTAGCCAGGGACGAACCCGATACAGTTTCACCACTGATCAGTTGGTCATTTATTTACAGCTGTGCATAGATTTTACAGTATAGATCTTACAGTAAAGGTAAAGTGATATAAAGAATATAAAGTACATGATTCCATAGTATAACTAAGGGTGGTCCCTGATCTTCTACAGATGCATGGTTTTATTTGAGTTGTTACTTTCTATACAGTATATCGTGCCTTACATACTCAGTACATTATCCCGTACTGACGTCCCTTATGGGGGACCTGCATTTCATGCTGCAGGTACAAGTGCTAGTAGATCTCCCCAGTAGGAGTACAGGATATTCAACTGCTGTCATCAAGCTCCAGGTTGCTTCGGAGCTTTGTACATGTCTAGAGGTTACATGTTTTTATTGCATAGTTTGTTGAGGCGAGGCCTGTCCCGACCCTTATCAAATGTTTCTCTCTATTTAGAGGCCTTGTAAACTATGTAAAGCAAAGTGAAGTCATGTCTCGCAGTTTAGATAGCGTGGCCCCAACGGCCTAGTTATATGCATTTCCTTTTGGCTTGTTATCACTATTCCTCTTCTTAAAGGCATGTCAAATGTAGAAACCCCTTACAATATGTATAGATCGCATATAGTTACAGGTTGGTTCTCCCGAGCCTTATCGCAACGGGTGCCGATTCGCCCTACGGGACTTTGGGGCGTGATAATACAAGTCCTTTCCCTAGAAATGACTCTTATTAGTGGGTCATACCAGTTGAATTGAAGATGCAAAGAACCTGATGCGATACCCTGATTATGACTCATAGGTCATCCTACGAGTTGTACTTGTAAGACGTACTAACTGCCATCTGTCTTTTCTATGTAATTTTTTGGGTTAAACTTGTAACTACTACAAATACTTTAGGTTAGGTTTTATTTGAGGGATTTTTTACACATTTCAATTTTTAGACATTGAATGTGCCTTTGAATGTTCTCTCAAGAATATTTTATAGGGTTTTAGCAAAGTTCTTTATTTTTCTCTTAGAAAACCCACTTTTGGGGATTGCAAATGTTGCTTTGTACTCATTGTCAATCTATCAAGCTTGTGGTTTGCGATTTGTGGTTTCTTCAATCTTCATTTCTTTGGGTAAAATTCTCAATAATGTCTTGCATTTACATTTTTGTTGGTTTTTCCTTAGCCATGAGTAGCTAAGAACCCACAACTTGGGGCTGTGGAACCATGGATAGTTGACTTGAGATGACCTAGGTTTGTCATTTCTATGATTGGAGTTTGCATGTATTATGTATTTCCCTTTATTATGATTGTTATTTGGTGGTAGCGAGCACCAAACCCTGCCTACTATCACGATCCTGACCAAGGTAGTGACGAATAGGAAAAGGGAAATAGATGATAGGGTTTGATTGATGTGTTCTAGTCTAATCAACCAAACCTGACCAAGGAGAGGTTGACTTGGACAATAGGTAATGGCTAGTTGGCATGCCATGGTTGCCAACCAAGCGTCATCGTGAAATTCGATCTTCACCTTCACAAGAGGGCTGGAAGAACCTAAATTACCATCCTGCATGCAACTCTCTAATTGTAGTTGTATTATCTAGGTTAATCGAGTGAACAAACCATGGGGAACACAATCCCAAGTTGTCCCTAAAATTGAGTATTGTCTCACATCATAATATAGTATCTATTTATTTTTGTTCTTGAATCACAACCCCCCCCCCATTTTTAGAGATTTTTGTTATAGATACTTGAAATGATTGGTAGTGAAGTCTCATAGTCAAGCCCTGTATTTCCTGTGGATTTGACTCTAACCTTCGGTTAGATTAATTGCTGACAGTGACCGCTTTCTTATTGGAGCATGAATATCATCAACAACTATTACCCATATGCTATCCTACATGTCATTAGGCCTACATTATAGCCCTAATGAAGTCTTTTGGGACCATAGTCTAGAAGAAATTGAGTGACCTCTGATTGAGAAGAAGGGCAAGCCTATGGGTTGAAGCTTACATGCCATTTCTCATTTGAAAGAGTGAATGTTGAATAAATCTTTGGTATTGATGTCCTAATCTTGTGCATATAGGATCTTCTTTTATGTGAGGGAAAATGGTGATGTCCTTTAGCAGTGTTCAACAGCCATATGATCAATTGTGAGCATATCTATGTCTTGAGCACTCTTTAGTTATCTCTTGAGGCTTCAAAATTGCGTAAGCAGTTTGTGGATGCTTTGAAGATAGACAACAAAGGGAGGATTATACATACTTCCCTTATGGCCCTATTTTCTATCACTGAGTATTGGAATGGTTGGTATTGGATTTGCTTGAGGGTAAGAAAAAGTGCAATTGGGAGTGTCGATGAGCCCATACCATAGACCCATTTTAGGCTTAAAAAGTGAAGAAATGTTGTCCTTAATGTGCTATTATGCCTCATATATTCATAAACCTTTGTGTTTCATGCGAGGACTGAGGATAAAAAGTGCATAGATGGGCAACACTTAACAACACAAGGCGAAGGAACAAAAATTCTAGAAATGTGGTAAAAAATGATGTCGCTGAGTCATTCAGTGGATCACCGAAATGCAACCAAGACTTCCTAACATTGCAGTGCTTAAACCCCCAAATTTGTGACAAAAAGGCAATGTTGATAGAGGTTCGGTAGATTACTGAACATGATCGGTGATAAACAATGGTGTCACTGAATGTTATAGAGACTATAGTTTTAACTGGTTCATTAAAAGGAGGTCAAGTGCACATTCATTGCATCACCGAAATGCTTAGCATGGCCGACCTTGATCGAGAATGGTGCAACCATGTGTTAAGTTAGGCAAAATATGCAAGAGTATACATAGAAATTGTACCTCATTTTACAAATATTCGGATATTCTACATATTCGGATTACTCTAAGAGAGAGAGCATTCCATATTGAGAGAGTACATTGATGTCATGACCAAAGCCTAGGGCCTAGCGTGACACAATGCATGGGGAACTCAAAGGGACCCCAAGAAAGCCTCATAGCATATCATTACATGTCCTTGGTCATGGAAGCAATAAAATACAACACGAAGTAGTAAATCAGGATAAATGGGGCTAAGCGACAACTTCATAACATTAGCATCAAGAGTCAAAAGGAGTCAAAGCTCATAACATAGATATATAACATGTCTAACAACACCTCTACTACATACGATAAGAGTAGGGGCTAAGACAAAGCAACCGGGCTCACCCTCATAGTCAATACATCAGTCAAAGAGGAATAGTCTTAATACAAAGTAAGAGATCATAAGTAACGTCCCCGGAATAGAGGACTCGCCAACAGACTTGAGCAAAGTCATACTAGCCACGTGGAGGAGGATGCTCAAGTGGAACTCCAACTCCTATATGATGAAATCATGTAGGCATAGAGTATGTGTTAGTATGTTTGAATGTACTAAGTATGTAGGATGCAATGCACCAATAGATGGGCATCATAATCAAAATGTATACTTAGGCAATAGATGAGCATATAGCAATATGACATGAATGGATGGTGCTTGAAGTAAATCATACTATCATAGTACATAACACATGTGTAGGGAGTGACTATTCTTAGCGCAATCCAAGGCCTATCACTCGCTTGGAGAGGCGCATGAGGTACAAACCCCTTCATAAGGTTGTAAGAGTGGAAACCCCCAACGGGTTGATGGGTACGAACCCCCAACATAGTTTATGGAGTACAAAACCCCCAACGGGTTGATGGAGTACAAACCCCCCAACAAGGTTGACAGGTACCAACCCCCAACATAGTTACCCGGGACTACCACTCCCCAAGCTTGGCGATTGAGGTACCAACCCCATTAATAGGTTACCCGGGTCTACAACCTCCCGATCTAGGCTTGGTCATCCCCAACACTATAGAGATAATATCACATATACATATATACATTCCTCCCATTATCATATAGTCACCTTAGCCATACATCCTTCTCATCATCATATAATCATCATATTTACTCATTCCTTTCATTATCATATAGTCATCATATACATACTTTCATCATCATTTCATCATCATATAATCATCATATCAAAATTCAGCTCATAAGACATGCATTGGACCTTCAATTCCTCAAGAAACCCTAGCCGGACATTTTACCAAACACCTAGAGGGTATGTAGTGCTAGTGTAAAACCATGCAATTCAAGAGTGAAATTATTCTAGTAAATTCGTTATAAAACCTTCAATAGATACTTGGTAACACCCTCAAACAATATATACATCAAAATCCTTCATCAATCTTTCACTAGTCCTTAGATGCATAGCCCAACATATGGTAAAATAGTCACAATCCCATGAAGTTTTAACATAGTGTGCAATGATTTCATAATAGATAAGACCCATTTGTAAATCAACTTTAAATCATGCAATTTTGAGGAAAATGAAGCTTGGCCATCATGGGTGAAAGGAACCCATGAAAAAACCCACATACCTTAGCTTTGTAGATGAACTTGGTGAAGATTGGAGATGGAGACTTAAAGCTTGAATGAGAACCTTGAAACCCTAAGGGTTTGAGACTTGAATTTAGGAGATAAAATATTGGCTAAGTGTTTTGGTGAGTATTGCGGATTGTTTAGAATGATATGAGGGTGAAAAATGGCTAAGTATAGTTATTTTCACATTTGGGAACACTTAGGCCTAAGACTTAAAAGTCTTGGATTGAGTTAAAAGAACCTGGACAGAAATAACACTGGGGCGCGTTGTGCCCCAAACGCGCTAACCTCACTATTTTCATGCTCACATGAAATTCGCATGTTTCTACGGTTTCTCTAAAATCGGGATTAGTGCCTCTTCCCCCTAAATTTGACCCCATGAATAAGAATATGAAGTCGGATTTTAGATATCACATACAGATTTTTAGATATATGAAAATTACAATTCCAGGCATTTTCGACACACATTTTTGGACACTTTTTGGGGTCATTTCAATTGAACCTTCTTAGAGTTGAAGGACAAGGGTTTTGATTTTCAAGCTTTGGGGAGAAAAATACTATAGATTAGGAGGTGAGATTCCAACTAGTTGCCTTATAATTCTTCTTACCCACATTTATGGCTACTGAAACTGGTATATATATATTTCTTACTTTTGAGCACGTGTAGCTAAAATCCTAATATTAGGGGATGTGCATCAATTATGGGTACTTGATTCATTAGTCGGGTGTATGGTATTTTGATTGTTTTGATGTTAATCTCAGTGAGTTCATATTTATTGCTATGTATATTTTATCATCTTGAGGTTGCAAGCTCTTGGTTATCTTTAATCTTCAATTACTGCATTAAATTGAGTGATTGTAGTGGGCAATGAATGTCATAGCCAAAAATCATTCGAGGTTTCAGTTGAATTCCATGAAATTAGGTTCAATGACTAAAGTATTAGAGCATTTGTTGAGCGTTTGTTGATAATTGCTTGGGCCAAGCGTGTCCTTGAGTGATTCGCACATGAGGCTATAATAAGTTCCTGTGAAACACCATTTCTATCTAAATAGAAGTGTTGGTTACCATCAATTCTAGCTTAGGACATATTATTAACTCAAACATTTAAGAATTTAGACCCGGTTGATTAGCTCTAGTCCCATATTCGCACACCCCCGACATTTCTCTCTATAGGTTGTTCGAATCTACTCTCATAATCGCTTATAGTTGAATGTTAGTTTTATTTTACTCATAGCCCCTATTTTATCACAATAATTGCTTAGTTCAACATAATACCTCTATACTCGAACAACCATACCATTCCCTATGGGATTCAACCCTAAATCATTATTGAGTTATTATGCTGATAATGATCATCCACATTCTCCAAAAGTGAGGTTTACTTGAACGTCATCAATGTCCTATGCCCCTAGCCATGTTAGTAGTAGAGGCACATTGGATTGTATAGAGTTTGTGTTGTATTCTATTTTTGTACTAAAGTTGTTTCATTCCTTTGATGTGATTAAGATGAGACCTATCCTTTATTCTCTTGTAGATTGTTCCCGATGCTATGTTTACTTTATATATACTTATTGATAAACTAAGGCTGTTTGGTTGGGCCCTTTGGATTTTGATTTGCATTTCATGCCTAGGATCTAGCTTGGTTCGTAACAACAAAGGGGTTTCAACACCTTAAAAGTTTGTACAAGACATAGTTTTTGGGTCCTATAATGGACAATTAAGCTTGAAAATTTTGCCAAGTATGAGGGATCTCTATGAGTCATAGAAAATAGAATGAGCCCATAGATGGGGTTTTGCACTTGAAATTCTAAGAGGTGATCTTTGGATCATATTTCACTAAGGGGATCCACGAACCGTAGATGGGTTAACGACCCGTAGACCTAGTTCGTGGTTCCTATCCGTCAATTTTTAATAAAGGACATTTTTGTCCCTTCTACCCTCTTAGTCCCTAAACTATGTCATTTTGACCCAGTTAATCTACCTATAACCATTTTTAGACTATCAGTCTACCTCATTTTCAAGTTTTTATCTAATTCATCAAATTCTCCCCAAGTTTATTCACCTACAAGTCTCCATAGAAGATCAAAGCTAGGGTTTCAAGGGTTCAAGCCTTCAATTCCAAAATTTCACCAAGGATTTTACTTGAGGTATGTAGGTATTCATCGATGGGTCTCTTTCATCCATGGATACTAAAGAAATTTTAACTTTTTACTACCAAATTCAAACATGTTATAAGGACCCAGACCTCGGGAGGCCTTACTAAAAGGGTCTTCATCTGTGGCCCTTTTCACAAATAGTAAAAGGGTCTCATGACCAGGCCTACCAATGCCCAATAAAACCCCAGTTTCATAGGTCCTTGTTTGAAACATGATGGGTTGTACAACTCGCAGTTCTTTATGTGCAAATCTCCTTCACATCATCATTTTCCATGAACCATTGTATGGTCTACTGTACTCTATATGGCCCGTAAGGGGCCCTCATGAAAGTGACTTTCATTAGTTTTTTAGGGTCAGTTGGGTCTTTTCTCATTCATTTAACATCTAAGCGCCATTTTTGGATTGTTTCATGAGATTATAACTATCCCAAGCCCTCCAAATTTCTCATTCTCACATAATCACTTTATTCTAAAAAAAAATTCTAACTCTAAAAGAAACCTTCTTTCTCACGTCAAGTAGAGTTCCAAGACCAAGACCAAGATCAATGTTTTATTCATAGAAGCTTGCATTTAGCGCTTGGATTATCAAGATATGCGGGTCTTCATTTATGGGCCCCTTCCACCCATGGATCTCAAAGAATTATTCACTTTTCACCTAATTCTAAGTATAAAATTTATGGATTTTCATGATTCCTATTCCAATTTCATAAATTTTAATTTATATTATGATTATTAGTCTAATTATGCATAAATTATTATTAATTACATAAAATTCAAGAATTTTGAAGTAAATTCTCTTACATGCTATCTAGAAATCATGAACTTGATTACAAATTCTCTCAATTATGATTTAACTGGTGTTAGTTTACATGATTATGCTGAATTCATCTCAATTATATGATTTTAAGTGATTAATTATAAATTTATACCCCTACTTTTCATCACAAGTTATGATTATGAATTGGAAACTCTTTCAAGAAAGCTTATGAAAAGAGTGATCTAAGACCCAATTACACTCTTAGATGAGGTATAATTTGTAATAATGGAAGGCCTAAACCCACATTACATGAGTCACATAATAAGCTATTCTATAAACAAGTTCTTATCAATTGGATTGGTAGTTATTGATTACCTTCGAGGATAATAAGCTTTATGATAAGTATAACACATTATTATGATAAGCATGATTTATGAAAAGTTTTATGATTCTATGATAAGTGTGATTTACAGGAACATGGTGTTTGAGATGGGGAATAGATCCAAGGGGTCCTAAGTAGCAATGTCTAGTTCTATAACTACCTATTGCAGTAGGGTTATTGCAAATATGTCATATCTAGTGGATTCACATATAGCACATATTCATGACACCTGCCTAGAGGGGTAGAGTTCACTTTGGCAAGTAGACTCTCCTTTTCTGGTGTATGAAACAATATCGAGATTCCATATAATAGCTTTTATGATATTATTGTCAGTTATGATTGCTATTTCACACATGCATAGTTTTCTTATGATACATCATTTGACTATTTATAGTATATGATCTTAAATGGTTCTTATTACTATTTCTTTTATGCATTTTCCATGTCCATGTGTTACTTATGCTATCAACTCATCCCTTACTTTAGTATTTACATTGGGAAACTGCATGCATGATTTATGGCATTTTCTTTGCATTATTCACATACTTAGTGTAACACCCCATGATGTGCTATCAAAATACAACAGTTTTGATGCCTAAAACATAGGATTTTGTGTGTTCTCAATGCAACATTTATGGTTTTTATGTGTTTTTATGTCTAGTTTTGCAGGAAAGTATGTTAGCTATGACTTGGGGCAAAATTGCAGAGTTTTTAGGATTTTGGTGATTTACGAGACCCTCTATGAGTTGTAGAGATAGTTTCGTGACAAATTCCAGTGATAATATCTGAAGATCAGCTATACAAGACCTCTAACAAGTTGTAGAGCATTCTACGAGTCAGATAGACAGGTTTTGTGAAGATTTCTAGAGAGGGATAATTTGAAGCAATTGAAGCCTACGAGTTTGAAGTATGAGTCGTAAATCAGTTTAAGAGTCATGAAGATGGTTCGTAGAAGAGCAATCCAAGATCTCAGAAGATAATTACGAGACCCCAATTACGACTCATAAATCACATTACGAGTCGTAAATACCTTTTGTGGAGTCCGCCGACTAGTTTTTCTATTTTTTAGGAATTAGATGTAATTACTATAAATAGTACTTTTAGGTTATTGTGCAGAGAGAGGACGTCATTATTCAGTACTTTTAAGGTTTGTACTTAGAGAACTCAATACTTGAGAGAGAAGATAGAGGAAAACACTTGTTAGTAAATTTGTTTTTGAAGCTTGTGATTCTCATTCTTCTTGGATTTACTTTATCTTAATTCAATTAGGTAGGTGTTTAATTATATTTTCTCAATTCATAATTTCTTCATCTACCCATAGCATGAGTAGCTAAATCCACAACTAGGGCTGTGGGGAACCATGAAGACCTAACAAAGTAAACACGAATAATTTACAATTCTTTGAATGGGTATATGCATGTATTAATCAATTCTCTTCGTTTTATATGTTTTCTAGTGGTGACTAACATTAAAACCAAGGTAGTAATGAATAGGAAAAGAGAATGATTAAAAGGATTCAATGATGTGTTCTCGTTTAATGAGCCGAACTAGGCCAAGGGGAGGTTGACTAGGACTTATAGGTAATGTTTAGTATTGCACACTATGGAGATGGCCCTAGTCACATAGTGAAATTTGTCTCTCACCTTTGACCTTTGATGAACTTAAATTATCATCTTGCATGCTATATTCAAGGCAAGAATTAGGTTATCCGGTGATACTAAGTTGGAAAATCATGGGGAACACAATACCCTTTGTCATGACCCAAGCCTAGGGCCTAGACATGACATGGCGAATGGGGAACCCAAAGGGACCCTAAACAAGCCTCTTAGCTTATCAATCAGTCATCCTTGGTCGTGAAAGAAAAATAAACGACAACATGAGATATAAAACAAGGGAAGCAGGACTAAGAAAAGTCTTTGATAATCATAAAAGCATAAAGAGTCAAGCTCATAGCATAAATACATCTAATATTCCAACAACATCTCTAACATAGAATCGAGCGAGGGCTAAGACACTTTCTGGGCTCACCCTCTTAGTAACAAGTGTTGAACATAAAAAAGTCTCAACATAGCAAGAGTAACATAGATAGTGTCCTCGGACTTGAGGATTTACCAAATCTTATCACTAAAGCTTATCTCCGAAGGATTGGACTAGCCACGTGGAGGAGGATGATAAAAAAGGTGCTCCAGTCCCTACATGGTAATATCATGTGGGAATAGGTTATGCATTAGTATGTTTAGATGTACTAAGTATATAGGATGCAACGCAACAAGACAAAGCCAATATAGTAAAAATGCATAATAAATAGCAATAGATAAGTCTGACTTCAATATGGCATGCATGATCAATGTTTGAAGTAAAATGTGCTTGTAAATATTTCAACTTGCATATAACATAATACATGTGTGGGAAGAGATTCTAACTGACAAATTTAATACCAAGCGAGCTACAACTTACAATCCTAATGATTATCCCTCATCGGTAAGAGGTGTTCTATTTGCCAAAGTAAATCATACTTCATCTTACGGGAGCCCATCCCATTTTGGAGAAGTAACCCTCCTTATGGAAACCCGTCCCATTTCAGAGTGGATTTCACGATAAGGTGCACTAAATGGATCCACTAGTATAGCAATGGTGAAGTATAATCCTGTGTTGACACATAGTTTGAGGAAAGGAGTATGAACCCTTGAAGATAGTCCATGCCAACATCCAATCCATCGGTGCTAAGTCTAATCTCACGGAATACTTGAAATAATGATAACTTTAATAACTTGTAAGAAACATAGAAACATGACATGAGGAGCTCTTAAACGTGCTTGCACTCTAGTAATGAGCCTGACTTGAACATGAGGATAGATTATAATCATACACGAACCCTTGCTTTAACATGAATGGCTCACAAGAGGTAAAAATCTTGAAATAGGCTTAACTTAAAATTTGTAACATCATAGATACCCTTCATGAATTCAATATATACTTGAAAGCCCTTAATCATCATATAGTCACTTGACTTGTAAATCATGCAATAGATCATCAATAACTTGAGAATTCTTGATTTGACATTTTATCAAACACGTGGTGAGTTGATGATACTAGTTCAAAATCATGCAATTAGAGAGTGAAATAAGGTGGGAAAACTTAATGTAAATCAACCAACCAACATTTAGCAAAACCCCCATTTAGGGTACCTTGAAATCCATCATCAAATCTCATAATAAATCACAGTTTCATAGCTCAGAACATACGTAGTCTCAATAGACAAAATCAATTTATGATATAAGCTTGAAATAGATAGTTATGCATAATTAATGAATATTTCATAAAATCCCAACATAATTTACATTCAAAATTCATAATAAGATATACCTTTAGATAATACAACTTGAAAACATGCAATTTTTATAAAAAAGAAGATTAGGCTCCATGGATGAAAGGACCCAATGAATCAAACTCACATACCTCAAAATTGTATTTTCTTGAGGTGAACTGGTTTTCTATGCGGACCCATTGCGAAGTACAAAATAATATTGTTCAGCTCCCCAGGTGCGTCGCGGCCTTGGTGCAGACATACACTGTTTTTTGAAAATTAGCAAAAATTATTTTTAGCTACGGGTCTTATTAAAATTAGGGTTATACCGATTTCCCACTCACTTTGATTCTCTAATCAAGAAAATAAAGTAAGATTTTCAATACCACACACGAATTTTGAGATATATGAAAATTACGATTATGGGCATTCCGAGACA
Organism: Solanum clarkiae; assembly: GCA_011800125.2. Classification (NCBI taxonomy): domain Eukaryota; kingdom Viridiplantae; phylum Streptophyta; class Magnoliopsida; order Solanales; family Solanaceae; genus Solanum; species Solanum clarkiae. The sequence goes on from JAABOM020000007.1 coordinate 19,186,597, forward strand.
CATTTTTGGAGCATTTTAATCTACCCCTTGGGAACATTCGTTCCCGAATGTCAAAGAAACATTAATAAGAAAAGTAATCATGAAGATTTTAGCTAGACATGAATGCAATAAATGCATTAAAATATTATTTTCAAAAGTCTCGGCATGAATGTCAAAATTCATCATGAACTTTGTTACCATGAACATGAACGCATGCAAAATAACATGGGGGATGAAATTAAAAACCTGGAATCACATAGGGGACTTACATTGGTACCTTCGGCTTGGGTAGAGTGGAAGAGACATGAATATCGCTTTCTCATGTCTGCTTCGGCTTCCCATGTGGCACTTTCAGCTTGTTGGTTCCTCCAGAGGACCTTCGTGGAAGTTACATCTTTGTTTCTCAACCTCTTCACTTGCATATCCAAAATTTCCATCGGCATCTCATCATAGGTCAAATTATATTGTACAATACCCACAACATCCAAGGGCACTATAGCACTTGGTTCACCCACACACTTTCTCAACATGGACACGTGGAAGACCAGATGAACCATATTCATCTCCATAGGCAAATCCAACTCATATGCAACCTTTCCCACTCTCCTCAAAAGGTTATAGAGACCTACAAATCTTAAGCTTAATTTCCTCTTCTTTCCAAATCAGACCACACCCTTCATGGGTGCGATTTACAAATAGACCCAACCACCAACCTTAAACTTAATATCTCTTATCCTCACATCGGAATAGGACTTTTGACTACTTTGGGCTGTTTTCAATATCTCCCTAATCAACCTCACCTTTTACAAGGCCTTCATCACCAAATTCGGACCTAAAAAAGCCGTCTCCCCACTTCAAAGCACCCAACTCGGGATCTACAACGTCTACCGTATAAAGCTTCAAAAGCAGCCATACCAATTCTTGACTGGTAGCTATTGTCGTAAGCAAACTCAATAAGTGAAAGATGCTCATCCCGACTATCCTTAAACTCCAAAACACAAGCTCTAAGTATATCCTCAAGAGTGTGGATAGTCCTTTCGATGTGACCATCCGTTTGAGGATGAAAAGCCGTGCTAAGCTTAACTTTGGTACCAAGACCTCTTTGGAAGGACCTCCAAAAGTGAGAAGTTAATTGAGTACCACAATCTGATATGATAGACAAAGGCATCCTATTCAATCCAACCAACTCATGTATATATAACTTGGCTTAATCTTCAGCACCATAAGTGGTCTTGACTAGTAGGAAGTGAGTTGAATTTGTCATTCTATCCATAACCACCCAACTAGAGTCAAAATATTTCGTAGTCTTAGGCAAACCCAGTACAAAATTCATGTTGATCTCTTTCTACTTCCAAGTAGGAATTTCTATATCTTGGGATAGGCTACCCAACCTTTGATGTTTGGCTTTCACTTGTTGGAAATTGTGACATCCGGATATGAACTTGGCAATGTCTCTCTTCATACCACCCCAACAATACACTTCTCTCAAGTCTCTATACATCTTTATAGAACCAGGGTGAATGGAATAAGATGAATTGCAGGCCTCCTTCAAGATCAATTCTTTCAAGTCGTCAATATTTGACACACACAATCTACCTTGGCACCTAAGGGCACCATCTCCCCCTTGGGAGAAAACCTCCACTTTACTATCTCTTACTGAGGCCTTCAACTCTAACAAGGTGGGGTCAAGATCTTTTTTTGCCTTTACCACCTCAATCAAGGATGATTTAGAACCATCTCCAACCACTACACCACCATTATCAACTTCATCCAACCTAACCCCTAATCTAGCCAATCGTTGAACCTCTCTAACCACCCCCTTGCCACCATCAACAATATGAGCTAGACTACCCATGGACACTCTTCTTAGAGCATCGGCCACAACATTAACTTTGTCGGGATGATAATGCATACTGATATCATAATCTTTAAGGAGCTCTAACCACATTCATTTTCTTCAAGTTAAGATCTTTTTGGGTGAACACATCGGAGACTCTTGTGGTCGGTAAACACATCAATATGAACCCCATAAAAGTAGTGATGCCAAATTTTCAAATCAAATACCATGGCCGCCAATTCAAGATCATGGGTGGGATAATACTTCTCATGCACCTTAAGTTGCCTAGAGGCATATGCTATCACCTTACCATTTTGCATCAAAACACACCCCAAACCAATTCTTGAGGCATCACAATATACAACAAATCCTGCCAACCCTTCCGGTAGAGCCAAGATAGGAACGAAGACAAGTTTGTCTTTCACATTCATTAGTCTACAGAAATTTTGCCTTCTTTTGGGTCAACTTAGTCATAGAAGAAGTAATAGAAGAGAAACCATTTACAAACCTTCGGTAATAACCCGCCAAAGCCAAGAAACTTCTAATATTCGATGGAGTCAATGATCTAGGCCAATTTGTAATCACCTCCGACTTCATAGGATCTATCTTAATGCCATCATCCAACACTACATGCCCTAGAAAAGCAACCTCTTTCAAGTAAAACTCACATTTTTCATATTTAGCATACAACCTCTCCTCAATCAATATTTGCAACACCACCCTCAAGTGATTCAAATGCTCCTCCTCACTATGGAAATAAATAAAGATATCATCAATAAAGATCACCACAAACAAGTCAAGGTAGGGTTTAAGGACCCTATTCATGAGATCCATAAATATAGTCAGTGCATTAGTCAACCCAAAGGATATGACCACAAACTCAAAGTGCCCATAACTATTTCAGAAAGCTGTCATGGGAATGTCACACTCCCTCACTTTCACTTAGTGGTACCCGGAATGAAAATAAATCTTAGAAAAGTGACTAGCCCCTTGAAGTTGATCATAAAGGTCATTAATCCTTGGTAGAGGGTACTTGTTCTTTATGGTGACTCTGTTAAGTTGCCGGTAATCAATGAATATTCTAAGAAAACCATCCTTTTCTTCACAAGTAACATCGGTACATCCCTAGGTGACTTACTAGGCCTTATGAAACCCTTTTACAACAAATCCCTAAATTGCTCCTTCAACTCCTTCAACTCCACCGGGGCCATATGGTAAGGGAGAATAGAAATGGCTTGCGTATCGGGAAGGAGGTCTATACCAAAGTCTATTTTTATTTTGAGAGGAACACTGGAAAGCTCATTAGGAAAGACATCAAGAAACTTATTAACCATCAGAACCGACTCAATAGGAAGGACTTTGGACTCAACATCCCTAACCCTCACAAGATGATAATGATAACCCTTAGAAATCAACTTTCGGTCTTTAATACAAGAAATGAATCTACCCTTAACCACCACACGATAACTTTCCCACTCAAGGACGGGCTCATTAGGGAATTGGAATTTAACCATATTGGTTCTACAATCAATAGAAGCATAATATGCATGCAACCAATCCATCCTGAGAATTATATCAAAATCCACCTAATTCAACAAAATCACAAGGCAAGATTTTATGCGATATTAACAAGGGATAATTTCTATAGACTCTTTTAGATAATGGACTCACCAATGGGAGTGGACACCTTATACAGTTCACACAAAAATTTGGGACTAACATGAAGCTTTTTGGCAATAGGAGTAATAAAAGAAAGAGAAAAACCTAGGTCTATCAATGCATGCACATTAAAATTTAAAAAGTTCAACATAACGGTGAAGACATCAGGCACCTCATCTATCTCTTGTCTCCCTTTAAGATCATAGAATCTATTTTGCCTTGGAGCACCCCCTTGTCGGCCTTCTCTTCCCTTTTGATATGCATTTGCACCTTAGCCTTGTGGACAATCATATATACCTTTGTTTTGAGCATGAGGACAATCAACAACCTTGTGACCCATTGCACCACAACCAAAGCAAGCATTAGAATTCCTCAAACATGGACCACTATGATTCTTTTCACGCCTAGGGTATCTAGATTTTGCCATTCCTCCATTACCACCTCGGGATCTTGGGTTGGTCACTCTATCATTGGAAAATCTCTTGGTAGGAGCATTCGATGACACTTGATCTTGGAACTTGTGGCCTTGTAGAAGCCAGCCACTGTTAGAACCTTGGAATCTACTTTCAAAACGAACCCTCTTGGACTTATCGCTTCTTCTTTTCCTAAGCTTTTCCTACTCTAATTGTTCGACATATGTCATGAGATGGGAAAAATCTATATTACCTACTAGCATAGTGATGTGATATCAAAATACAACATATTTAATGCCTAAAACAAGGGATTTTGTGAGTTCTTAATGTTCCTTTTTATGATTTTTATGTGTTTTGTGTTGTTCTTGCAAAAAATATAGGTTGACATGATTTTGGAGGAAAATTTCAGATTTTGCTGAAGCATAGGACTTACGAGTTCAATTATGAGTCATAGCCCAAGCTACGAGTTGTAGGGTATTATCATAGCAAGAAAAAAGACAAAAAATCAGAAATCTACTAAGTAGAGGTCAACCCGAGTCATAAGTCTCACTATGACTCGTATAGGTGTACTTGTAGTTAGAAAAGAGAGCCCAAACTTTGGATAAAAAACTGAAGGCCTAGACTACGAGAGGAGCATACGAGTCATAGCCGAAGCAACGAATCATATCAATGGGTCATACTAGTTGAATCCAAGATACCAAGAACTATATATGAGACCCTGATTATGACTCGTAGGTCACCTTTTGAGCCGTATCTGTGAGACGTACCAACTGCCAATTGTCTTTTCTGTGTAATTTCTTGTGTTAAACTTGTAACTACTATAAATATTTTAAGTTATGTTTTATTTGAGGGATTCTTACAGATTCCAATTTTTAGACATTGAATGTGCCTTTGAATATTCTCTCAAAAATATTTTAGGGTTTTTGTAAAATTCTTTATCTTTCTCATGGAAAATCCACTTTTGGGGATTGCAAATCTTACTTTGTACTCATTGTCAATCTATCAAGCTTGTCGTTTGTAATTTGTGGTGTCTTCAATCTTCATTACTTTGGGTAAAATTCTCAACTATGTATTGCATTTACATTTTTGTTGGTTGTGCCTTAGCCATGAGTAGCTAAGCACCCACAACTTGTGGTTATGGGAACCTTGAGTAGTTGACTTGAAGTGACCTAGGTTTGTGCATTTCTATGATTGGGGTTTTGCATGTATTGGCTATTTCTCTTCATTATAATTGTTGTTTGTTAGTGGCCAACACCAAAGCCCGCCTACAATTATAATCTCGACCAAGGTAGTGATGAATAGGAAAAGAGAAATAGATGACATGATTCGATTAATGTGTTTTTATCTAATCAACCAAACCTGACCAAGGGAAGATTGACTGGCACAATGGGTAACGGTTAGTTGGCATACCATGGTTTCCGACCAAGCTCCATAGTGAAATTTGACCTTCACCTTCATAAGAGGGATGGAAGAACCTAAATTACCATCTTGTGTGCAAATATCTTATTGTCGTTATGTTATCTAGGTTAATCGAGTCAACGAACCATAGGGAACACAATTCCCAAGTTGTCCCTAAAATTGAGTGTTTTCTCACATAGTAGTATAGTGTCTATTTATTTTTGTTCTTGAATCACAAAACCCCTCTTTTGGAGATTTTAGTTATGGATACTTGAAATGATTTGTAGTGAAGTCGTGTAGTCAACCTCTGTATTCCTTGTGGATTCGACCCTAACCTTCGGTTATGTTAATTGCTGAGAGCGATCGCTTTCTTATTGAGTGTGAACATCATCATATGGCAGTACGACACTCCTCATTAACCAAGTCGTACACTCCCGATTGTTCATCCTTGATCTAGGTTCGACAACCAATTATGGAGCATACTTGAAGAGTTGGTTGAACTTGAGGGCATACTCCTTCACACTCTTAGAACCTTGCTTAAGGTTCTTAAAATCCATCATCGTAGCCTCCCTTAGCTCAATAGGGAAGAACCGGTTAAGGAATGCGGATCTGAACTCTTCTTAAGGGATAGCATCATCATTCTCCTTCTCCAACTTCCATTGTATAAACCAAATTTGAGCCACCCTTTTGAGTTGCTAGGGTGCCAACTCTGCCTTTTCATCTGAATTAACCCCTATGCTGGATACCACCTTGTACACCTTATCTATGAACTCTTATGGATCCTCATCCGTCTTGAAGCCATGGAACTCTGGTGGGTTCATTCTAGTAAAATACCTCACCCTAGAAGCAAGAGTGGGAGCATGAGGGGCTTGGGCCCCTTGGTTGATTTGGTTGGTCATAGCATGAGCCAACATTGTGATAGTATCTCGGAACTCATCTTGGGCTATACTCCTTGAGAAACTTGAGGAGCGGGAGGAGGCGGTTGCTTGTAACACCCCACACCTTACAGTACTAGTACAATGTAAATGAAACATGATAAAGTTTGGTTGAGTTAGCGCCAAATTTGTAAAAGTGATTGAACATCGTGTTAATTGTCTATATGTGCGTCTAACGCTTTAGAGAGTCGAGTGCATATTTTTTTGTGTCAAATTAAGGAGATCACAACCTTAAATAAAGTAAGAGAATTGAGGTTCTTGTAGGACTTAAGAAGCTAGAAAGTGAGTCACCTACTTGCTTAGCTTAAATTTGCTAGCCAAACGAAGATGAGGCTCAACGTCGAATTGTGCAAGTCCGATTATGAATAAAGTCCATGTTAAAAGTGTACAATTAGCCCATATTTTAGCATCAAAGATGGACAATATTTTCATCCCAACAAAGATATTAAAAAGGGCCCAAATACATCACAACACACTAAACATTTGGGCCCAAACTAAGTGAAGGAAAAGTTGGAAAATAGGCAGCCCAAGCCCATCAACTTGGAGACCCATTTAGGCCTAAGTGTAATGGACAAGCCGCTGGATAACTAGCTTGATAATATGTGGTATTAAGTGGTGAAAATTTCTAAAGAAAGGTGGCCAAATTAGTCATATAAAAAGGGGTTATAAGCAGCAACATTTTACTCTTAGACTTGGAAAAAATTCAGCTTTCTCAAAACTTTGGTGTTTTTCTTTCTTGACCTAGAAAGCAGCTACAAGGGGACTTCTAGGGTTCTTGAAGAAGAACTACACCTTGAAGTTTGTGGTAAGTAAGTTTACACATGTGTTTAGTATAGTTTTCTTATGAAAAATAAGTAGTATATGCTAGTATGTTGTGCTGGAAATTTGAGACAACATGTATTTAGAAAGATGCTGCATACTTGCCTTTTTTTTAGTGAATTCTCTATGGTTTGTGGGACATATTATGAAGAAAAATTGATGTTATTCATATAGTTTGAGTTATAAATATTACCCTAAGGTTGCTGCCCTGATTTTGGTTTCATTTAACAAATGCGTTTTATTGTGCTATCTTAAGTGTAATGTTGATTCGAACTTGTAGACTGTTGGATAGAAGGTTATTAGCTCACGTCCTTCATGACTTATTGAGTGCTATTATAATACTTTTTTAGGTATGTTTGCATGTGTAAATGTTGTTGGAACAGCTTGATTAGAGTTGGAATAGTTTTGGAATTGTCAACGTCGAAATGTAGCGAAGAAAGGTAACGTTATGCTGTCCATTTTTAGGTTGCGTAGAATTATTATGTGTTTTGTTTTGTGGGATGTCGTAAGGTTGTTTTGACACTAAAACAGGCTGTGCATAGTGTGTACATGAAAATATGTATTAGAAAAGTACGATTAGGGGCAAAAAGGTTGAAGGAATACGCTAGAGTTTATAAATACTTGTTTGTTGCCCGTGTGTTATTTTTATGTGATTGGGCACCCAAGATATATATATATATTGGATGCTAATGCTAGTTTTATCACCTACTATGTTGTAGATAAGTGTTTGGAGGAAGGGAAGGTTATCTCGAGGTAGTAACAAGGTCATACAACGAGCTATGTAAGGCTACTTGTTTTCGTATTGTTTGGCATGAAACATCTACCTCCTTGGCACATCAAGGCACTTACCAACTCCGACATAACTATTAACCATGTCTCCACTCTTTGAAATGTTCATATGCTTCCATACATAGTCACCTTCAAATCTGCATACATGCTTAGATACCAAGTTACATTGGTTCTTGTTGCTAAATAAAGTTCACGAGTTGTTTCATCTCATACGAATTTCATTATTTGTGTAACATACTCTTTTCATTGTCGTATTGTCTTGTATGATTATCTACATGTCACATGTTACATATACAGTCCCACAACTCCAATATTGTGACCACCAAAAGAACCATCTCAAAGGTAATTGAAAGGCATAGTATATTATTTATTGATGGTTGGTAGCTCGAGGGGTGGAAGAATCACCTAGCCAGGGATGATCCTATCAGGGGTGGTAGCTCAAGGGGTTAAGGAATAACCTTTCCAGGGATGATCCCGATACAGTTTACCACTAATCAGTTGGTCATTTGTATTACAGCTGTGCACAGATTATGTAGTAAAGGCAAAGTAATATAAAGAACATAAAGTACATGATTCCAAAGTACGACCAAAGGTGGACTCTACTCTTGTACGTAGTGCATGGTCTCATTTAAGTTATTACTTCACATACAGTATATCCTGCCTTACATATTCAGTATATTATCTCATACTGACGTCCCTTACAGGGGCCCTGTATTTCACGCTGCAGGTATAGGTGCTAGTAGATCTCCCCACTAGGAGTAAAGGATATCCAACTGCTGATACCAAGCTCTAGGTGGCTCCGGTGCTTTGTCTGTGTCTAGAGCTTATATGTTTATATTTTACAGTTAGTCGAGGCGGGGCTTGTCCTGACCCTTGTCAGATGCTTTCTCTTATCTAGAGGCTTTGTAGACTGTAACTTAAAGTGTGGTCATGTCTTGTACTTTAAACACCGTGGCCCCAACAACCTAGCCATATGCATTTTCTTTTGGTTTGTTATCACTGTTTAATTTCTTAAAGGCATGTCAAATGTAGAAATCCCTTATAGTACATATAGAAAGCGCATAGATACAGGTTGCTTCTCCCGGTCCCTATCGGCAACGGGTGCCAGTCTTCCCTAATGGGACTTTGGGCGTGACAGAAATGGTATAAGAGCATGTCATCCTAGGGAGTTTACAAAGACGTGTCTATGTAGAATCTTTTTTATCGATATGTTGTGCACCACATTTATAAGCAGGAGCCTACGTGGCATTTAGGAGTTTTTACTTTCTTTCCATTCTTTAGATCGTGCCATAAAGTCAAGTATAATAGGTGCATTATGTATAATTCCTAAATTGTTTTGTATAGCAAGTATGCTAGAAACAAGGCAGAACAAAGGTAAAGGGAAGGGAGTAGAAGTG
>JAABOM020000007.1:19195922-19248682 GCA_011800125.2 Solanum clarkiae
CATTTATCATTAACCATGATAAAATGCTACATCAACCCCACCAGTAGTGTGATTAAATTGTTTGATAAACAGGAATGTGGTAAATATATATTGTAATATGACAAGAGAGGTAGATAGTAGAGTAAACCGAACCCACAACAATTTCTTTTATTGGAATAAACTTTATAATCTGATGCCTACAGCCACAACATTAGGAGAAACCAACATAACTATGTACCCAATAGCTGCACCAAATGCAAACCACAATTAACTGAAAGTATGCACATAATAACCGCTTTGCAGTTTTACACCTAAATTCAAGGTAGAAAATAGTAGTTGACTGAATAAATTTGTTATGTTTTAACTATTTCCCTTTCCTAGTTTGTTTAAAATTTTGAGTCATTTTTAAAATTAGTTCCCTATTTCATCATGCAATGAGTTTAGTTATCAGATATTGAGGAGTAATTCATTGCATCTTTAGTGGGGTATGATGTATGTATTCAGTCTTCGAAGATCAATAGAAACATCTCTCTTTCCCTTTTTTTCTTTATTGAGCCTTTGTCCTGCTCCGTTAACAACAACCTTGGTGTCAGAGCCCTTTAGTTCTTAAGGGACTTATGAGACTTTGTAAATTATATTGACTGAGTGAAACCCAAATACTAAATTAGACCATTCCATAAAATCAGATTGCAAATTATGAAAGGTGAGAGTAGTTTGTCATCAATTCCTTTGCCAATTTTTGGATGGAAACCTCCATGGATGCATGTGATCTCTGGGAGGCAGTAGAGGATGGTTATGAAGCAACAATTGCTTCACTTGAAAATATGAAAATCTGTCAAATATCACTTTGAAGAACTTTTGAACTCCTTGCAAGCATAGGAACAAAGAAGAATGATGAGGAACGAGGTAGCTATTAAAGGAGAGTTGCCAGCAAGGTGACAATTCAACTCCAAAAGCAAAGGAAAGAATCAAAATTTCAAGAAAGCTAAGGTAATTCTAAATCAACGGAAGGTGTCGCAACTGATAGCAATTCCAGCAACAATAATAAAGGCAGATAATTTTCACCTTGTCAGCATTTGAAGAGAAATCATCCTCATTTCAAGTGTATTTCAAGTGTTGGAGGAAACCTGATATGAAATGCAAAAAGTGCCATAAACTCGGCCACACTGAGATTATTTACGTAGACAAAGGACTAGAACAATTAAATGAAGAACAAATTGCAGATGAAAAAGAAGAAGAGGAATTATTTGTGGCTACTTGGTTTGCAAGTAAAAGTTCTTGGTTAATTGACAACAGTTATACAAATCACATGACTTATGATGAGAAGTCTAATCATTTAAAATTTATTAAATATAAATTTTAAAATAATTTGAATTATATCATATTCATGAATATATTAGTCTAAATAAATATTATGGGTTAATATAATTTGTTAATTATATAAGTCCAACAAATACAAATTTAATTAAAGTCCAAGTTAATTGATTTGACACTAGGTGAGCCCAATTTATAAGTCAAATATCATTTTATCCTAGAGGCTTGTCTTAGTTCCACATGTCAAATGATGTGACATGTCAAGTCAAATAAAGAATTAAATAGGGTCATGCTATCTGTCAAAATGATAAGCCCATTTCATTATGACCCAATTTGCCATCACTTAAATTTGATTGGTTGAAGGAAAGTCTTTCCTACTATAATTCCTCCATTCTACAACTATAAATAGGGGTTTCATAATTCAAAAAAGAACATAAAAAATTCTATATAAAAATAAAAGCTAGAGAGATCTCATGGATCAAACACCGCAAATTTCTCTACAGGTTCAATAACAAGCTTAAAAGCCCTTGAATTCAAGATCAAGCTCAAGAATAAAGTCAAAATTCATGATTAAGTTTAAAAACAAATTCAAGATTCAAGATAAATCTCAAGAGCTCTTGACTTTATAGTTGAAAAAGTGAATAAGAGGATTTATAAAATTTTAGCACTCATATATTAAAATCAAATATTGCAATTATTGTGATATTTTTATTCTTGATTATTATTTTCTCGATGTGAATTTTATGGTTCACAAATTGTGGCACGCCTAGTGGGACAATCTCTACTTCTGATCTAAATTTTTGAAGCATCAAAGAATATTCAAATGGATTTAAAGAAGATCAACTTCGATCAACTTTCTCTAATGTTGTGACTCCAAGTTCTTTGATAAAGTAGAGAGAATTCTTAGTGTTACCTTTAGAAATTTTGGAGCTATTATGGGAAGCAAGGCTACCCTGCTAGGAAAACAAATAGTTCAAGTATCGTCCACATCAATTCCTTCTTTTGCATCTTCAACTCCAAAAGGAGCAAGATCCTCCACAAATGCTTCAAAAATAGAGGAAGTAGTATTGCCAAAAGGATCTAAAGGACCTTATCTTTGCTTGAGCTTCTTGGATCTAAGAACTCCACTGCAAAGAAAGACTAGCATGATGTGAGGAGCAAATTATGAATTTATCAAAGATGACCAAAGGATTGACCAAGCACATGCAAAAATCAAGAATCTTGCATCGACAAGTTGATGGATAGGATGTATTGTTTACAAGATGGAGAATCCAACCATGCACTTGGAAAGGGAATTGAAGTTCAATAGGTTGAATATCTTGTGAAGCAAACACTACCAATCAAAGAGGTGTAAGTTTCTTCAGAAGGGATGATCCCTCTTGATCGATTGAATAGTTCATTGAAGGGATCATCAAGAATAAGTATGATGTATCCAATAAGTCTCCCCACATGTACGTCAAGCCTTACATTGCAAGGATTGATAACCTCAAAATGCCTATCGGTTATCAATCTCCCAAATTCCAATAGTTAGAGAGCAAAAGAAATCAAAAGCAACATGTTGCGCACTTTATAGAGACATGTAACAATGCTAGGACCGATGGAGACTATCTATCCAAGTAGTTTGTCTACTCCTTAAAAGAAAACGCATTTGACTGGTACACTGATCTTGAGCCCGATTCTATTGATAGTTGGGGGCAACTAGAACATGAGTTTCTTAATCATTTTTACAACACAAGGCGCACTATGAGCTTGGTAGAGCTCACCAATACTCGCCAAAGGAAGTACGAACTAGATATTAATTTCATAAATTGATGGAGAAATGTATGTTCAAATAGCAAAAATAGGCTTGATGAAGCTTCTGCTATAGAAATGTGTATCCAAGGAATTCATTGGGGGCTTCTCTACATCTTACAAAGAATTAAGCCTAAATCTTTTGAAGACCTAGCTACTTGTGCTCAAAATATGGAGTTAAGTATGTCTTGTGCTTGAAAGGATGTGATGCCTATTTATGATCCTCGCAAGGGAAAGACAAGCAGGAATCAAAGAAATGTAGAACATTTGTGCCCATGAATGACAACAAAGAATCCATGAATGTCGTTGTATCCTTTGTAAATTTTACTATGAATGAAAGCAAGAAGAAAAGTTTAAAGATGACTTTTCAAGAGCATCTAAATCAAAAGTTAACAGTGGTAGAGATGCAAGAAAATGAATACCCTTTCTGGATTCCGATGTTCCTAAAAATTTTCATGAATTTGTTGAGATAAAGATCATTGAGTTGCCAGAGAAGATACCACTCAATGAAACTGGGAAGGGTGATGACCCAAACTATGACAAATATCATAGACTCGTGGATCACCCTCTTTAAAAGTGTTTTGTCTTCAAGGAGAAGATTATGTAATTGGCTAATGAAAATAAGATTGTCCTTAATAACGGAAACGGAAGCTCTCATCAAATCTCTATCATATTTGGCTCGCTTGAACCAAACCAAATATATGCGTCTAAAGAAGAAGACACGCTAGAGCAAGATAGTTCCCAAATTGGTGAAGATAATGATAATCGAGGTTCACATCAACCCTAACAATGCAAGAGATGTATATGTGTAATACATTCGGTTTGGGCTGTTAGGATGGAAACCTCCATGGATGCATGTGATCTTTGGGAAGCAGTAGAGGATGATTATGAAGCTCCTCCTTTATCAGGAAATCCTATGATGGCTCAAATAAGAACTCAAAAAGAGAAGAAGACCAGGAAGTCAAAGTTGAAGGCTTGTCTCTATGATGTAGTATCTCCTAATATTTTTTCCAAAGTCATTACTCCTTCAGGTAAGTCAATGTGGGACTTCCTTGTTACTCTTCCTGAAAAGTTTTAAGCAAGAATCGCTTCACTTGAAAATATGAAAGATCTGTCAAATATCACTTTGGATGAACTTTCGAACTCCTTGCAAGCATAGCAACAAAGAAGAATGATGAGGAATGAGATAGCTACTAAAGGAGAGTTGCAAGAAATGCAACAATTCAACTCCAAAGGCAAAGCCAAGAATCAAAAGTTCAAGAAAGGTTATTCTAAATCAACAGAAGGTGTCGCAACTGATAGCAATTCCAGCAGCAATAATAAAGGCAAACAATTTTCACCTTGTTAGCATTTTCTGAAGAGAAATCATCCTCATTTCAGGTGTTGAAGAAAACCTTATATGAAATGCAAAAAGTGCCATAAACTCGGCCACACTGAGATTATTTACAAAGACAAAGGACAAGAACAATTAAATGAAGAACAAATTGCAGATGAAAAAGAAGAAGAGCAATTATTTGTGGCTCCTTGGTTTGCAAGTAAAAGTTCTTGGTTAATTGACAACGGTTGTACAAATCACATGACTTATGATGGGGAGTGTAATCATTTAAAATTTATTAAATATAAATTTTAAAATGATTTGAATTATATCAAATTCCTAAATATATTAGTCTATTAAATATTATGGATTAATATAATTTGTTAATTATTTAAGTGCAACAAATACAGATATAATTAAAATCCAAGTTAATTGATTTTACACAACGCGAGCCCAATTTGATAAGATTAATATCATTTCATCCGGGAGGCCTTTCTTAGCTCCACGTGTCAAATGATGTGGCATGTCAAGTCAAACAAAGAAGCTAATAGGGTCATGCTATGTGTCAAAATGATAATCTCACTTCAGAGGCCCAATATGTCATCACTTAAATTTGATTGGTTGAAGTGAAGTCTTTCCTATTATAATTTCTCTATTCTACAACTATAAATAGGGGTTTTATAATTCAAAAAAGAACATCAAAAAATCTATCTATCTATCTATATATATATATATATATAAAGCTAGCCAGAGCTCATGGATCAAACACCACAGATCTCTCTACAAGTTCAAGAATAAGCTTAAAAGCCCTTGAATTTATAGTTGAAAAGATGAATCAGAGGATTTATAAAGATTATAGCACTCACATATTAAAATCAAATACTATAATTGTTATGATATTTTTATTCTTGATTATTAATTTTTTGACGTAAGTTTTATGGTCCACAAATTCTGGCACACCCAGTGGGACAATTTCTACCTCTCATCTCAATTTTTCAAGCATCAAAGAATATTCAAATGAATACAAAGTAGATCAACTCCGATCAACTTTCTCTAAGGATGTGACTCCAAGTTCTTTGCTAAAGTAGAGATAATTCTTGATGTTACCTTTCAACATTTTGGAGCTATTACGAGAAGCAGCAAGGCTACCATGCTAGGACAACAAACACTTTAAGTGTCATCCACATCAATTCCTTCTTTTCCATATTGTACTCCAAAAGGTGCAAGATTCTCCATAAATGCATTGAATGGAGGAAGTAGAAAGGACCTTAGCTTCGCTTGAGCTTCCTGGCTCCAACAACTTTACTACAAAGAAAGACTAGTATGATGTGAGACCTTTGAAGATCTTCTTGGACAAAAACTCATGCTACTCTTCGAAATAACCTTTGGTCATGCAAACAATGGTAACTGGTGGTTCATTCATGGGAGGGAAACTTACGAATTTAGCAAAGATGATCGAAGGATTGACCTAGCATATGCAAAATCAAGAATCTCATATTGACAAGTTGATAGATAGGATGGATTTCTTACAAAATTGAAAATCTAACCATGCACATGGAAAGGGCATTGAAGTTTAATAGTCTGAAAATCTTATGAAGCAAACACTACCTATCAAAGAGATGTCAGTTTCTTTTAACGGGATAATTGCTCTTGATTGATTGAAGGAGTTAATTGAAGAGGCCATCAAGGGTAAGTATGATGTCTCCACCAAGTCTTCCCACGTGTATTCCAAGCCTTATATTGCAAGGATTGATAACCTCAAAATGCCTACCAATTATCAACCTCCCAAATTCAAACAATTTGAGAGGAAAAGAAATCCAAAGTAGCATGTTGCATGTCACGACCCAAGTCTAGGGCCTAGACGTGACAGGCAAATGGGGACCCCGAAGGAACCCCAAACTAGCCTCACAGTATATCATTACACATTCTTAGTCACAGAAGCAATGTAAAACAACATAAGAAACATAAAAAAGGGAAATTGGGACTGAGGGAGAGAGAGATTTATATATAATAGCTTGAATATCATATGTGAGTCATAACTCAAGCATAATACATAACATATCCAATAACACCTCTACTACATTGATAAGTGCGGGGGCCAAGACAAGCAACCAGGCTCACCCTAATATTTAATATATACATAAAAGAAAGATAGTCTTAGAACACGGCATGACATCATAAGGAACGTCCCCGGAATGGAGGACTCACCAACAAGCTTGAGTGAAACCGTACTAGCCACGTGGGTGGAGATGCTCAAGCGGGGCTCCGATTCCTACATGGTGATATCATGTAGGCATTGAGTATGCATTAGTACGTTTGAATTTACCAAGTATGTAAGATGCAATGCAACAAAAGATAGGCATCATAGTCAAAATGCATAATAATAGGCAATAGGCATAATATTACAACATGGCTTGTATTATCAATGCATAAGTAAAACATGCTTACAGTTCATTCGTATAAATCATAATGCATAGGTGTGGAAAGATACCTCAATCGACAAAGAATAAGATCAGGCGAGCTACGACTTGGAATCCCGATGATTATACCTCACCGGTAAAGAGGTGGTCTACTTGCCAAGGTAAACCATACTTCAAACTTATGAGAACATGACCCATTTCATATGAAATAACTTTCTTTATGGGAGACTGACCCAATTTCAGAAAAGATTTAAGACACCACTTCAACTTATGAGAACACAACCCAATTTCGGTGAAGTGACCCTCCTTATGGGAACATGACCCAATTTTGGAAAGGATTTTAAGAGATGGTTCACTAGATGGATCCGCTAGTATAGTAAAGGCATAATATCATCCTATGGTGGCACATATTTTTGGGACTTGGAGACTAGCCTCTAGTCCACTCGGTGCTAAATCTAGTCCCACGAAATATTATAAGATAATCATAGCTTTAATAACTTGCAACAACATAGAGGATATGGCACGAGTAGCTCATAACATCATTGACCTCAAATGGTGAGCCCCACTTCAATCACAAGAATAGTTCATCATCAAATGTTACCTTTGCATTATCATCAATCATTAAGGGGCTCACAACAGGTGAAATCTTTAAAGAAAGGGCTCAAAACCTGCTTTACAACATCATCAACATTTCTATGAATTGGACACATCTTAAAATCATCATGAAGTCTTCTAACTCATAAGACAATTATTGGTCCTCCAATTCCTCAAGAAATGATAACCGGACATTTTATTAAACACTTGGTGGGTGTGTAGCGCTAGTGTAAAATCATGCAATTCAAGAGTGAAAAAATGCAATTAAATCCCATGTAGAATCATTAATCAAAAACTTTGTAACACCCTCAAGCAACATACATCAAGACCCTTCATAAAATACAACATTAGATCTAAGATTTAGAGCTCAAAACATGCTAAACAACCATACTTTTCATGAACTCAAATAACTGTGCAGTAAATTTCTTAATATACAAAACTCACATGTAAAATAACCTTTAAATCATGCAATTTAAGTAGAAAAGGGGATTGGGCACCATGGGTGAAAGGACACAATGGTTGAAACCTATATACCATAGCTTTGGAGAAGCTCTTAATGAAGATTGAAAATGGAGGCTTGAAGCTTGAAGGAAATCCTTAGATCCGGATGATGGTTGTGGGAGTTGAATCTTGAGAGGAAAATTAGTCTAAGTGTTTGAGTGAGTATTGGGGGAATGTTTAAGATGATATGAGGGTGAAATAAGGTTAAGTATAAGTATTTTCAAGTATGGGAATTCTTAGGCCCAAGACTTGAAAGTCTTAGGCCGAAGTCAACAAAAAAAGAGGACCAAAAAATAACACTGCTCCGCATCAAGAAAGCGACACGGATTACTCAATGGAATTTGCATTTCTCCACATACGAGTTCTACGAAAAGGGGCTTAAGTTCTTCATCTGAAGTCAGAATGAGGTGAAACCAAATACGTTGGTAACCTAATTCAAAAAACTTTAATTTGGTAGGTCGTGGGCTACCTTGTTCGTTGTGTGCTAAGAGATATGTCCCTTTAAAGTTGACCCTCCTAAATCACGTTGTTTGCGATTTTTGGATTTTAATATGGTTACTCTAAAAATCAGGTTAGACCCATTTTCCACTCAATGTTTCCCCCCAAACAAGAATATGAAGTCGTACTTTTAAAATAATGAATGGAATTTTAGATATATGAAAATTACGATTCCGGGCACTTTCAAGGCACATTTTTGGGCACTTTTTGGGGTCGTTTCAATATCTCCCCCTTGGGAATATTCGTCCCCGAATGTAAAAGACACGTACTAGACAAGAGTGATCATAAACAAATCAGCCCCAACAAGAATGCAACATTACCTTTAAAACACCCTTTTCGAAATCTCAATATAACTGTAAAATCATCATAAACTTGCCAACTTAAACATGAATGCATATGAATGACATAAGGGCTGAAACATAGGACTTGGAATCACATGAAGGACTTAGTCAGTATCATAGGCTTAATTAGAGTGAATAAGGTACAAATATCGCTCCCATAAGACAACTTCGGCTTCCTTGCAAACACCCTTGACTTGATGATCCTTTCAAGAGTGCTTTAATGAACACCACATCCTCATTAATCAACCTCTCCACTCATCCATCTAACACCTCTACTGGGACCTTCCCTTAATCCAACTTGTTCTCCACATCACCCACAATCTCAAAGAGTGCTATAGCACTAGAGTCACCAACACGTCCCATCAACCTAGAATCATGAAGAAGCGCACTAACCAAACACCTATCCATAGGCAATCCCCAAATTTATGAAACCTTACCAACTTCTCTCTTCATCCTATAAGGACTCACAACCATAACTCATTTTCCAACCTTAACAACTCCTATTCCAGTTGTCGCCATGAACTACCATCTCCCCTTTGGGAGACTACCTCTACTCTACCATCTTCCCATCCAAAACTTCCAACTCTAATAAGGCGGAATCAAGGACTTGCTTGATCTAGACCTCTTAACCAAAGAAGATTTGGAACCATCAAGAATGCTACACCACCATGCTCAATTTCCCTCAACCTCACTTGCAATCACATTAACCGATAGACCCCACTAGTCTCCTCCTTGCCACTATCAACAAAACATGCTAGGCTACCTAGAGCACCGGCCGCAACATTAGCCTTACCTAGGAAAAAAATAATGCATACTCATTTCATAATCCTTAAAGAATTCTAACCACCTTCTTACTATCCACAATGCACACCTATCATATTTAGCAAACAATCTCTCATCCTCTAAGACTTGTAACACTACCCCCAAATGATTCACAAGCTCTAAACAAATCAATACTACATCACTAGAGACCACCACAAACATATCACAGTAGGGTTTTAAGACCCCATTTAAGAAACCCACAAATACTACCGGTGCATAAGCCAACTAAAAAACTCCACCAATATTCAAAATGATCATTCCTAGTTCAAAAGGGCACTTAGTGATATCACCTACCCTCCACACTTGAGAACAAAACCCGAACCTCAAATCAACCTTGCAAAAGTGACTAACCCATTGTAGTTGACCAAATAGACCAACCATCCTTAACCATCATATTACAACCTTATGGGTTCTACACTCATTGGAAGCATGCTATGCAAGTAGCGCAACTACCCCAAGACCTCCAACCCATCAAGCTAAGTCCAACCAAGATCACAAGACAAGACTCTATGCAACGATAACATAGGGAAACCCTTATAGACCCCTACTAGCCACAAAAGACTCATGCAACCATCCGGGACACACATATGAAACCTATTAGCACAAAGGAATCACACAAGGGATACAAACTCCCGGACCTATCAAATCACCCTACTCAAAACGTCAGTCACAACATTGGCCTTACTTAATGTCAACTAAGTCACAAGAGAGACTAGAAGATAACCTATTCACAACCTATGATAATTGCCTGTTAAGACCAAGAAGCTCCTAATACCCAAGGGAGTCAAGGTCCTTTCTAATAGCTAATCACCTTCGTCTAACTAGGGTCCACCTTAATGCCATCTCCAGCATTGCATGACCTAGGAAGGCAACCTCTTTCAACCAAAATTCTCATTTCTTCTATCTAGCATCCAAACTTCTTCTGAAAACTTTGTAGTACTACCCTCAAATGACTCACATGCACTACCTCATTAGCAATATGAACCATCTTATTATTACCAAAAGCACCATAAGCCTATTAGAGTAGGGACAAAAGATCTTAATCATGAGATTTATAGGCATAACCGGTGTATTAGTCAAACCAAAAGACACTACCCCAATTTTAAAATATCGAAAAGGGACATTCAAGGCCTCATCTACCACGACCAACAATTCTATAAACAAAACAACTTAGGTTCAACACCTCCAATTCTCACAACATGATAAATACAACATCTTAGAGATCAATTGTACCTTAAGACATGAAATGGACCTACCCTATTGCTATCACTTGAGCACCAAATCAAGACTCCTTCACTCAAGGACGGGTTTATTAGAAAATAGGGATCTAATTCTATGGGTCTTATCATTCATAAAGGCAAAACATGCAAATGACTATTCCATCCTTAGTATGACATCAAAATCCACCATGCCAACTCCAACAAGCCACAAGGAAAGAACTAATGCAATACAAACCCGAATAAACACCTATGAATTTTCTAGCAACAATATACCCAACAAAGAGGTAAACACCAACGGTTCATATCACAACTCGGGACACACAAGAAGCCCACTAGAAACCAAAAGGAATGATGAAAGAAATAGTAAAACTCAGGTCTATCAACAACAAAACCTTCAACTTACCTTCATTTGCCTTCCTCTTCGAAGCGGCATGATCAACTAGAAGAGTAAAGATTATTCATTAGAGGGGAAAGCCCTATCCCACTTCGAGAGCACGACATAGACCATGAATAAGGGAAATATTTCCTAAAACGTCTCATAGCCTCCTATTCATAGTTGTGGTGGACAACACAACCATGAATAAGACTCTAATCGACATGGTGTATTGGACTTCGAGGACCTAACAACCTAGTGCTTTGATGCTATCTTTGTCATAACCTAAGCCTAGGGCCTAGACGTGACCGGTGAATGGGGAACTTGAAGGAACCCCAAACAAGCCTCATAACATATCATTACACATCCTTGGTCACGCAAACAATGTAAAACAATATAAGAAACAAAAGCAATGGAAATTGAGATTAAGGGAGAGAGAGATTTATACATAAATGGCTTGAATATCATAAGTGAGTCAAAGCTCAAGCATAATAAATAACATGTCCAACAATACCTCTACTACATTGATAAGAGGGGCCAAGACAAGAAACCGGGCATGCTCTTGTAGGTAATACATACATATAAATAAGATCATAAGCAACATCCCCGGAATGGAGGACTCACCAACAAGCTTGAGCGAAATCATACTAGCTAGGTGGGTGGAGATGCTCAAGCGAGGCTTCTGTTCCCACATGGTTAAATAATATAGGCATAGAGTATGTGTTAGTACATTTGAATGTACTAAGTACGTAGGATGCAATTCAACAACAGATAGGCATCATAGTTAAAATGCATAATAATGAACAATAGGCATAATATAACAATATGGCATATATGACCAATGCATAAGTAAAACATGCTTACAATTAATTCAACTCATATAGAGAAAAAATACATAGGTGTGGGAAGATACCTCAACAAACATAAAATAATACCAAGCGAGCTATGACTTAGAACCCTGATGATTACCCCTCTCTGGTAAAGAGGTGGTCTACTTGCCAAGGTAAACCATACTTCAAACTTACTGGAACATGACTCATTTTTGTATAAATTAACCTTCCTTAAGGGAAGCCGACCCAATTTCGGAAAGGATTTAACACCCCACATCAACTTATATGAACATTATCCAATTTCGTATGAAGCGATCCTCCTTACGGGAAGATGACCCAATTTCGGAAAGGATTTTAAGAGATGGTGCACTAGATGGATCATAGTATAGAAAGGGCATAACATCATTCTATGGTGGCACATAGTTTTGGCACTTGGGGACTCACCTCTAGTCCACTCAGTGCAAATCTAATCCCATGGAATATTACAAGATAATCATAGCTTTAATAACTTGCAACAACATAGAAAACATGGCAACAGTAGCTCATAACATCATTAACCTCAAATGGTAAGACTAACTTCAATCATAAGAATAGTTCATCATTAAACATTACCCTGCATTAACATCTAAGGGGCTCACAAGAGGTGAAATCTTTAAGAAAGGGCTCAAACCTGGCCTTAAAACATCACCACATTACCATGAATTAGACACATCTTAAAATTATCATGAACTATTTTAATTCATAAGACATTCATTGGTCCTCCAATTCCATAAGAAGTGATAACCGGACATTTTATCAGACACTTGGCGGGTGTGTAGTACTAGTTTAAAACCATGCAATTCAAGAGTAAAATCATGCAAGTAAATCCTATATAAAACCATTAATCAACACTTTATAACACCCTCAAGCAAATACATAAAGAGCATTCATTAAATTCAACATTAGATCCAAGATTTAGAGCTCAAAACATGCTAAACAACTATACTTTCATGAACTCAAATCACTGTGTAGTGAATTCCTTATATACAAAACCCACATGTAAAATCAACTTTAAATCATGCAATTTAAATAGAAAAGAGGATTGGGCACCATGGCAAAAAGGACCCAATTGTTGAAATCCACACACCTTAGCTTTGGAGAAGTTCTTGATGAAGATTGAAAATGGAGACTTGAAACTTAAAGGAAATTCTTAGATCTGGATAAGGTTTCTGGGACTTGAATCATGAGAGGCAAATTAGCCTAAGTGTTTGAGTGAGTATTGGGAATATTTAGGATGGTATGAGGGTGAAATAAGGCTAAGTATAGCTATTTTCAAGTATAGCAACCGTTAGGCTCAAGAGATGAAAGTCTTGGAACGAAGTAAAAAAAAACAGGATGAAAATAACACTGCTCCGACGCGGATTACTCACTAGAATTTCCATTTTTGCACATACGAGCTCTACAAAATGGGCATAAATTCTTCATCCAAACTTGGAATGAGGTGAAACCAAGTGCATTGGAAAGATAATTCAAAGATCTTTAACTTTGTAGGTCATAGGACACCCAGTTCTTTGTGTGCTAAGAGATATGCCCCTTTAAAGTTGACCATCTTAAATTGCATTTTTTATGATTTTTGGATTCTGATATGATTTTTTTAAAATTCAGGTTAGACCCATTTCCCACTCAGTTTTCCCCCCCAAACAAGAATATGAACTCGGATTTTTGATTTAATGAACAAATTTTTAGATATATAAAAATTACGATTCTAGGCACTTCCGAGGCACATTTTCGGGCACCTTTTAGGGTCGTTGCATTGCACACTTTAGACATGTAACAATGCTAGGAACTATGGAGACTATCTAGCCAAGAAGTTTGTCTACTCCTTAAAAGGAAATGCATTTGAATGGTACAATGATCTTGAGCCTGATTCTATTGATACTTGGGAGCGACTAGAACATGAATTTCTTAATTGTTTCTATAACATAAGGCATATTGTAAGCATGGTAGAGTGCGCGATGCCAAATGAATGATGAACCAATTATTAATTTCATACATCAATGGAGAACTGCATGTTTAAATTGCAAAAATAGTTTTAGTGAAGCTTATGCTATTAAAATATGCATCCAAGGAATTCACTTGGGGCTTCTTTACATCTTATAGGGAATTAATCCTAAGTATTTTGAAGATCTAGCTACTCATGCTCATGATACGGAGTTGATCGTGTCTTCTGGTAGAAAGGATGTGATACCTATTTATGATCCTTGCAAAGGGAAAGACAAGTAGGAATCTAAGAAATGGAGAAAATTTGTGCCCAGGAATGACAACAAAGAATCCATGAATGTCAATGTGTACCTTGTAAAGTTTACTACGAATGAAAGGAAGAAGCAAAGTGTAAAGATGACTTTTCAAGAGCTACTAAATCGAAAGTTAACCTTGAGAGAGATGCAAGAAAAGGAATACCCTTTCTGGATTCTGATGTTCCTGAAAATTTCCGTGAATTGGTTGAGCTAAAGCTCATTGAGTTTCTAGAGATAAAATGGCTCGATAAAGCTAGGAAGGCTAATGACCCAAACTATCGCAAGTATCATAGACTCGTGGGTCACCCTTTTGAAAAGTATTTTGTTTTCAAGGACAAGATTATGCAATTGGCTAATGAAAAGAAGATTGTCCTTCATAATGAACAGGCAAGCTCTCATCAAATCTTTATCATATTCGGCTCGCTTGAACCAATCCAAATATATGCGTTCAAAGAAGAAGAGATGTTAGTGCAATATAAGTCCCAAATTGATGAAGATAATGATGAAGGTTGGATTCTCATGACTAGTCAAATATGCAAGAAGACAAGTTCGCAAGAAGAATACTCTAAGCAACTTATCAGGGAAAGGGTAGTAAGGAGACCAAACAAGTAGAAATTAGTCAAACATCCAAAGAGATCGAAAGTAGAAGTGCATCACCACCAAATTTTGCGATGCATTGTGAATTCCAGGGGACTCCTACAAGTTGGTTCTGTGCAAAGACTGCTCAAGACGATGTTGGGGCATCATGTTTCAATGCTTACAAAAAAGAAATAGTGAATGAAACCTTACCTAAAGTGTATCTTGCTAACAAAGAGTAAACAATAGGTAAACTATCATCAATGGTTTCTCCTCTATCTTCTAAGAAGCCAGTAGAACCCTCTTTTCAAAAGTCCATGTACGTGATACAAAAAATCATACTTTCAAATGATGATTTTCTGATTGGTGATACACTATGCAAACATCTTTTATATATGGTTGGTCATGCTCTCGAGAAGAAATTAAATAGAAGATTAATAGATGAAGCATTTGTATTCAACATTCTACCTATCTACCTATTAAAGGATCTTTGCATCATGACAAAAGAACTTGGTGAAAGTCGTCCAATAATAGAAGGACGCAATCAAGGGGTGGAGATCTATAGGCTTCATTAAGTTCAAAATTTATATGGATGATTTGCAATCAAATGCATTGATGAGTGTGATCGATTCAAAGACTTCATATATATACTGTTGGGTAGTCCTTGGGTGCATGAGAATAAAATTTTCTTGTCTTCTTACTATTAATACTTAAAATACCTCAATGATACAATTGAAAAGAAAATAGTTGCTGATAATAACCCTTTCACTGATGTTGAGTCTCATTTTGCCAATGAAAAATTCTATTTGAAGAGTTATGTTTTGAAGGAGGCAAAACTTTAGAATGCCAAACCAAGCAAGTCTGATAAACTTGCAGGCAAAGCATCTAATGTGGCTATTGAGAAGGCCAAATTCAATTTTAAGGGAACTGATACATTTCCAAACAAAGAATACATTATATCCTTAAGGAAGTAAACTTCTGTAGTTCGTTATGTCCCAAAAGTAAAGAAAGAGGAGGGATAACAACCCAATATGCAAAAGGATATACTAGGAGTGCTAAAACTTCCTATCACACGAATTGATGTAATAAATTTGTCCTCAGAACTAATGGAAAAGTATGTGCATCAAAATTCACCGTAAGATCTCTTCCTACAAAATATACAGAAGACTTTGATCCAAATAATTACAATTTATTTGTATAGTATGGATATGACCCTAACAAGCTATCTAAGTTAGGGAAACACCCATCAGAAGGTACCACTAGCAAGCACGTTAAGGCTTGGGCTATATTCAACCACCAATGGTTCACATCTCCATAAGAAGGGAAAAAAATAACTATGTCACTATAAAAGATAAGTTTGCTTATTGTAATAAAAGATCCTCTGTCTTTGATAAACTTGGAAAATCTGCCATAAGAACATTTGTGTTTGATATGCTAGGTCCATTGAAGAAAAAGAATAACAAGAATAGAAATAGTTACCTAAGGGTAATAACACTTGCTTCACCCATGATCCAAAAAGATTTCCAAATTATGATTCCTTCTAGGATGAAGCGGTGAGTGAAACTTATTGTTTCAGGTGAAGAGGTGCTAAAGGCAAAGGCTCACACTATGGTTCACACCAAAGAACATGAGGAAGATGAAGAAAGTGTAGGCTTCTTATATCTAGTTACAACACATAGTGAGGACGATGCCTCGTATCGAATAGAAGTAGATGAAGAGTGTGGAGGTATTACCTGGTGTCATCATATATCCATCAATGACAATGATCCACAAGAAGCATAAGATGTTGGAGATGCTATGCCGGAACTTGAAGAAGGAGTAAAGATCACAATAGATCCCTTAAAGAAGTTAATCTGCGCACTAATAACGACCCAAGGACAACTTACCTTAGTTCTTTTCTAGAGGCCGATGAAGAAAGAGCTTATATGAATATACTCAAAGAATATAGCGATGTCTCGGATTGTAGCTACAAAGATATGTTGAGCTTAAATCTTAAAATAGCGGTCTATCAATTTGCTGTTACAAATGGTGTCCATCCTATTAAGCAGGCTCAAAGACACTTTAGGCCAAGCAATTGACGAAAGTTAACAAAGTTATTGAGGTGGGCTTCAATTCGTGAAGTTAAATAAACAACACGTATTTCAAGTATTGTTCCTATAAGGAAGAAGAATGTCCAACTTTGAGTTTGTTTAGAGGTCTCATTAATGTATGCCCCAGAGATGAATTCTTACTTCATATTTTAGAGTTGATGATTGATGCTTCCATTGGTTATGAGGCAATGTCGTTCATGGATGTCTCTTCTAGCTATAACGAAATTTGCAAGGCACAAAAGATGAAGAACTCACTATATTTCATACACCTAAAGGTATTTATTGCTAGAAAGTCATGTCGTTTGGTCTAAAGAATGCTAGTGCCACACACCAAAGGGCTATGCAAAATATATTCGATGAGACTTAGAGATTCTAATTCCATCTCCCACATCTCAGTCTCCTCACCTATCATCTCTCACATCTAAATCTCCTCATGTATCATCCCTGATACTTAGAGATTCTAGTGATGAGACTATC
The DNA here is from genome assembly GCA_011800125.2 of Solanum clarkiae. Taxonomy (NCBI): domain Eukaryota; kingdom Viridiplantae; phylum Streptophyta; class Magnoliopsida; order Solanales; family Solanaceae; genus Solanum; species Solanum clarkiae. Next base: position 19,213,340 of record JAABOM020000007.1, read on the forward strand.
ACTCCTTTATTGACTCAACATTATGTACATCCTTTGGCATCAGCTTTACCTGCTTCTGCTGCTACACTTGAGGTAGCATAAGATATGCCTCAATTAACTCCGGGCCTGCGGGACAGACTTGGGAGAGTTATGGTGGAGCCTGATGGAGCCTCATAAGTTTATTCTTTTTATTATTTATTTTTTGCAACATTAGTAAAATATTTATAAACTAATATGTTTATTATATGTCTTGCAAGTGGCATCCATCGAAGAATGTTTCTAAGCCTACAACAGAGTGTTAGAAGGCTATTGAACGAGCCCTATCACTTTTGGGAGAGATTCAAGACAATATCCACTAGGTGATAGTGAATTAATGTATATATGTTTACTTGTTTATTTTAAGTTAAGTTTTATTTTATAGTATACTTTATCTAGCTAATTCACTAACCCATTTCTTTTTATTTTTCTAGACTTAATGTACTTGGGAGCCAAAGTACAATTAGGTCATTACAACCACTTTTGAGAGAAAAGAGAGTGCTTAACTATCTAGTTGGATCAAGAATGCTTGGGATGATGGGAAACATTAGAGTTGGTTGCAACGTCACTTATATGAAAAGTTACATGGGTATTTGGCCTCTGATGAATTCAAAGCTATGTTCGAGCAAGCCAAAAAATTTAGAGGCAGCCTAAAGGGGGGTCATCGCATACCAAATGTGCAAAGAGTGTTGAGAGCATTTCAAACGAGGTGGTAAGGTTTTTAAATTTTAAGTTTAAATTCATAATCTTAAATAAATTATTTGATTAAATATTATTTGTTGAATTATTTATAGGAGCAAGCATTGAGACGTGTTTTATTTCATCATGAGGTTTTTAAAAAAACTGATAAGTTGGAGCTAGATCTGTAGGGGGAAGAAAGGGTCAAACGAGCCTACGTGATATTCTTAACACAACTTATATATATATATTCGTGAGCATGGAGATTGATGTGCTACCAAAATACAACACTGTTGATGCTTAAAACATAGAATTTCGGGTGTTTTCAATGCGATGTTAGTTGGATTTATGTGTTTTTATGTTTATGTTTACAGGATTACTGGTTGGCCTCGATTTTGGAGAAAATTGCAGAAGTTGTTGAGTTTTGCTATTATACGAGATCATTACGGGCTATAGATCATTCTACAGGCCGTAGGGTAGTTTCGTGAATAATTCCAGTGAGAGGCTATTTTCTTAAGTTTATGCTACGAATATGCAGACGAGCCGTAGAGAGTTTTATGAGTCATAGAAGATGGTTCATCTCCTATTTTGTGTAGGACTTGAATTTTAATTATTATAAAAAAATTTAGGTTATTTTTCAGAAGTTTTTCGCCTAGTATTCAGAGAGCTCAATATTTAGAGAGAGAAAATTGTAAGATGATACTGGAAAGTTTTTTTAGAAAACTTGTGTTTGAATTTTACCTTGAAGCTTATGATTCCCTTTGAAGTTGAATTGCTTGTTCTTAATTCTATTGTGTAAGTGTTAAATTATGTCTTCTCTATTCATATTTCCTACATCTACACATAGCATGAGTAGCTAAATCCACAACTAGAGTTATGGGAACCATGAAGAAATAACAAAGTAAAACTGTATAATTCATGATTCTTGGAAAGTGTATATGCATATATTAATTAACTCTCTTCGTTTTGCATGTTTTCTAGTGGTGGACATCATTAGAACCCGCCTAGTGTTACTGACTAAACTAAGGTAATAATGAATAAGAAAAGAGATTAATTAACAGGATTTGATTGTTGTGTTTACGTCTAATCAACCAAACTTGGACAAGTGGAGGTTGTACTGGGACTCATAGGTAAGGGTTAGTAATGCACACTATGGAGATGGGCCGTCACATAGTGAAATTCACCTCTCTCCTCTGACCAAAGGGCTTGGTGTACATAAGTTACCGTTTTACATGTTATACACTAGAAAAAAATTAGGTTATCCGATGATACTGAATTATGGACTCATGTGGGAATACAATACCTAGTTCCTCTTCATATTGACTTCTCTCTTGTGATAGTTAATTTAGTTGTATTTTCCACTGATTATTGTAACCCCCCTCTCCGTTTAAGGAAGTAAGTTGGTTAATCATTTGAATTGCAAATTGGTGAATTCTGTTGAGTCTATGTATTCCTTTTGGGTTTGACCCTAACCTTGGTTAGGTTCTATTTCTTGACAGCGACCACTTTATCCTCTAAAAAAGATATGTAACTTGGGCGACATCGATTTTGGAACCGTTGCCAGGGAATACGGCTAGACGTAGTGAATTCAATAGTAATTCGAGTGTTAATCCTTAGTTCCCTTATTTTACTTTTGTTTGTTGTTTTTGTTATTTTTTAGGGTGTAAATGTAGTGTATTCCCAACACTCAGTCAAGGAAATCCCTTAACTCTTTTTGATCCAGAGATCCACAGAATGTTGTGAAGAACGGCCGAAGACAATACCAACAACACGACTAATGCAACTCTGAATAGGAATAACAATGAGGATGTTGAGAATGAGAACCCATCTCCTCTTGAGGATATTGCTCCACAGCCTCAGGAGATTTCAATGCCAATGCTTACAAGTGGAATCAGTATAGGTTGAATCCTATGGCTATAGAGGCGATTGGAGCTATTGTGTTGCCACTACTACTGGCAGACACAATGTTAACAATCTCTAGTGGGTTACTTTAGATGCTGTAGAACCATGGTCTATTTACGGGCTTACCATCAGAGGATCCTCATTGCCACTTATTACAATGTGGCATTCGTCTACAAGAGTGTGATGAGAACACAGAATCTACGTATAGATGTTGTGGGACTTCGTGTCTTCCTATTGTCTCTTATGGGTAATGTAGTAATATGGCTATTTGAGCTCCCACAGAGTTCAATGACCAGTTGGGTAGGCTTGCAAAAGGCCTTTTTGGAGAGGTACTTCCCTAGATCGAAGAAGCTCAAGTTGATGGACCAGATAAACAACTTCGAGCAGCTTCTTAGTTATTCAATTAGAAAAACTTGGGAGTGGTTCATCAAATATCTGAGTAGTATTTCGGAGCTATTTATGATGCTTTGGTGGAGATATTCTACCATGACCTTGATGAGAACAGTCAGGCTTGAGCCGATACTATTATCGGGGTCATATTTTTGGATCAACAATTTGCAACGATCGCAGAGCGAATGGAGAGGGTGTTCAAGACTTATCGTGCATGGGTCAGCGAGACATAACATCCATGAAAAGTTCACGTGCTATCAGTGTGGGTCCAGAGTAGGCTAGAATTAATAAAGAAATCATGTAGTAGCTCGCTCAGATTCTCACAGATTTAGAGTTAATGATGAAGCATTGCCAAGAGAGAGTGAATGCAGTGGTTCATCAACCTCGACATGTACCCATGTATGAGGAGCAATATTATGATAAGGTTGCATGTTTTGTTGCTGATCAAACAGGGGGTTTTCAGACGAATTTCCAAGGGTCCACTTATTACTATTATCGTCAATGTCAAGAAAACCAAGGTCGGAACTTTAATAGAGATGGATCTTACAGGGACAACCGCGAAGGTTACTACGATAGAAGCATGGGTCCATAGAGAGATTCAGAATGGGCTCACAGAGAAGGCTACAGAAATGGTCCTTATGTGCCACCACACAATCGCAATGCAAGTGCAAGCAGTTCTAGAATTGTAGAGATATTTGATCGCATGTTGAAGAAAGTTGAGACACAAGATGAGACTCTAAGGGGCATGAAATCAGAAACTTTGAGTACTAACCAGAAAATAAAGTCTCACTATGTAGCTATCAAACAACTAGAACAACAGTTTGGTATAATGTCGACTCAACTTAATCAGCATCAATGGATACACTACCTAGAAATACAGTTCATAATCCTAAAAATGACGGGTAGTGTATGGCAGTTACCACTCATGGTGACAAGATCACCATTGATTCTCCCATGCCGGTGGATAAAGATGTTCGAGGGGAGATGGTTGAGGCCAAGGATGCAGATGAAGGAGGTGATCATGGCAAGGATGCAATGAGTGAAGTTACCGATGCGCCACAGAGGTTGAATGCCATCCCTAGGCATCCTTCTCCGTTCCCTCAAAGAATCAAAAAGAGGGAGGAGGAAGGAGAATTTAAGAACTTTCTCTCCATGCTGAAATAACTCTCCATCAACATCCCTCTTATTGAGGCATTGGAGAAGATGTCAGGGTATGCTAAGTACAAGAAGGACTTGGTAACTAAAATTCACATTGTAGGTCAGGAGCTCTCCTAGGAGCTTCAACATTGTAGTGCTATTGCTAAAAGGTCTGGTGTCCAAAAGCAAGAAGATCCAAGTGCTTTCACCATACCATGCACCATCGGAGATGTAGAGTTTGCAAAGGCACTATGTGTTCTAGGTGCCAATATTAATCTGATGCCCCTTACTATCTATAAGAAGCATGAATTGGGAGCCCCTACTCCTACCAGCATGCGGTTGTTAATGGCGAATCACGAAGAAGAAGCCTGTGGGGATACTATACAACATGCTGGTCAAAGTTGGAAAAAGTTCATATTCCCCATAGACATTGTGATCCTAGATTGCTAAGTCGAGTTCAACATCACAACCATCTTGGGAAGATCATTCTTAGCCACTGGGAGAGCCCTAGTGGATATGGAAGCCAATCGACTCAGGTTTAGGTTGAATAACAAAGAAGTTGTCTTCAATATTTGTCAATCCATGAAGTTTCCAGATGATTTGAAGAGTGAAGTTTGGGAAATTGGTAAAGGCTGAGTAACCAATTTGTCCAAGTTGTGCCACGACAATAAATCAGATGCTACTGGGAGGCAACCCAAGGTTTCGTACGTAATAGTGTAGTTATAGATTTATTTTTTCAGTTTTTAGATTCATAGGTAGTTTATTTTATTGTATTTAATTGTAATTTTTGATATTGGGCCGGTTGAATATAGGGTAACAGTGTATTCTAGGAAGAGTATGCAGGTATAGGACTATATCAGCCATTTTGGCTGAGAAGAGCGGCAGGAAGTGTCTCTATGACTTGATTTATGCGCTGTAAATTGTTTTATGATCCGTACCCCATCTTGTAGGGATTTCTAGTGAGCAGAAAAATTACGCACTCCAGTCCGCGAGCCAACTTTTCGCGATCCGTAGACCAAACTATGGGCCGCAAATGGGGCTTATGGACCTCGGGTAAGTTTCCTAAAAATTTTGCAAAGTGCTGAGGGTTGTATAACCAACTCTACGAGCCGTAACATACTTTACAACTCGTAGGCTGGTCCATGTAACCAAGTCCTTACAAATAAGGTTTTGATATTCTACGAAACCATGATTTATGAGCCATAAATTACTCTATAACTCATAATCGGGGTTACGTCTAGTCCAGGCCCAGTAACTTTCAGTTGACTCGGTCAATGTTTAAGTTGTAAGGTAAAATTATTTTGACCCCATACTTGACCTAAATTACCAAACTAACCCAACCAAAATGCCCCCCTTGTCTTTCCAATCACCACCAGCCACCACGCAACTATTTTCCAGCAAGATTCTGACAGCCTAGGGTTTTGTGCCTAATCACCTTCTTCATAGTTGTAATAGTTGTGTGTTATAGTTGTGTTATGGACATCATGTAAGTGTGTGTGTTTCTGCTTCGATGTTGGCAATTTGGGTGTTGAAACATATCTTTTGGGGTCCATGTGATGGGCTTAGAAACTCATGTGTCTGGGTTTTCTGGCTTATGAGTGGCCTTTACGACATGTGGATTATTCCATGAGTCATAATTGCTCCTCTCGCAAGATTTCAGAAACTTGATGTTTCTGAGTATCCATCATACAAGACCTTTTACGAGTAATAAAACACTTTACGGCTCGTAGATATGTTTCATAGATCCCTTCTGGAAATTAATTACTCACTAGAAATCTCTATGATCCAGTATATGACTCGTAAACCACTTTATAAGTCGTACCTAGTCTCGTAGACTTTTCTTGTAACAAAAATTGCTTGAACCACTGTTCTATAAAAGCTCTTTACAGTTCATAGTATCCAATAGGCCCATAAAGGTGCTTTCGTAAAATCCTTCTGCAACTTAACTCAGCTAATTTTTTGCATTCCAATTTTGAATTGTGGGTTTGACCAGGGTGTGTATGTGTTTTTATTTTAGGTATGTGGACCTAAAAGCTAAACAAGACAAGATCTGGGCCCTACAGAGGAGGCTCAAATATGAGCCTTTGGATGAGGAGCAGGCCACTAAACTGAGTGGCTCACTAGAGGTGCTGGATGTCAGACCGGACCTGTAGGTAGCTAAATCATAGACCAAAGTCACTGTCAGAGCATGGCGAACTCAGGTTATTGTTGCTTACACTCCTTAGTTTGAGGAGGGAGGTAGCGATGAGACCAACTTACCACAGATGACTCTATCAAGTAAGGAGTCCAACTTTGAGGACGAGTCAGAGATAGAGTCATCCATCGCACCCTGATCATCACCATCTACACTATATGGATTTACTAGCTGGTGGTGCATCGAGGGCATTGAGGAGATATATGTGAAGGCATGCAGCTGATAGAGCAAGGCAAGCCAGCATGCTCCATCTACAAGAAGCCCTGAGTTATCTTAGACATACACAGTAATGTCCCCAGTCTCTAGGACAGGATGACTCGATATGGGCTTCAGTGGCTCACACATGCACTTTGACGATACTCCCCGACCATGGTAAGGGAGTTTTATGCCTCATATACAGCCACCATCCAGATCACACTTCCCAAGTGCAAGAAACCCCTCGCTCATCCCAGACTGACCGAGATGAGAGTGAGGGGCTGATAGAGGGATATATCGGAGACCACCATCCATCGGATACTATTTGGTCTAGAGTTCCCTGCCCCTAGATCCACCGCATAGTTCGACTGCAGGATGGGGCAGATAAGGAACCCACTTATGATGAAAGATCCAGAGCGACGAGCCACTTTGATAAGATGGGTGGATGGGTATATTTCTGAGCAGGGTCTAAAACCTGCGAGGGTCGCCACTCACTCGAAGCCTATCATAAAGGTTTCGCTAAGTTTCCCCACAATAATTTGGTAGGTGATTGTTTGTTCACGCAACTGATTGACACTTGCTGATAATACACTAATATCAGGGAGTGTGGTTTTGGTTGCTAGTATCTTAGCTGGCTTTGACAATGACTAGGCCCGCCTCATTGCTAAGTAGATTCGCGAGGCCATGCTAAAGAGGTCCACCTTCACCCCATATCTGTGCTTGATCTACAGGCTCTGTCTAGAGTCGAGGATATAGATATTACATTAGCTAGACCAGTTGATTGAGGCCCAAAACATATTGGATCCCAGCTTGATCAGGGCTAAAGAGAACTCAGTGCCATTCCGACGAGCACAACCTGCACCTATATCTAAAATGTTCGCCCTAGCGCTACCACCTGAGGGTTCACAGACTGACACCACTACTCCTACTGAGGAGAGGCCCTCGCAACCCGAGGTAGTGAGAAGAAGGGGGCCATTACCATTGTTCCTGCACCAATGGCCACGACTTCACAGGTTACTATTTCGGGCACGATCTATGTGTCTATTGTATCTTTATAGGCCTTGGCGCAGAGGTTATCACATACTGAGTCATAGTTGACTCATCTTATTCATTAGATCAGGCCATGGGTCCGCCAGGTCATTTCAGACTCAGAAGGTTGCATTTAGGTATTCGCAGTAACTACTATTTAGGACTGTATCTCTATCATGGATGCCCGTGTTGAAACCTCTAAGGAGAGGGTACAGTGGAGATTGGGCTAGGCTCAGCCTTTAGATTTGTCAGCTATGCAGATGGAGACCCAGCAGTTCTAAGTTGACATGATAGCAACCCTCGCGGCACCAATTGCACTACCAGTGACAATACCTCTGATGCCAGTGGTTGATTTATTTTCTCCTGATGAGCCTTTCCAGTCTTCCTATGGGAAGAGACCCTACACAGAGGATGATGAGCTAGATGAGAGATGTGTACATACAAGGCTCACAGATGAGGAAGAGCTCAATCTTGTCTTAAGGAGATTGTGACATGATGAGGAGATGCGATGAGCTCCGGAGTTGGAGTAGGTGAGTGGTGTTGGACCCTCCCGACAGAATACTCCTGCTAAGCAGACCACCCCACAAGAGGAGGGTTACAAAAATTAGCCACACACTAGCGCTTGGGCGCCCAGGTATGCTTTTTTATCCCCTATGTTTCATTTTTCTTATTTTGTGCATTGGGCACAATGCACATCTTCCTAGATGGGGTATGGGTAGTTATGGGCCTTAATGAAGTCTGAGTAGCTTGGGTCCATAACCACCCCAATTTATGATCCCAGGGTTTTCTTATCTATATTTTTTCCCCATGCATATTTACTTTCTGTTGAACCAACATGTTTAGGTTGTTTAGATAGTATTTCTAGCATATAGTACCAATACTTTTAGCATATAGCATGTTTTGTGTTTATAGCATGTTTTTTGTTTTCTATGAAAAATGATACCCACCAAAAAACTTGATTAGTCGTTAAATAGCAACTGTGCATGTTTAGGTGAGTGACAATGTCTGATCTGATAAGTAAGGGTACATTGACATAGAAAGCATGATCTGAGAGTCTTTTGTTGACAATATATGCAGTGTCATGTGAGTGTGAGCATAATTTGATATATTCATGTATTTTGTGCTAATTTAGAACTTATCCTATTGCTCTAAGTTAGATTGTAGATTAATTAGACTAGGAAAGGATCTTAGGCCATTATTCTTAATAGTCCACTTCGCCTAAAAGTGACCAACAAAAATGATGATATAATCCTTTGTTCCTAATGTTTGAGCCTCACATGTACATATTCTTTGAAAACACCTTACTAACCTAGCCTTTTTGTTAGTTGTAAAATCTTAAAATTATCCCTGGTCCTTCCTTGAACATTGTACACCTTCACTGTGGTAAAAAGCTAAAGGTGAGGGTGGCTACAAAAAGTGGCCTGTTTCTAAGGATGGATATTGTGCACCTCAATACAGGCCAAAAGTCTAAGTTGATTGTGGCTAGTGTAAGGGGGAAACAAAAATAAGGGGGTGAGTTAGTGTGCGGAGAAAAAGGAAAAATCATATATTGGGTGCAAAAAAAAATAAGTGATGCCTTAGTGTATATTAAAAGCAAAATAAAGTGTTGAAATAAGGCAAAAAGCTGAAAAATAAAGAGAAAGCACCCAGAAAAACTTTAAAAAGGAAAAAGGGAGAATAAAGTGAAATTAGCAGAGTTGGTAGGGAAAACGTGTAGAAAAACCGAAGTGTCAAGGAGGGCATTTAGTTACTACTTTCCCATAATATCATACCAAAGTTCCCCGAGCCTACATTATAAGCCTAGAAAGTCCTAAAGTGATCCTAATCTAGTTGGTTGAAGTTCTGAGTAATAAGTATAGGGTCAAGCCTATGGTATTAGATATTACGCATGAATATTTGTTGGAAGAGTGAGTGATTTTACATAGTTCCAAGGTTAAACATGAAAACATCATTGAGTGTCAAATATGGTACTTCTTTATGTGAGGGCACTTGCATTGCATTATTAGCACTAGACTTCTTCAGTGATTGTGGACTGTTGATAATCCGTTGCTCGTCACAATTATGTTGTCACATGCACCAGGTTGTAGTGGTTTGCTAAATAGCTATCTGATCCTATTCTGAAACGTTGGGGTGGGTGTCTGAGTCAAAGATTTATGTGACGTATGCCATTTGGTTAAGGTCTGTGTTTTACTGTATTATCTATATAGATTGAGTCTGTCGCTTGAGGACAAACAACAATTTTAAGTTGAGGGTGTTGATGTGCTGCCAAAATACAACACTTTTGATTCTTAAAACATGGAATTTTGTGTGTTCTCAATGCGATGTTAGTTGGTTTGATGTGTTTTTGTGTTTATGTTGCAGGATTACAACTTGGCCTTGATTTTGTGGAAAATTGTAGAAACTGATGAGTTTTGCTATTATACGAGACCATTACGGGCCGTAGATCATTCTGCGGGTCGTAGGGTGGTTTCGTGAACAATTTCAGTGCGGGGCTATTTTTTATAGTTTATTCTACGAACATTCAGATGAGCCGTAGAGAGTTTTATGACTCGTAGACAATAGTTCGTGCCCTGAGGATCAAAGACTTGGACTTTTAGGAATTTCGTCAGACGAAACCCCCTTTACGGGTCGTAAACTATTTTACAAGTCATAGAGGGGTGTCATAGAGTTGAAGGCCAAAGTTCCAGCAGCTGAGTACGAGACCCCGATTACGGGCCATAAAATGCAATACAGGCCATAAAACACCTTTCGTATGGCAAGCCAACTAGTTCTCCTATTTTGTTTAGTACTTGAATTTTAATTGTTATAATAGGTTTTCTTTAGGATATTTTTAAGAAGTTTTTCACCTAGTACTCAAGAGAACTCAATATTTAGAGAGAGAAAATTGTAAGATCATATTAGAGAGTCTTTGAGAATACTTGTGCTTGATTTTACCTTGAAGGTTGTGATTCTCTTTGAAGCTCGATTGCTTGTTCTTAATTCTATTGTGTAAGTATTCAATTATATTTTTTCTATTCATAATTCCTGAATCTACACATAGCATGAGTAGCTAAATCCACAACTAGGGTTGTGGGAACCACAAAGAACTAACAAAGAAAAATCGGATAATTTATGATTCTTGAAAAATGTATATGCATGCATTAATTAACTCACTTCATTTTGCATATTTTCTAGTGGTGACCAACGTTAGAACTTGTCTAGTGTTACTAACTGGACCACGATATTAATGAATAGGAAAAGAGATTAATTTATAGGATTCGAATGATGTGTTTTCGTACAATCAGCCAAACTAGGCCAAGGGAAGGTTGTTCTAGGAATAATAGGTAGGCGTTAGTAATTCACACTATGGAGACGGTCCAAGTCGCATAGTAGAATTTGCCTCTCACCTTGACCAAAGGGATTGATGAACATAACTTACCATCCTGCATGCCATACACTAGAAAAGAATTAGGTTATCCGGTGATACTGAGTTGGGGACACATGGGGAATACATATAATGATCCGATTGGAGTGGCAAACAAAATTATTACATGCACTGTATTTTGTTTCAATAATGCAAAAGGTGTGCTATAAAAAAATATATATATTAGCACTACAATTTGTTCCCCAATAATGCAAAGCTTGTTCCCCAATAATGCAAAGATGCACTATGTTTTGTCACAATTCTTTTCCTTTAAACATTTGGGTTTTCGTACTAATGCTAAGCAGAAGAAAAATTTGGTAGAGCATAGAAAGAGGAGAATTCATGACCAACAACTATATAAATACTATTTGTGCAGTTTAGACATTGAGGTAGGTTTGTTATCCTTCTTTGAGATTGGGATTGATTTATTGAATATTCATATATTATAATTTATGAAATGAGCTAAAAATTTTCTTATAATATCTGTGTGAAAAACATTTATTATATATGCAGTTATTCTTGAAAGCATAAAAATTATAAACAATTGTTAAATTGTAAATAAGTTCTAGTTGTGAAAAACATACTTTGTAGTCTGTTCAAAATTTAAGGGATCCTAAAAATAAAATAACTGAGTACAAATTAAATTGAAAATCAAATCTAATGGTGTATTCAGAAAATTCATTCATAAATTTTCAGTAAGTTTTTGGAATCACTTGAAAGTTCCAAAGCACAAAATCAAGTACCTATTTAAGCATCCCGCATGGTCCAGCTGAAGTAGAGAAATTGTAATTTAAACTTGCTCTTTCCCAAACGGACGTAGGTAGCAAAACTTGAAAGAACAATTATTTTTCAGCTAAAATTTACTTTTACTCTTTATAGACTGTGAAAAGAATATTAGAAGATAAAGAGGAAAAGTGTTAGGGACTAAGTATAGAAAAGTGGAGAGAATGGTACATGATGTAAAAGATTATAGGGAGGAGTGACATGATTTCAAATTTATGTCTTATCTCTTTATGCCATTTTGTAAGTAATTGCTCACTACTTTCTATTTATAAATTTAGGATATATTAATATATATTTCTAGAGGAAAGATCTTTTGAAAAATAATTTTAAATTTCTCATCTTTGATTGGAATAATATTTTAAAAATACTCAACACTTAATTCTTTTTGCTACCAAACATAAGACATGTATTTTCATGAATAATTTAAATTAATATTAATGTTGCCTCTGAAAAGATCTATACATAATCACAAAGCCCAAAATATTCCTAATAAAATTAATAATAAAGTTTCATCCGCAAGGATTATATAATTAAGATGATTGTGAAGTCCAATATATATTCCTAATTTAAATTTGTTGACCTTAACTTACCATGACGAACAACTCATTTGTGCGATAATTAAGAAGTAAAAATTATTATATAATATTAACCAAAATCAATTAAGCTGCCTGCTTGAAATTTCTTGTAGAATCATTTACCTTTGATTCATTTTGGCTCAAAATTTCTTTATTTTTGTATCAATATTATCGCACTATCTAGGATAACTCAAAAAATTTATGCTCGAAAAGGATAAATAAAAGTACTAATTATGAGACAACTGATGATCGAAAATCTATAATTTTGACATAACATTGGGCATAATATTGAGGATCATGACTAAGTAGGGAAATGATAATTTTTAAAATGTGGTGGAGAATTTTAAAGGGAACAATATCGTAAAATGTATGAAAGAGGGTGAACATATAATTGCTAACTTGGAGAACTTTGATAATTGTTGTACTTCTTGAGAGAAATATTGCTTCCATAATTATGTCTTGATTGCATACATCTTCATACAACATGTCATGATATTTTGGGAAGTTGTGAATGGTGACTCGTATCATCAGTCCTTGACCACGCTCACTTTGATGGCAAGGTAGACGATACATTGTGATTTGTATCATGAGTCCTTGACCACACACATTTAGGTGGCAAGGTAGTTGATATAGGGAAAATTATTATCATGTGTTCTTGACCACTAGTTAGGACGCAAAGTAGTTGATATACTGAGATTATATATGACAGGCTATGCGATACTCTTGATTTCACCTTGTATTGTGTTTCCTACCACATCATTGCATTACTTATGATATTTTTTTATCAGCTTAATTAAAATTATATGATTACTTTATTCACGTTGTTCTATATAAATTGGCAGTACTAATGTTGGATTGGCTTTTTTGTTGTAGGTGGAAGCATTCCTAAATTCTTTCATAGTTTATTCAATTTCTAATTCCCAATCGGTTAAACCTGTTGGGTACATATTATGTGTACTCACCCCTACTTATTTCTACCCCCCAGATTCTCGTCGGGATTATCTAGATGATAGTTGATTTGCTCTTGCAGTTAGTTCATACCAGATCTAGTGATGAGACTCAGAGCTTCGAGTTGCCATTAGATTCTATCTTAATTATCCAGTCTTTATCTGTATTCGAAGACTAAGACCTACATATTTCACTAGTTTATGTATTAGATGCTCTTTACACTCGTGACACCAGATTCTGGGTTATGATTTTGTGGGTGACTTATTATGTAATAACTAGTTTACTTATAGGGGTTTCTAATTTAAGCGTACTTTACCCTTGGATTTGGAATTTTGTGTCTTTTTAGTCATGTCCTTGTTTTAGGTCGCGACAAGTTTGGTATGATGCTCTAGGTCCACCGGTCTCACGAGTTAAAGAGCAAGGTGTCTAGTAGAGTCTCACAGATCGATATGTAGACATCCGTATATATTTTCCAGAGGCTACATGAGCTTGTTAGGAATCCTCTTTTCATTGATTCCTTTCGTGCAATTTGTTCATATTCAAGTTTTGTATGCCTCAAATCCATTCTTTCTGCGTAGATGCCAAGGACTAGAGTTGCTTTAACTACTATTCAAGCCTAAGTAGAGGGCGAAATAGAGGGCGAGGCAAAGGTCATGGCAGAGCTAGACATCGAGGTGGGGCTAGGGGTGTAGCACCAGCACAAGGTCAGACCAGAGGGGCTTCACCTGAACCAATCGATAACCCAGTTATGAGCAGCAGGCTGAGTATCTAGTTCAGCCTCCTGCAACCTCTGAGGATACACCAGTATTGTAGAAGCTATTGACCCGATTGTTGGAAAGGTTAGAGGGTACACCTACCACTAGTAATCTTCTAGGTATCGCAGTTCCTATAATACCTGTTAGTCCTTCATAGCAAGCTCAGGTACCTAGTAAGGGATTCCATACCCCGAGTCCATTTTCCATGCCTTCTATTGCACCTCCAAGATTTTCAGCCCCCCTAGTTTCTGCCAATGTTGCTTTGTCCTTGTCTGAGTAGAAAAGCTTTGAAAGATTTGTGAGATTGGCTCCTCCTAAATTTAATGGTACCGCCTATGAGATTGGCTCCTCCCAAATTTAATGGTACCACTGGGGATGGGGCATATGAATTTCTAATAGAGTGTCAGGATATACTTTTCAATTTTGATATTTTAGACGCCCACGGGGTAGCTTATACATCTTACTGAGATTTTTCTAGAGAGATTTCTACCCGATAGTCTTCGAGAAAGGCATCGTGATGAGTTTGATAGATTAGAGCAGGGTTCTATGACTGCATCCCAATATGAAACACGATTCCACGATGTCACGACCCAAGCCTAGGGCCTAGACGTGACATGGCGAATACGAAACCCGAGGAATCCCAAGAAAGTCTCTTAACATATCATTACACATCCTTGGTCACGAAAACAGTTAAACAGCAATAAAAGAATAGAAATAAGAGCAAAAGGTCTAAGGGAAATCCTTCATATCCTGAAACGTCAAAAGAGTCAAAGAGAATCGAGCTTGTAGCATCATTACATAACTTGTCCAACAAAACCTCTAAACAAAGAACTTAGTTGGGCCGAGATAAGCAACTGGGCTCACCCTTATAGTCAAAAGCATACAATGAAGGAAAGAGAGTCTTTATACATAGCATAGGTCAAAGACATTGTCCCTAAAATTGAGGACTAGCCAACTTGTTTTGTAGAGATAGTATGCCATAGAGAGGATGAGGATGATCATGAGGAGCTCTGGCTCCTACATGATAACATCATGTAAAAATAGAGTATGCATTAGTACATTTGAATGTACTAAGTATGTAGGACGTAATAAAAAAAGAGATAGGCAACAGAGGCAAAACGCAATATAGTAAGCAATGGATAACATAATAACAATATGACATGTATGAATGATGCTTGAAGTAAAACATGTTTATATAGAAAATATTACATTTGAGGGAAGAGACTATCATCATAGACCAAGCAAACTTAGTACTTGGAATCTAAGGTAGACCACCCCTTAGAAGTGATTGAGGAATCAACCCCTCAATTGGTTGATGGACATGACCACCCTCCATACGAAGTGAATCAGGTATCAACCCCTCAATTGGTTGATGGATTACCACCCCCATACAAGGCGATTGAGGTATCAACCCCTTAATTGGTTGACGGACATGACTACCCTCTGCCGGAAGAGATTTAAGTATCAACCCCACAATTGGTTGAGGACTTACCATCCCTATCCGAGGCGATTGACGTATGAACCCCTAAATTGGTTATGGTCAACGCACAACACTATAGATACATATCATGAAATCAACACATATACCATCCTCTCATTATCATAAAGTCACTTAACTCATACGCCAAGCATTAAGTCCTCAATAACTCAAGATACATTAACCGGACATTTTATCAAACACTTGGCGGGTGTGTAATGCTAGTATAAGATCATGCATTTCAAGAGTGATATCATGCAAAAAGATTCATGTAAAACCACTCAATAAAACTTGGTAGTACCCTTATGGAACATATATCAAAACCCCTCATCAAATCTAAAGATAGATCAAAGATTCATAGCCCAGAACATGCTTTATCAATCCCACTTTTATGAATCTCCAACATAGTTCATAGTCAAATTCATAGTAAGATCAATAAGTGAATCAACTTAGAAACATGAAATTTATGTAAAAAGGGATCTTGGGCGCAATAGGTGAAAGAACCCAATGGTTGAAACCCATATACCTTAGCTTTGGAGAATTCCTTATTGAAGATTGGAATTGAGGCTTGAAGCTTGAGTGAAACCCTTAAGATCAGGAGTGAGTTTTGGCACTTGAATTTTGAGTGAAATATTTATGTAAGTGTTTGAGAGAGTATTGGGAAATCTCTCGTATTATATGGTGTTGAAATATGGCTAAATATAGGTATTTTCACGCATGGGAAGACTTAGGCCCAAGATGCAAAGGCGTTGGATCGAGACAACAAAACTAGGCGAAAATAACACTGGTTCGCGACTGAGGCATGTTGCGCTACCAATGCGGACCCACACTGGAATTACAAATTTTTGGAATTCTAGATTTCAATACGATTAATCTAAAATTATGGCTAGACCCACATTCCACTCAATTTTTCTCCCTAATCAAGAATATGAAGTCAAATTTTTGATATCACGCACAAATTTTGAGATATATGGAAATTAAGAATTCGAGCACTTCGGGGGTACATTTTCGGGCACTTCTTGGGGTCATTTTGAATATCTCCCCCATTGGAACATTCATCCCCGAATGCCAAAGAAATGTATATAAGAAGAGTAATCATGAATAAATCAGCCCCAACAAGAATGTATGAATACACTTAAACATCGTTTCAAAAATCTCAACATAAGTGTCAAAATCACCTTGAACTTGTCAACATAAACATGAATGCACACAATGACATAAAGGGCTGATACATAAGACATGAAATCCATAAAAGACTTAGAATTAGTAGGTTAGGCTTGAGTAGAATTGAAGATATAGGGATATTGCTTTTGCATGTCCGCCTCTGCCTCCCATGTAGCACTTTCGACTTGTTGATTCCTCCAAAGGACCTTAACGGAAGCCACATCCTTGTTCTTCAACCTCTTCACTTGTCTGTCCAAGATCTTTACTGGAACTTCTTCATAGGTCAAGTTGTCTTCAACAACCCCACAACATCCAATGGAATAATATCATTTGGATCACCCATGCATTTCCTTAGCATGGATACATGAAAGATCGGATGAACCAAGTTCATTTCACTAGGCAACTCCAACTCATAAGCTACCTTATCAATCCTCCTCATCACCTTATAAGGACCCACATATCTTGGACTCAATTTCCCCTTTTTACCAAAATGAACCACACCCTTCATGGGTGAGACCTTCAAATAGACCCAATCATCAATGTGAAATTCAAGCTCCTTTCTCCTCACAACGGCATAGGACTTTTGTTAACTTTGGGCTATTTTCAACCTTTCTCTAATAAACCTTACCTTCTCCATAGCCTCCATGACCAGATCTGGACCTAACAAAGCCATTTCTTTCACTTCAAACAACCCAACTGGTGAACTACAGCGCTACCATAGAGGGCATCAAAAGGAGTCATACCAACGCTGGAATGATAGCTATTATTATAAGAAAACTAAATCAATGAAAGATGACCATCCTAACTATCGTGAAACTCCGAAACACAAGCTCTAAGCATATCCTCAAGAGTTTGGATAGTTCTATCGGCTTGGCCATCTGTTTGAGGATGAAAGGCCGTACTAAGCTTAACCTTGGTACTAAAACCTCTTTGGAAGGACCTCCAAAAGTGTGAAGTGAATTGAGAACCACGATCCAATATGATGGACAAGGGCAGTCCATACAGTCTAACAAACTCATGAATGTACAATTTAGCATAGTCTTCGGCCCCATAAGTAGTGTTAATCAGTAGGAAATGAGCTGACTTTGTCATTCTATCAACCACAACCCAAATAGAATCAAAACCCTTTCTAGTATTAGGCACCAAACCACAAAATCTATGTTAATTACCTTCCACTTCTAAGTAGGAATCTCTATATCTTGGGTTAGGCCACCCGACCTATGGTGTTGAGCTTTCACTTATTGGAAACTATGACAACTTGATACAAATTTGGCAATGTCCTTCTTCATACCTCTCCACAAAAACACATCCGTCAAATCTCTATATATCTTGGTAGAACCGGGGTGAATAGCATAGGAAGAATTATGAGCCTTATCAAGAATCTTCTCCTTCAAACCATCAACACTAGGCACACACAACCTACCTTGGTACCTAAAGGCACCATCTCCCCCTTGGAAGAAAACCTCCACCTTACCATCACTCACCAAAGCCTTCAATTCCAACAAGGAGGGACCAAGATATTGCTTTACTTTTACCTCATCAACAAAGGAAGATTTTGAACCATCGACAACCATAATACCACCAATATCAACCTCTTCCAACCTAACCCCAAACCTAGCCAGCTGATGAACCTCCCTACCCACTTCTTTACCTCCATCATCAACATGAGCGAGGCTATCAATTGACACCGTACTTAAAGCATCTGCCATAGCAATAGCCTTACCGGGATGATAATGCACCCTCACATCATAATCCTTAAGAAGCTCTAACCACCTTCGTTGTCTCAAGTTGAAATCTTTTTGAGTGAACACATATTGGAGGCTCTTATCATCGGTAAACACATCAACATGCACCCCATACAAATAATGACGCCAAATTTTTAAAGCAAAAACCATGGCGGCCAATTCAAGATCATAGGTAGTGTAATTCTTTTCATGCACATTGAGTTGTCTAGAAGCATATGCTATCACCTTACCATTTTGCATCAAAATACAACCTAAACCAATCAAGGGGGGTATCACAATATACATAATAAACCCTTCCAGTACAGATAAGATAGGAGCGGAGACAAGTTTATCCTTCAATGTTTAGAAACTCCTTTCAAACTCATCTGTCCATACAAACTTAGCCTTCTTTCGGGTCAACTTAGTCATGGGAGAAGCAATGGAAGAGAACCCATTCACAAATCGCAGGTAGTAAGCCTCTTAAGTCCAAGAAACTTCTAATATCCGATAGAGTCAAAGGTCTAGGTAAATTTCTAATCACCTCCTCTTTCTTAGGGTCCACCTTAATACCATCCTCTGACACCACATGACCTAGAAAGGCAACCTCCTTCAACAAAAATTCACATTTTTCATACTTAGCATACAACTTCTCTTTCCTCAATTTTTGCAACACTACCCTCAGATGACTCACATGCTAATCCACACTATGAGAATAGATCAAAGTGGCACCAATGAACACCACAACAAACAAATCAAGGTAGGGTTTAAAGACCCTATTCATAATGTCATATCCCAAAATACCCCCTAGATGTGACTGGCACCCACCTAGACTATTAATCGGGAGAACCAAATATTCATACACACCCAAACTATCCAAGAACTAACAATAAATGTGCAACTCCAAAACTCGTCAATACACATTACAATAGAGTAACTAGATAACTAAAATCACATATCAATTTATGAAAGGGAAAGGATCGCTTAACAAAATATCTCTAGCCCAAATCCCACAATAAGATCATAGCGCATCTACTAGAGTGATATGAGTTTAACTGACGGGCGTACAACCCAAAGAAAAGAAAAGCATAAACTATACTAGATAGAGGTGAAGTAGTAGTCTCCACGAACAATGTGAAGGCTCACCACAACAACAAAATCCATGGAAACAAACTCGCCAGCCACAAGACTCACCCTCTGCAACAGTATCTGCATTGACATGCAAGTAAAGAGTGAGTTATATGTAAATATAATCTACTAAGATCCTCGACTGGCTATTTTAATGCCCCTGGGAAAGAGTTATAAAATACATCTGCACAACAGATATACATAAATAATATACATAAGAATATACTTCATAATAAGCTTAGTAAGTTCGAAGAAATGTTCAAAAAGGGTCATAAAATGTCTGAATTGAATCCCCACTCAAAACCTATCATAAACGGCAGCGAAGGAGATCAACCCATCTCTCCGACAAGTCTATGGCAGCATAAATAATGCTCTTAAAATGTACAAAGACAATGTGTACAAAGCCCCGAACATATAATGGCAGCATGGGTATGCCCCTAACATATTACGACAGCTAATTATGCCCCTAGTAACCACATCACGATAGTAAAAAAGGGTATTCAGCATCACACCACATATAACTCATGAAAATATTCGATATTCTTCTCAAAAATAGCATATCTAGGGTTTATCAAAGAAACATCAACTCTGTCAAGCACATGCTTGTCCCAACACACACACCAGATAGAGAAAAATATATTTTTTAACGTATGTTTGAAAAGAAAGCACTAAAGTTTAAAGTCTCACTTACCTTATTAATGACAAGTTCCACAACCTTGCACGCGTAGAACACCCAGCACAACAGCCCCGGCTTTGCTCAATCTATAAAAAAATTACTGATTATTGAATATCAATTATGTTGGCCAAACTCAAGTCTCAATATCCCTAGTTTTTAAGTTTAGGGTTAAACTCTAATACCCAATACGTTAGACTATTAATTAAAAGTAAACATATTCTTAAATCTTATTGTTAAATCTAATTGGTAAAAATTCTAGTAAATATATTTTCAACTAACAAGAGTACACAACAACAAGAAAATACCTGCACTTTATCACCCAAAATAGTGATTCAAAGACCGAGTTAATTTGTATATGAATCTCCGGAACCACCTTGTGAGTTGTGTTTTCTTCCAAAGAAAAGTTACGGTAGAAGAAGAAAAAGGATTGCTTAATTTTTTTTTCCTATGGCTGTTTTGAAAAAAAATTATCGATCCCCTTTTTTATGGTTTTGTTGCGTGAAAACTGAAATAAAAGGGGCTGAGCTTTATTTATTATTTATTTTTTTTAAAAAATTATTAATGGTTAAAATTATCCATTAACTCTTCATTAAAAATATAAGGTTTATTACATTCTAACCAACTTAAAATAATGTTCGTCCTCGAACGAGTACAAAACCACACCTGAAGTGTCAAATAGATGAGGATATGTCTCTCAGATGTCCGCTTCGGGCTCTCATGTAGCCTCTTTGGTTGGATGATTTCACCTTAGCACTTTCACTGAAATTATCTTCTTCGACTTCAGTTGTTGCACTTGGCTGTCCACAATAGATATTGGACCTTCCTCATATGCTTTATTTTCATCAAGCTCCACATCCTCTAGATTAGTCTTATGCTTATCATCACGAACATACTATCGAAGCTTGGACACATGAAATATAAGATATAGAGAGGAAAATCTCAGAGGTAAAGTAAGTCGATATTCCACTAATCCAATCCGATCTAAAATCTCCTAAGGATCAATATATCTAGGACTCAACTTACCCTTCCGACCAAATCTCATAACTTCCTTCATAGGAGATAATTTCAAAATGATATTTTCACTCTACATAAACTCCACGTCACAGACTTTCTCATCAGAATAAGATTTTTGTCTACTTTGTGCTGTCCGAAGCCATTCTCATATCACTGCAACTTTCTCTAAAGCATGTTGAACCAAATCTGGACCTAGTAATTGTGCTTCACTAGGTTCAAACCATCCTATTGGTGATCGACACTTGCAACCATATAGAACCTCATACGGTGCCATCTATATATTCGATTGATATCTATTGTTATAAGCAAACTCTGCCAATGGCAACTGATCGTCCCAATACCCACCGAAATCAATAGCGCAAGCTCTAAGCATGTCCTCCAAGATTTCAATAACCCGCTCAGACTGTCCGTCAGTTTGGGGATGAAAAGCTTTACCTAACTTAACATGTGATCCCAACGACATCTGAAAAGACTTCCAAAACTCAGCAGTGAACTGTGCACCCCGATCTGATAGTATTGAATCTCTAAGGTAAATATCTGCTAACTGCTTTACGATATAAGTAACTCGAACTGGTTGGAAATAGGCAGATTTTGTGAGTCTGTCTACAATCACCCAAACTGAGTCATGCTTTTTTAAAGTATTCGGCTACCCAATAACAAAGTGCATAGTAATACTTTCCCACTTCCACTCTAGGATGATCAAGTTTTGCATTACACCAGCAGGTTTTTGTTGTTCATATTTGACCTGTTGGCAATTCAAACAACTAGTCACATGCTTCAAGATATCAGACTTCATACCTTTCCACCAGTACAAACCATGTAAGTCTTGATACATCTTTGAAGCACCTGGATGGATGGAGTATCACGACCTATGAGCATCTTCAAGTATTAGCCATTTTACCTTACCCACCATGGGAATGCACAATCTACTATGTCGACGCAAGACGCCCTTGTCATCAATTGAGAATGTCTTCACGCCTCCACTCTGCACTCGATCTCGTAATCTAGAAAGTTGGGGATCGTCGTAGTGGCAATCCTTGGCTTCTCAAACTAAGGATGATTGTAGTACCATACCTGCAAGAAACCAGCCAAATAATGTCTGATCAATTCGAACTCCCTGATTGGCTAAACACTGAATATCCCTAGCCATAGGTCATTTTTAACAATAATCCAAGCCAAGCTGCCTATGGACTTTCTATTCAAAGCACCTACCACTACATTTGCCTTTCTAGGATGATATAAGATAGTAAGATCATAATCTTTAAGTAGCTCCAACCATCGTCTTTGCCTCAGATTCAGATCCTTTTTCTTGAATATGTATTGCAAACTCTTGTGATCAGTATAGACTTCACACGGCTCACCATAAAGGTAGTGACACCAAATTGTGAGTGCAAATATAATGGCGGCCAACTCTAAGTCATGTTTTAGATAATTCTTCTCATGAATCTTTAGTTGTTGAGAAGCATATGCCACCACTTTACCATTCTGCATTAAGATACTACCCAATTCGACTCTAGAGGCATCACAATAAATGGTAAAACCATCCTCCACTGTAGGTAAGGTCAAAATAGGAGTTGTAGTCAATGCAATCTTTAATTTCTGGAAACTCTCATCGCATTCATCTAACCACTGAAAAATCACACCTTTTTGAGTTAAATATGTCAATGGAGTGGGTATCTTTGAGAAACCCTCCACAAACGCCAATAATATCAAGCTAGCCCCAAGAAACTGCGTATCTCTGTATGAGTACTAGGTCGTGGCCAATCTCAAACATCTTCTACCTTTCTTGGATCGACTTGAATACCATCTTGTGACACCACGTGTCCTAAAAAGGAAACTGTCCCCAACCAAAACTCACATTTTGAAAACTTAGCATAAAATTTTTATTCTCTAAGTGTCTGCAATACAACTCTAAGATGATATTCATGCTCAGCTTCATCTCGAGAGTAGACCAGAATATCATCATTAAGTATAATCACAAACTGGTCTGAGTATGGCTTTAATACCCTATTCATGAGGCCTATGAATGTTGTAGGTGCATTAGTCAATCCAAAAGACATTACCAAAAATTCAAACTGCCCATACCTAGTTCTAAAGGCTGTCTTTGAGATATCTTAAGTCCTTATTCTCATCTAATGATAACCTGATCTCAAATCATTCTGAAAAAAAGAGTAGCACCCTGCAATTGATCGAATAGATCATCAATACGAGGAAATGGATATTTATTCTTGATTGTTGCCTTATTTAACAACCTGTAGTCGATGCATATTCTCATCTCGCCATCTTTGTTTTTCACAAATAACACTGGAGCACCCTAAGGTGATACATTGGGCCTGATGAATCCCTTATCAAGTAGCTCTTAGAGTTTGACCTTTGATTCTCTAAACTCCACTAGATCAATACGATGCGGAGGAATAGAGAAAGGTTGAGTGTCTGACACTAAATCAATGCTGAACTCAATTTCTCTCATCGGAAGTAACCAGGTAAGTCTTCCAGAAACACATCAACAAATTCTCGCACAATTAGAACACTATCGATAGTAACATCCTTCTGTCGAGTATCATGGACTGTAGCAATAAAACCAAAGCACTCATGATTAATCATTCGACGTGCTTTTACATAAGATATTATCTTTCCCTATGTTAGAGGAGCCATACCTTTCCATACTAAAGATGGTTCTCCAGGGAAATTAAAATGTACCAGCTTAGCATAACAATCAACGAAAGCATAACATGATGCTAACCAATCCATGCCCATAATTACGTCAAAGTCAGATAGCGACAACTCAAACAAAGCAACTATTGTGTCCTTACCCTGCACAGATATAACACACTCTCTATATACTCTATCCACTAATAAAGTCTCTCCAACTGGGGCCATAACCATATATGTCACATTAAGAGTCTCAAGCCGTTGTTCTAAAGATATAGTAAAAGACGGGGATACATATGAATACATAGGACCAGGATCAATAAGAGCATATGCCTCATGAGAATTGATAGTAATAATACCTTTGACTACAACATTTAATCCCTTGACATCCTTTCTGGCCATAACAAATAATCTAGGTGGTCCACCTACTTCTTGACCAACCTGTGCACCCTGTCAACCCTGTCCACGAGCATCATGTGGAGCAGCCCTAACTGACTGATTCTGAGCCTGAGTATCTTGACTAGTACCTGAATCTCCCTTAGGACAAAATTTAGCAATATGACCTCTTACACAGCGAGTAAAACAAGGACCACCAATACCAAAGCAACGACCACTATGATTCCTACCACAATTTAAATAACTTTGATGTTGTCCAGACCGGAAAGAATTATCACCCTTAATCTGCATCTTTTGTTGGCCCTATCTAACTAGATAACCACTCATAGAAGATTGCACCATTGAATATGACTGACTAGGCCTAGACTGCCCACAATGAAATCCACTCTTGCCTCCAGGTGGAGCGCCATTGAATCCACCTGTATTACGTGCCTTCTTTCTTTCTCGCTCAGTTTTCTCCATCTCCCAATAGGACTCACAATAAAGAGCAGTGTCAACCACATCTGAATATGTATCATTTCTCACATCTCATATCATAGGATTACGGTAATGATGCTCTAGTCCATCCACAAATCTTCTCACTTTCTCCCTTGGATCTGCGATAAAAAATGGAACATACCTGGACAATTCAGTGAACTTGGACTCATACTCTATAACTGTCAAATTTCCCTGACGCAGATCATGATATTGACGTCTCATATCATCTTGTTTTCTCAATAGAACAAACCTGTCCTTAAACATTGCTGAAATCTCTGACCAACTGATAGGTGGTGACCCTGCTTCTCTAACTCTCTGAATAGAAGTCCACCATGCCTTTGGAGATCCTGAGAACATAAAAGTGGTAAATCCTACACCACGAGTCTCCTTCAACCCTAATGTAGTAAGTATCTTTCCACAACGATCAAGGAATTTATGAGGCTCAATAGAAGTTGGTGTCCCATCAAACACTGGTGGCTTAAGGTCAATGAAATTCTTAAGATTTTTGGGTTGACTTGTAGTTTCAAGCGGATGACCAACTTGTTGAGGGGCCAAATGTTGTGTCTGAGTCGCATCACCATTCAACTGGACTTGTTCCTGCGTTTGTTTAATAGTCTGAGGAGCTGGGGTTCCACCCTGATTAGGCACCAATGCCTCTAGCACATTCAACAACCTCATGACAACATCTGTAGGTAAAGTAACAGTAGGTGTAGCACTGGCACTGCCTGTGGAGCATCCTAAGCGACCTGTTCTTTCACTTGCTCTGGGGCAACAACTCGGGTCTGTCCCTCATTCAGAAATCCTGATTGAGGAGTAACAGATCCCCTAGTCCAAGCTCTAGTAGGATGAAACCTACCCAGACTACCACTGGAGGTAATACCACGTCACCCTCCACGTCCAACAGCTACAGTAGATCGAACTGCAGAGGAAGAGACTACATCTCTTAGCCATCTAAAAAAAATAGTTAAAAGTTAAACTTGATTCAACTTAATGCACGAATAAGGAATGAAAAAAGAGAATACATCCTAAATGTTTAGTAGCCTCAAGGTTATAAATATGGGAGCCTACATACCTATTAATAAGACTCAACCAAACACTACTCCATAACCCGAGACTTAAAGTCTACGCTCCGATACCAACTTTGTCACATCCCAAAATACCCCCTAGATGTGACTGACAGCCACCCACACTATTTGTTGGGAAAACCAAATATTCATACACACCCAAATATTCCAAGCACTAAGAATATATGTGCAACTCCAAAACTCATCAATACACATAACAATAGAGTAACTAGCAAACCAAAATCGCATGTCAATTTATGAAAGGAAAAAGGTCACTAAACAAAATATCTCTAGCCCAAATCCCAAAATAAGAGCATGGAGCATCCAATAGAGTGATATAAGTTTAACTGATGGGTATACAACTCCAAAAAGAAGAAAATAATAAACTATACTACATAGAGCTGAAGTAGTAGCCTCCACGAACAATGCGAAGGCTCACCTCGGCAACAAAATCCACGGAAACGAACTCGTCGGCCATAAGTATCGCCCTCTGCAACAGTATCTGCATTGCTATGTAAGTATGGAGTGAGTTATATATAAATATAACCCACTAAGATCCTCAACTCGCTACTTTAATATCCCTTGAACAAGAGTTATAAAATACATATACACAAAGGATATACATAAATTATGTACATAATAATATACTTTATAATAAGCTCAGTAAATTCAAACAAATGTTCTGAAAAGGTCACAACATATCTTAATTCAATCCCCACTCAAAACCTATCATAAATGGCAGCGAAGGAGATCAACCCATCACCCCGACAAGTCCATGGCAACATGAATAATGCTCTTAAAATATACTACGATAGTGTGTACAAAGCCTCTAACAAATTATAGGAGCATGGGTATGCCCCTAACATATTACGGCAGCTAAGTATGCCCCTAACCACATCACGATAGTAAAGAGGGGTATTCAGCATCACACCACATATAACTCATGAAAATATTCGATATTCTTCTAAAAAATAGCATATCTAGGGTTTATCAAAGAAACATCAACTATGTCAAGCACATGCTTGTTCTAACACATACACCAGATAGAGAAAAATATATTTTTCAAAGTATGTTCAAAAAGCAAGAACTAAAGCTTAAAGTCTTACTTACCTTATTAATGACAAGTTCCACAACCTTGCACACGTAGAATACCCACCACCACAGCCCCTACTTTCCTTAATCTATGAAAAAATTACTGATTATTGAATATCAATTATGTTGGCCAAACTCAAGTCTCAATCTCCCTAGTTTTTAAGTTTAGGGTTAAACTCTAATACCCAATACCTTATACTATAAATTAAAAGTAAAGGTATTCTTAAATCTTATTGTTAAGTCTAATTGGTGAAAATTCTAGTAAATATGTTTTCAACTAAAAAGAGCACACAACAACAAAAAAACACCTGCACTTTATCACCCAAAATAGTGGTTCGAAGATCGAGTTAATTTGTGTATGAATATCCGAGACCACCTTGTGAGTTGTGTGTTTTCTTCCAAAGTAACGATAGAAGAAGAGAAAGGATTGCTCAATTTTTTTTCCTACGGTTGTTTTGAAAAAATATTGTCGGTCCCATTTTTTTCTGGTTTTGCTGCATGAAAACTGAAATAAAAGGTGCTGAGCCTTATATATATATATTTTTTTAAAAAAATTATTAATGATTAAAATTACCCATTAACCCTTCATTAAAAATATAAGGGTTATTACACATAAGATCCATGAAGATAGTCAATGCATTGGTCAACCCAAAAGACATAACCACGAACTCATAATGTCCATACTTAGTCCTGAAGGCCGTCTTAGGAATGTTAGACTCCCTCACCTTCACTTGATGATAATTGGACCGAAGATCAATCTTAGAGAAGTGACTAGCCCCTTGAAGTTGGTCAAACAAATCATTAATCCTCTATAGAGGATATGTATTGTTCATGGTGACCCTATTAAGTTGTTGGTAGTCAATACACATTCTAATGGACTCATCCTTCTTCTTCACGAAC
Organism: Solanum clarkiae; assembly: GCA_011800125.2. NCBI lineage: Eukaryota > Viridiplantae > Streptophyta > Magnoliopsida > Solanales > Solanaceae > Solanum > Solanum clarkiae. The sequence continues at coordinate 19,241,105 of JAABOM020000007.1, forward strand.
AATACTGGTGCACTCCAAGGTGATTGGCTAGGCCTAATAAAACCCTTCTCCCAAAAGTCCCTCAATTTCTTCTTCAACTCCTTTAACTCCGCGGGGCCATACGGTAAGGGGGAATTTAACTGGGTTGAGTATCGGGAAGGAGGTCTATACCAAAATCTATTTCCCTTTCAGGAGGAACACTGGGAAGATCACTAGGAAAGACATTAAGGAACTCATTTACCATCGGGACCCACTTTATAGGAAGGACTTTGGACTCAACATCCCCAACCCTCACAAGATGATAGAGATACCCCTTAGAGACCAACTTTTGGGCTTTAATGCAAAAGATAAACCTACCCTTGACCACCACATCATGACTCTCGTACTCAAGGACGGGTTCGTTTGGAAATTGAAACTTGACCCTACAGGTTCTACAATCAATAAAGGTAGAGTAAGCAAGCAACGTATCCTTCCCAAGAATAACATCAAATTCAACCATGTCTCAACCATGTCCAACTGAACAAGATCACATGGAAATATTTTATGCAAGATGTAAACGGGATAATTTCTATAAACTATTCGAGCAACAATAGATGCCCTAATGGGAGTAGACACCTCATAAGACTCAAACAAAAATTTGGGCGCAACATGAAAATATTTAGCAATAAGAGGGATAACAAACGAAAGAGTGGCACTTGGGTCTATCAATGCATACACATAAAAATCAAAGACTTTTAACATACTGGTAGCGACATCGGGCACATCATTAACCCTTTGTCTCCCTTGCAGTGTATAGAACCAATTATGCCTTGCGGCACCATCTTGTTCGCCTTCTTTCCCTAAAGGAACCGCATTACCACCCCGGCCTTGTGAATGAACATCCTTACCCTTGTTGCAATTTCATGGATAATCAATCATCTTATGGCCTATTTCCCCACATCCAAAACAAGCATTGGTATCCCTCAAGCATGGGCCACTATGACCCCTACCACACTATGAAAATATAGCATTAGGATCCACGCCGCCATCACCTTGGGCCCTTGGGAAGTCATGAGCAAACCTCCTATTAGGAGCATGAGAAGACCCTTGGCCTTGCTGAAATTGGCTACCCTTGGGAGTTTGGAACTTACCATCAAAATGAGCCCTTCGTTCTGTCATTGAGTGACAAATGGGAAATTTATGGAAAGTTACAATCCCTACCACAGAATAGTGCACCTACATGCCTTTATCGACACCTTTTCTTTCTCAATTTCTCCCCTTCCAATTGTTCGACATAAGTCATTAAGCGGAAAAAATCCATGTCACTAATCAACATAGCCGCCTGGAACTCCTTATTCACCAAATCGTATACACCCATCACGAACTTGTTCATTTTAGACCTCGGTTCGACAATCAAGTGTGGACCTTATGTTGAGAGTTGGTTGAACTTGAGGGCATACTCCCTCACACTCATAGATCCTTACTTCAAACTCATGAACTCCATCATCTTGGCCTCCCTAAGTTCTAGAGGAAAGAACTGCTTGAGGAAATCCACCTTAAGCTCCTCCCAAAGAACCACATTGTTATTCCCCTTCTTCTCCTTCCATTGAGTGTACCATATTTGGGCCACCCCCTTGAGTTGGTCAGACGCAAACTCTGCCTTCTCCTACGAACTAACACCCTTGATAACTAACACTTTGCAAACATCATCAATAAATTCTTGAGGGTCCTCATCCACTTTAGATCCATTGAACTTCGGTGGGTTCATCCTCATAAAGTCCCTCACCCGAGATGCCGGAGTAGGAGCATGAGGGGCTTGGGCCCCTTGATTAGCTTGATTAGCCACAACTTGAGCAAGCAAGGTGAGAGCATCCTAGAGCTCTGCATGAGCCGGTTGTTCCTCGAGTATGTGGGATCTTCATCCTCTTGTGTTAGGCATGATATAGCATAGCAAAGAACATTAGTTATAGGGGAAAACTTACCTAGCTTCTATATCTTGGCATATATCACGAAGAAGGGAAACATTTCCTAAAACGTCTCACAGCCTCTTACTCATACTTGTGGTGCACAATATAACCATGAAATAAGACTCTAATCAATGTGATGTATTGGATGTCGAGGACCATTAACAACCTAGTGCTCTGATACCAAGTTTTTCATGATTCAAGCCTAGGTCCTAGATGTGACACACAAATGGGGAACCCGAGAAACCCCAAGCAAACCTCTTAACATATCATTACATATCCTTGGTCACAGAAGAAATTAAACAACCATATAAGAATAGAAATAAGACAAAGGGACTAAGGTTAATCTTTCATATCTTGAAACGTCAAAAGAGTCAAAGAGAATCGAGCTTATAGCATCATTACATCACTTGTCCAACAATACCTCTAAACGTAGAACTCAGCGGAGGCCAAGACAAGCAACTAGGCTCACCCCATAGTTAAAAGCATACAATGAAGGAATGAGAGTCTTTGTACACAACATAAGGTCAAAGACATTGTCCCCAAAATTGAGGACTTGCCAACTTGCTTTGCAAAGTTAGTACTAGCTATGGGGAGGATGAGGATGATAATGATGAGCTCTGATTCCTACATGGTAACATCATGTAGGCATAGAGAATGCATTAGTATGTTTGAATGTACTAAGTATGTAGGATGCAATGCAACAAGAGATAGGCAACATAGGCAAAAATGCAATATCGTAAGCAATGGATAGCATAATACAATATGACATGTATGAATGATTCTCGAAGTAAAACTTGCTATTATAGAACATATTACATGTGAGAGAAGATACCATCATCATAGGCTAAGCAAACTTAGTACTTGGAATCTAAGGCAAACCACCCCTTAGAAGTGATTAAGGAATCAACCCCTCAATTGGTTGATGGACATGACCACCCTCCATCGAAAGTGAATGAGGTATCAAACCCTCAATTGATTGATGGATTACCATCCCTACTCGATGCGATTGAGGTATCAACCCCTTAATTAGTTGACGAACATGACCACCCTCCACAGAAAGTAATTGAGGTATCAACCCCTCAATTGGCTTATGACTTACCACCCTCATCCGAAGTGATTGAGGTATTAACACCTCAATTTGTTATGGTAAACTCAAAACACTATAGATACATATCTTGAAATCAAAACATATATATCATCCTTTCATCATCATAAAGTCATTTAACTTATATACCAAGAACTACGCCTTCAACAACTCAAGATACATTAACCGAACATTTTATCAAACACTTGGCAAGTCCGGCGCACATTTTCGAACACTTCTTGGGGTTTTTTCACAGAGGTTGTCCCGCTATGCCATGTATAGTATTTTCACGGATTTTGAGCAAATTCCTCGATTCGTATAGGGGTTCACAAGCTATCTCTAGGAGGTTACCGCATCTCTTGTGTTATTTGGTGGTTCCTTTCAAAGTATTTTTGATTATGACTTGATGATAGAAGGCATAAGCAATGCAAGACAAGGTGATAGTAAGAGGTTCTGCCGTCAAGGTTAGTTTGGAAGTCATACACCCAGACATCAGAATCCTCAAAGGCAGGGCACTCAGGGTTATCAGTGAAGACCACTTCATGCAGCCATTTTGGGTGCAGATAATACCAGTAGGCCCAGAGGTTGTTATGTAAAGATGAGTTTGGTCATAAGGCCCATGACTTCCCCAAGCTTACTTCTGCTTCTTTTCCATCTGGGGCACAGATAACTTGCTCCATATCATTTCCAGCAACTAGAGGTGCTTCATAGAGAGCGAGGGGTAGTACTAGAGGTGTTAGGGGCGGAGCAAGAGGTCGTACTCAAGGTAGAGCACAATCTAACCGTGAACATTGAGTATGTTATGTTGTCCTAAGACAAACAGCGACAAAAGAATTTGATGCTATAATCACAGGCATTATTCCAATTTGTCATTATTCAGCTTTAGTATTGTTTGACCCTGGATCTACCTATTTATATGTGTCAACTTATTTTGCTTCTGATATTGATGGTTTATGTGAGCCTCTCGATGTGCCTATTTGTGTTTCGAATATGCTAGGTGAATACTTAGTGGTGGATATCGGGATTGTATAGTTGTAATCTCAGGTAGGGGGATCTAGGCTAATTTGATCCTCCTAGACATGATATACTTTGATGTTATTTTGGGAATGGATTGGATGTCTTCTCATCATACAATCCTTAATTTCTATGCTAAGACTGTGACCCTATTAGGTCCAGGTTTACCTAAGTTAGTAAGAGAAGTGCTCCTAGCTGTTATCTTAAGGGGGTGATTTCTTATATTCATGCTTAGCGCATAATAAAACATGGGTGTTTGTCTTATTTGGCTCACGTACGTGATGTTTCTACGGAGTCACCTTCTTTAGAGACCACAAGGGTAGTGAGGGAGTTTATGATGTGCTTTCTGATGAATTACCTAGTGTCCCCTCAAAACGTGATGTCAACTTCGATATTGATATGGAACCGGGCAATAAGCCCATTTCTATTTCCCCTTATCGGGTGGCTCTTGTAGAGTTAAAGGAATTGAAGGAGAAATTAGAAGATTTGTTAAAGAAAGGGTTCATTCGGCCTAGTGTGTCACCTTGGGGTGCACCAATGTTGGTTGTGAGAAATAAGGATGGTACTATGAGGAATTGACTTCCATCAGTTAAACAAGGTGACCATCAAGAATAAGTACCTCCTGCCACGTATTGATGACCTGTTTGACCAGTTATAGGGTGCTTCAGTATTCTCTAAGATTGATTTAAGGTTGGGGTATCATTAATTGAGGGTTCGGGAGTTAGACATTCCAAAGACTACTTTTATGACTCGGTATGGGCACTATGAGTTTGTAGTTATGTCATTTGGGTTGACTAATGCCCCCGCCCTTTTTATAGAATTGATGGACCGAGTGTTTAAACCATCTACTAATTCATTTGTGATTGTGTTTATCGATGACATCCTAGTATACTCTAAGAGTGAGGCAGACCATGATCATCACTTGCGAACCATGCTCCAAATGTTACATAAAGAGAAACTTTATACTAATTTCCCTATGTGCGAATTTTGGCTTGAGTATGTATCTTTGTTAGGTCATGTGGTGACCAAGGATGTCATTATGGTTGACCCAGCAAAGATTACAGCAGTTTGTGATTTGGTAACACCCACTTTAGTAACTAAAATTCGTAGTTTTCTTGGACTACTAGGCTAGTGCCATCGATTTGTTGAAGGGTTCTCCTCTACTACTACCCCTATAACCAGGATTCCTCAAAAAGAAGTAACAGTTTCATGGACTAATAAGTGTGAAGCAAGCTTCCAAAAGTTTAAGGAAATATTGACATCAGCTCCCATCCTGGCCTTACTTGAAGAGGGCGTGCCCTTCGTCATTTACTGTGACACTTTTGGTGTAGGCCTAGGTGGATTATTAATGGAAAAGCGGAGGGTTATAGCCTATTCTTCATGACAACTAAAGGTTCATGAGAGAAATTTTCCTACCCATGATCTTGAGTTGGTTTCAGTAGTACCTATGTTGAAATTATGGCGGCACTATCTTTGTGGGGTGCATTGTGAGATCCACACTGATCATCGTTGCCTTAAGTATATTTTCTCTCAGCCTAATCTGAACATAAGACAACATAGGTGGTCGGAGTTGGTGAAAGACTATGATATTTCTATTCTTTATCACCCTGGCAAGGCAAACGTAGTGGCTGATGCTTTGAGTCCTTTAGCTTTGGAGTTTCAGTCTTTGGCTAGACAGTTGGTCAGACTTGACATCTCTCCACCTCATAGTGTGTTGGCCTTCATTAAGTCTAGGTCCTTATTAATGGATCAAATTCGTGCTCACTAGTTTGATGATGATAAATTATGTATGATTCGGGACAAGGTGTTGAGAGGTGAAGCTAAGTTAGCTTCTCTTGATTCTGGGGGAGTGTTAAGGATTGATGGGCGCATTTGCATACCTAAGGTAGGTGATTAGGTTCACTTGATCTTGGAAGAAGCTCACTGTGCTAAGTATTCCATTCATCCAGGTGTGGCAAAACTTTTTCATGACCTAAAGCAACATTATTGGTGGTGTAGGATAAGAAGGGACATTGTAGAATTTGTGGCTAAGTGTCGGAGTTACCAGCAGGTTAACGCTGAGCATCAAAAACCAGGAGGTCCGATGCAGAGGATGCCTATTCTCGAGTGGAAGTGGGAGTGTATTACTATGGATTTTGTGATTGGATTACCCATGGCATTTGGTAAGTTTGACTCAGTTTGGGTGATTGTAGACAGGTTGACCAATTCATCTCACTTTATCCTGATGAAAACTAACCACAGTGTGGAATAGCTAGCTAAAATCTACATACTGAGATTATTTGATTACATGGGGGGCATATCGCAATTGTGTCAGATTGAGGTTCGGTGTTCACCTCTCACTTTTGGATGGCATTATAGCATGGTTTAGGTAGACGATTAGATATGAGCTCAGCATTTCATCCCAAGACTGATGTCCAGTCCGAGCAGATTATTCAGGTGTTGGAAGACCTGCTTAGGGCATGTGTTATTAATTTTGGTTCTCGGTGGAATCAACACTTGCCCATAACGGAGTTTGCATATAATAACAGTTATCACTCCAGCATTCAAATGGCACCATTTGAGGCATTGTATGGGCGTAGATGCCCATCACCTATTGGATGGTTCGACTCAGTCGCCATTGATGCATTAGGAACTGATCTACTCAGAGATTCTATGGAACGAGTATGCCTAATTCAGAGTCGGCTGTTAATATCCCAAAGTCGACAAAAGTGCTATGCTGACAGAAGAGTTCATGCTTTGGACTTTATGGTGCGCGATCATGTGTGGTTAAAGGTTTCACCCATGAAAGGTGTGATGATGTTCAGAAGAAAAGTTAAGCTTAGCCTGAGATTTATTGGCCCGTTAGAGATTTTGAAAGAGTAGGTGAGGTGGCTTATGAGTTGGCTTTGCCACCAAGACTGTCAGCTGTCCATCCAGTATTCTATGTCTTCATGCTTCGAAAACACGTACCGGATAAATCCCATGTTATTTCTTATGATGATGTAGATTTGGGTCCAGATTTAACATATGACGAGGAGCCAATAGCCATTCTTGATAGACAAATTCGTAGACTTAAGACTAAGGAAATCGCTTCAGTTAAGGTTCAACGGCGACATCGGTCCGTGGAGGAGGCAACTTGGGAGACAGAGTTCGACATGCGCACCGAATATCCTCATCTTTTCAGAACTTCAGGTTTTTTCCTTTTACCCTATGTTCGAGGATGAACATAAGTTTTAATGGTGGATAATATAATGATCCAATCAGGGTGGAAAACAAAATTATTACACGCACTGCATCTTGTTTCAATAATGCAAAAGGTGTGCTATAAAAAAATATGTATATTAGCACTACAGCTTGTTCCCCAATAATGCAAAGATGCACCATGTTTTGCCACAATTCTTTTTCTTTAAATACTTGGGTTTTTGTGCTAACGCTAAGTAGAAGAAAAATTATGTAGAGCATAGAAAGAGGAGAATTAGTGACAAATAACTATATAAATTACCATTTGTGCGGTTCCGACATTGAGGTAGGTTTGCCTATCCTTCTTTGAGATTGAGATTGAGTTATTGAATATTC
>JAABOM020000007.1:19248782-19273215 GCA_011800125.2 Solanum clarkiae
AATGTGAAAAATTATATACCATCACATGACAAAGATTGAGAATAAGAAAGAAATGAAAAATAAATATTATAAAATAAGATATATTTTTAGAAATTATTAGAATAATAAAAATAAAAAGAATTTAAAATAATTAAAATAAAAATAAATTAAAATGAAAATATAAAAATAAAAATCAAAGAAAGAAATTAAAAAGTTACCGGCTTGTAATTACATCACGTAATTACCTGCAATTCACAGCCCCATCTCCTCCTCTGTGAATTGGAGAGTGTAATTAAATCTAGTCAATTACACCTAATTATCTATTGACCATGTAATTACCCGTCTAACCAAACAGGACAGACAGTGTAATTATACCCAATTCGACCAAATCCAATTACTAGAGTATCCTTCCAAACATGCTCTAAATGTATGATATGTATTTTTGTATTCAAGTTTTTATTTTCCCGGTTAACAAAGAATAATTTGTTTTTCTTTTTAGTCCTTACGATAATGAATTTTATTTTTTTGTACACTTTAATTTTAAAATTTTCATATGAGACGTTTAAGACCACAAAATTAAATGACATTTTGATATTTTTTATATAATTTTATTTTAGGATCACAAGATTGAAATTATTCTTCATTTTTTTGAACTTCGTGCCAACCTAAACTAGACCATTTTTTTTTTAATCAGAGAGAGCATTGCTTAACAAAAAATTCTATACATTTTCACCTCATTTTATTACATAATTGATCCTGACAAAATGAATACATGATATAGAACCCTACAAATTAAATCTCAAGAGGTCCTATTTTTTCCATTCTTTAAGATTATTAAGGAGTTAGTATTATTTACCTATCAACTATTTGGACAAAGAAACTAGATCCTTCAGAGTTGACAAATTTAGTTCGATGGATCAATCTTTGTCAATATGACTAGTATGCAATTATCAAATAACCAAATTAATAACTAAGAAGTTAACAAATATCAAGTCAAAGTGCCTAACAAGCAATAGCAGCCTTATAGAACGTCTTTTTTTTTTTCTCTCTTAAAACTAATCGTTTCGTTTAACATAAAAAAAAGGCCTTGAAAATGATGTCTTTGTAAAAAACATTTGAAGACTTTGTGTATTCCAAGTTTTGTTCATTTTCTATTTTCAAAATATGACATAAGCACTTCACATATATTCAAAAAGTCACTTTCCAATGTATTTTTCCATAAGTAAATAAATGTACTTACGATAGCACTCAATATTTTTACTTAGTAAATGAAAATTACATTTAATGCTTCTAGATCGCATGGTTTCCAAGTCAGTTATGAGGGCCTGATCGAGGACAGCTCGTGGACTCAAAAACAACTCCAAGTTAATCAGTTTAAGTACCTAGTCTTACATGTGCTTTCCATGTGTGTAACACGTAGTACTACAACAATATTGCCTTCTTGACATTTTGCCTACAAAATTTGACTAATACTCCCTTGGTTCTATTTTATGGGACATTTGATTTGATATGATGTTTAAGATTATTTTTTAAAAAAATTTGTTATTTAAAATAATTCTTAAATTTTTGTATGTTTACAAATTATTTCATTAAAAGGTAAAAAAAGAACTTAAGGTTAAATTATTTATAATTACAGTAGTATAACAATTTTTTTAAAGATAGCACGTCAAATGTAACAACGAGTGTATTAGTGATCGAGAGGTTCACTAAGAATGAGAGTTAAGTTAATGTTTTCCTGCCATAAAAAGTAATAATCCCTCAATCTCAAAAATAATAATTTGTTTTCTTTTTTGATTTGTTCAAAAATAAATAAATATTTTTGTAATATTTAAATTTCAGCATAATAACAAAGATTGAAAAAAAAATTATTCTTTAAAATTTTGTGCAAAATTAAACTAGACTCTTTTGGACGAAGCAGTATATCAAAGGAAAAAAAATGGGAAAAGGTGGGGAATGTCCACTAGGTAAAAGGTGTGGAAAGAAAACAAGTTGCATGTATGTATGAATATGAAGCAAAAGAAAAGAATAGTAGTACTACTCCAATAAGTAGGAAAGACTCAATAAAAAGAAAAGTCAATGATGGAGAAAGTGTACCTTGCAATTCCAAACACTCCATCTCTGTCCGATCAACAAAACCGACGGCATAGTTAGGATCATCAATAGCTCTAAGCATATAGTTTTTTCTTCCACCAAACTCATTCGGAACGATACATGCCTAGTTCAAATGTTAGTGTTAACCAAAAATATGTCTTTCTCTCTTCCTTAACTGGTAGATAGATGATAAAATTCAGTATATACCTGTAACTCGGTGAATGATTCATCATCAGATTGAGATCCACGTCTAACGCGGACAGAAATAGAAGTTTCCTTAGCCTTGAAAGAATTATGCAACACCTTTTGGATACCATTTTTCCCATTCTTGAAGGGTGATCGGAGAATCATGTTCCCTATTCGAATCTCCTCCACGATATCCCCCGTTATCAACATGTTCCCTGTCCATTCATCGGCTTTGGAACTTCCTTTTAAGCACTGTATCGATACAACTACTGATGATGATGATGATCGTGATGTTGTTGAGTATGAAGAGTTTGTGCTTCCTGATGAGTTTGAACGTTCCATGGGCATTTCTTTTATTTTGTGAAAGGCTTCAAAATGGGCTTTTTAGGTTTTCTTGGACAAGTTTAGGGAAAGAAAATGTATAATAAAGAAAGAGGAGAGATCAAATATTTATGGAATAAATATTTTAATTCCAGGGAAAAAAAAAACAAAGCAATGGTAGTTGGGGTTGGTTTTGGAGAAATTTAGGAACAAGATTGTGCGAGAATATAAAGAGGAGAATAATATCTAGGAAGATCTAGGTGAAGAACTAGAAAGGTCAAATATATATGGAGGAGTTGGGAAATTAAATTGAATTACGTAAATGTACTTTAATTTCTGGTATGTTATAAAAGTCTTATTTATACTTCTTTACTTTGTTTTTACATGTCGAATAATTTGAAGCGACAATTCCTCTTTCCCAATTGTTGGGGAGAACTATTCACTATTTTGGGATTTCATGAATGTAATGACCCTTCAAATTATTTTTTTTTCCTGATTTTTTCTGCGTTTAGAACTTTCTGATAATGACTACAAGTCATTTATAACTTGTTGGGATTGACAATCCGATCGCCGGGTCATTAGTTTGGATTCTGAGCAAGTTTTTGCGTTTTGAATCTCTTGAAGTTTGAACGATTAACTTTAGTTAAAATTTTAAATAAGGACTCAAAATGTAATTCTATAGGTTTCGTTAGTTTTGAAATATTGAATTTGGTTTAGAATGACAGTTTTTATGGATCTTGAGGATTCGATCTCATTCCGAGCACATCCTTATTAAATTTATCTTAAATCAGAGCCTAAATGTGTGGTTCACTAATTGTTGAGATGATCTGGTTTGGAAATTTTGAAATCACTTTTGAGTCCAAAACCTCGAATTTGATTGGATAGCAGATTTCATTTATACAGATGGGATTTCGAAGAAATTTCGAGGGCCCCATCAGAGATTTTCAATTTGAGCAAAACCAGCTGATATGCATCAGCTGGTGTAGACCCCAAATGCTATTTGTGCTCATGGACACAAGGCCATATCGCAGAGGCTAGCCAATTTCTTAACGCTTATAAAGCCCCAAATAATCAAATTTCCATCTCTTATTTCTCGCTTTTACACTCTCTCAAACCTCAGGGCAAAACTCTAAGAATTTCAAAGCATAAGACTTCAAGAAAGATTCCTTCAAATCTTTTTTAAAAATCTTCTTAAAGGTAAGTCCTTTTCCAACAATTTCATTCTTTTCAATTCAAATTTCTTTATAAAATCATGAATCATTGATAGAAATCTAGTGTAACGACCCCGAAAAGTGCCCGAAATTGTGCATCGGAAGTGCCTAGAATTTTAATTTCCATATATCTAAGTAAAATTCATGCGTGATATCGAAAATCCGACTTCATATTGTTGTTCAGGGGGTCAAATTTAGGGGGGGGGAAATGGTCTAACTCCGATTTAAAAGTGAACGGTTCACAATTTCGAATTTCAAAGTTGCAATTTCTAGTGGCTCCTGCGCATTCCTTCTGCGACACGCTCCTGTATATTTTTTGTGCCAGTTTTTAATTTTGGTCTAAGATTTTTAAGTCTTGGGCCTAAGCCTTCCCACACGAGAAAATACCTATACATAGTCATTTTTTACTCTCATATCATTCTAAACATTCTCCAATATTCACTCAAACACTTAGTCTTATATTTCTCTCAAAATTCAAGTGCCAAAACCCTCTCGGATCTAAGGATTTCCTCTCAAGCTTCAAGTCTCCATCTCCAATCTTCTTCAAGGTTTCTCCAAAAGCTAAGGTATGTGGGTTTCTTTCATGAGTTCCTTTCACCCATGATGCCCAAGATCCTTCTTACCTAGAATTGCATGATTTAAAGTTAATTTACTCATGGGTCTTAATTATTATGAATTTAATTATTATGAATTTCACTGGACACTATGTTGGGATTTCATGAAAGTATGGTTGTTTAGGCATGTTTTGAGCTTTGAATCTAAGGTCCATTGTGAGATTTGATGAAGAATTTTGATGTATATTGCTTGAGGGTGTTACTAAATATTGATTGATGATTTTACATTGGATTTACTTGCATGATTTCACTCTTGTATTGCATGGTTTTACACTAGCATAACACATTTGCTAAGTGCTTGATAAAATGTCTTCTTAAGGATTCTTTAAGTTTTGATGATCTATTGGTTGAGTTATGATTCAAGTGACTCTATGATAATTATGAGCTTTCTAAAGATATGTTTAAATCATGGAAATGTTGATGATGTTGTAAAGTCAGGTTTAAGCCCTTTCTTAAAGATTTCACCTCTTGTGAGCCCCTTAATATTGATGTTGATGCAAAGGTAATGTTGTTGATGATCCATTCTTATGTTTGAAGTTAGGCTCACCATTTATGGTCAATGATGTTAGGAGCTACTCGTGTCATGGCTCTATGTTTATTGCAAGTTAATGAAGTATGATTATCTTATATATTTCGTGGGATTAGAGCTAACACCGATGGATGGAGGGTTTGCTCTCTTTCCTTGAACTATATGCCACCATAGGACTATGTGATACTTTTTCTATACTAGTGGATTCATTTAGTACACTCTTCTATGGAATGCTTAATCCGAAAGGGGACGGGCTCCCATAAGGTGAAATTACTCACAAAATCCTCTCCAAAATGGGACGGGCTACCATAAGGAAGGTCACTTAATCCGAAAGGGGACGGGCTCTGATAAGGTGAAATTACTCACAAAATCTTCTCCAAAATGGGACGGGCTCTCATAAGGAAGTTCACTTAATCCGAAAGAGGACGAGCTCCCGTAAGGGGAAATTGCTCATAAAATCCTCTCAGAAAAGGGACGGACTCCCGTACTCTGATGTATTGTCAAAATACAACATATTTGATGCTGAAACAAGGGATTTTGTGAGTTCTTAAAGCGACTTTTTAGTGTTTTGATGTGTTTTTGTGTTAATCTTGTAGAAAAGTTAGGTTGACATATTTTGAAGAAAAGTTGCAGATTTTGTTGAAGTATAGGCCATACGAGCCCTCCTACGAGTCGTAGGTTGTGTCGTAGCAGGAATCAAAGATCAAAAATCAGAAATCTGTGAAATGAAGGTCACCCCTACGAGCCCAGCCTATGAGTCGTAAGACACACTACGACTCGTATAGGTGGACTCGTAGTAAGAACCAGAGGGCCAAAATGTTGGTCCAAGAAAACTGAAGACCAAGACTATGAGACAAACATACAAGTAGTAGCTCAAGTAACAACTCATATCTATGAGTCATACCAGTTCAGTACAAGATGCTAAGAACTTAATGCGAGACCCTGACTACGACTCGTAAGCCAACCTACGAGTTGTAACTGCGAAATTTATCAGATGACAGCTGTCTTTTCTGCATAATTCCTAGGGTTGTTTTGTAAATACTATAAATAGTTTAAGTTAGATTTTTGAGTTGGAGTTCTAACAGTAGATATTTCTCTATTTCATTTTGAAGCTTTTCTTAGGTTAGAGTAGTTTATTGTTCTCTCTTGGAAAAACCATTTTGGGGATTGCAAATCTTGCCTTGTACCCATTGTTGATCAATCAAGCTTGTGGGTTTGCAACTTGTGGTGCTTACTTCCTTCATTGTTATTAGTGAAACTCTCAACTATGTCTATTATTTGCATATTTATGTGTTTTATCTTAGCTATGAGTAGCTAAACACCCACAACTTGGGGTTGTGGGAACCATGGATAGTTGACCTGAGATGACCTAGGTTTTGTGCATGTCTATGATTGGGGCTTTGTATGTATTGTCTATTTCCATTCATGATTAATGTTGTTTGGTGGTGGCCAACATCAAATCCCGCCTACTATCACGATCCCGACCAAGGTAGTGACCAATAGGAAAAAGAAAGTAGATGACATGATTTGGTTGATGTGTTCCCCTCTAATCGACCAAACTTGACCAAGCGGAGGTTTATTGGGACAATAGGTAATGGTTAGTTGGCACGCCATGGTAGCCGACCAAGCGTCATGGTGAAATTCTACCTTCACCTTCACAAGAGGGCCTAAGTTACCATCCTATATGCGATTCACTATCATATTTATGTTATCTAGGGCAATTGAGTTAACGAACCATGGGAAAAACAATTCGAAGTTGTCCCCAAAATTGAGCGTTTTCCTGTATTTTAATTAGTGTTTATTTTATGTTGTTTTTGAATCACAACCCCCCCTATTTAGATATATGATTAGTAGTGAAATCTTGTAGTCAAGACATATATTCCCTGTGGATTTGATCCTAACCTCAGTTAAGTTAATTACCGATAGAGACCTTTTCTTATTGGAGCATGAGCATCATCAAAAATTATGGCGCCATTGCCAGGGAATACGAATAGGTTTTGATTTGATTTCTCTATTAGTTAATTCTAGTATTAATTTCTAGAGTCTCTTGAATTTTACTTTTTTCATTTGTTTTTATTAGTAATTCTAGGTACAGGTTGGCTAGCACTATGACTGGCAGAAGCTGTACATTGAAACCAATTTGTTGGAAGCTTTACAGAGGCGTGCCCTATTTCATGGGCAAGGTTCTGAGGATCCCCAATTTCATCTACAGAATTTCAATCAAACACTGAGGGAGGTCCTTAGAACAAGACATCCTGTTTGGGAGGCTATGACTCTTCAAGTTTTCCCCATGACCTTCCGGAATGAAGCTGCAGAATGGTGGTCAATCCTCCCACCTGATGTTTGGTCAAACTGGGGAAAGGTACAAAGAGTTTTCCTCAGACACTTCTATAAGGAGTCCAACAAGCAAAAACTACAGAATAACATCTGTAAATTAAAAAGAGCGCCAGGAGAACCTTTGGTAGTGGCTTGGGAGAGATACAAACAGTGTTTGGCAGCAAATCAAAATTATGGTCTAACTGATGATGAATTGGCGGCTAGCTTCTATCGAGCACTAACTTCTGAACTATAAGGGCAGGCTATGCATTGTTCGGAGGAGATTGTGGGGAGTTCATAAAATGACCATTTAATAAGATAATTGAGATTATGGACAAGCTATCTGTAGTTTCCCAAGTCTGCCAACCCCTTAAAGGGCAAGCCAGACCAACTACTAGTGCATCTACGGGGGCCTCTAATAAATCCAAAAATGAAAATGCGGCACATTGGACAAGGTTATCCCATCAGCATTGTACAACTGATAAACTGACTTGGATTGAGCATATGCTTGACCAAGTCATGACCAAGGTGAATGAGCAAGATGACATCATCAGGGAGATAAAGTTTGATGTCCTCAAATGTAATTACAAAGTGGAACAACAAACTATAGCGATGCAAAGTCTAGGTAATAGGATTGATCAGCTCACTGAACAACTAGATGCAGTGCAAGACGAAGAAAGGACAAGTAGAAGAAGCTGTGATGGAGCCTAAGAGGAAGTCTGAGTACTCATGGATGATTGAGTCAAGCCACGACGTTAAACAAGGCGCTTCTTGGGAGGCAACCCAAGTATCTTGTGTGATTTGGTTTATTTTTGAGACACTTTCTCGTATTTAAATTGTTGGATAATAGATTAATATGTGTTTGAAATTGTTGAGACTTGGAACCAGTTGCATCAATTGGTATTTTGGTGTATTTTTAGTGATAGGTTGCAGGAACAAACCTAGAGATGAAGAATTGATAAATCATGCTTTGAGGTAGCTTTTACAAG
Organism: Solanum clarkiae; assembly: GCA_011800125.2. NCBI lineage: Eukaryota > Viridiplantae > Streptophyta > Magnoliopsida > Solanales > Solanaceae > Solanum > Solanum clarkiae. The sequence continues at coordinate 19,257,019 of JAABOM020000007.1, forward strand.
TAGGCCTATGAGTCGTAGAAAAGGTTAAGACTTGTAGTCATGCCTTGTAGAAAGAAATAGTGAGTACCAGAAGTTGGCATCCATACTAGGAGCCAACCTTACGATTCGTAGAATCCCCTACGAGTTGTAACTCGGGTTCGTAGTGCTCATGTATGAAATTGAAAATATTCTAAGTGTTGGTTCTACTATGAGATCGGGACCTACGAGTCGTAAGATGTCATACACTTATAGTCGGGGTCTCATAAGACCAATCTACATAATTTGAAAGGACGAACCATTTTGAATTTTAAGAGATTTGCGTATCTTGGCTCTTCATGCCCCTTCACGTAGCATCCCCTTTCAGTTTATAACTTCCCCCATCATTCTTTATCATTAATTCATACACTTTTACAGTTTCACCCACTAAAATTCCCCTGAAATTGAAGTTTGCACCAAGAACTCGACTAACTTTTTCTTCTTCTTCTTCTCATTCATTCATTCATCCGGTAAGTTTTCACAGTTAAAATTGGTTCATCTTTGAATAAGCTCTTGTCTAATGGATGCATGGATGAATTTCTTAGAAGCACAGTCATGTGAAAATAATTGAGACAATAAGAAGAATGTGATACGAAATTGCTTGCTTCCATGTGAAAGGTTGTATCTTGAGGTCTGTCCTTGCATGGTGATTGCAAAAACTAATATGATGGTTGTGTGCTTTGTTGCGTACTTTGTTATTCATTATCAGATGAAGATCCTGTGGGACTGAAATTGTGGGTTGAGGGGTGTTACCATTTTACTTTCAAATATGTGATGATGTTGATACCTCCGAAAGAAATTAGAACTGTTAAGGGTTGATTACTGCTTTGTTTTGTTTTGACTGTTGATGAAGAATGTTTAGATTTGTTGCGGTGTCGTCCATGCCTTTGTGTTGTAAACTTCAATTCTTGCTTGAGTGGTTATTGGTCTTAATGGAAAAGTAGGAGACATCTGAGGTGCTTTTTATTTTCTTTCATGAAGACTCACCACGAGTTGTTGTGCTCACTACGAGTCGTTGTGACCCCTCGTAGAAGGCAATAGTTATATAAGGCGTCTTATCATTTTCCATGCGAGAAACACGTATGACTCATAGCACCTGTTACGAGTCGTAATAGTGACTTCGTGGTCCTGATCTGAATTCTCTGACTAACTCTGGAATGAGCCACGAGCTGAGACTATGACTTGTAGGTCAACCTACGAGTCATATCTACGCCTTGTAGCTTATTCTAGAATGCTTTTTGTTTTATAAGTTGGTTCTACGATGTTGAAGTACGACTCGTAGGTCACCCTACGAGTTGTATTTGTACCTCTTATCTGCAGCCTCGCACCTGGTTCAAGTTGTTTTTATTTTAGTAATTGTAATGTTTTTGTTTAGTTGTTTCATTTGCTACTTGTTAGTTGGAATACAAATACCTTGCCACTCATGCTTTAACATGCTTGCAGAGAAAATGTCTTCAAGATGACGACGTGCTATTTTTATTTTAGGTCATGGCCTAAGAAATGAGTCCTCCGAGGATGAGCAATCAACTGAGGAGATGCACGTGCACCCTGATCAGTGGCAAATGTGCCTTTGGAATGAGTACAATCAACCTGAGTACCGATGGAAGTGGACAACCCCTCCCAGTCTGATGAAGAGGGTGAAGAAACTGAGTCAGATGATGATAACCCTAATTCTAATGCAGATTCTTTTGAGGTATCTTAGGCTTATTCAGAAGAAACTGTTCCTCCACAGCCTGAGGATTGAGTGTACACCGTCACCTCCATTGATTCGCAAAACACAAGATGGTGTGTTCCTGGAATGAAAGAGATCTATAATAAGGGACTGGAACTTAAGGGCCAAGGGAGGCCAGTGTGAAAATTTCACGAGGAGACAAGGTTGAAAGACTTAGGGTTAAAAGGTGTACCAGGTTTAGAAGCTGACATTGACAACCATGGATTAGGATGGTTATCATAAGTGCTGGGGAAGTATGCACCTTACTTGGTCCGGGAATTCTATGTTTCGTATTATGCTACTATACATAGCAACCTTTCGAGACTCATGAAGCCCATTGATGCACCACGGTTGAGTGAAGTCATGGTCAGGGGCAAGATAGTCGATATCTCAGCAGAGACTATTCTAAGGGTGCTATTCGGGTAGAATTACAGAGCCCCACACTCCACAGCAGAATATGACCATAGGATGGCAGGAATGAGGAAAGAAATTAATCAGAATGATGCTGGGCTAAAAACGGAATTATTAAGGTGGATAGCAGGCCAAGTTTGCGAGGTAGGTGTCGAGCCGATGTGGGTTACAGACCATGCGAAGCATATTTTGAAAGCTCATCTCTCATTTAGGGAAAAGTTTTAGTGGTCTATTATCCGGATGCGCATCAGGCCCATATTCACGGATAATGTGATCACATTAGAGAAGGTCGTGTTGTTGGCGAGCATCTTGGCAGGGTGTAAAATTGATTGGGTCAAGTTTTGGCAAAATAGATCCACGAGTTAGCAGTCCACACTCATTAGACATTTCCTTCCCCTTTTTGATTCATAAACTATGCAAGAAGGCGGGTGTAATGGTTTCTCTTCACTTGGACCCTCATGTAGAGGCTTTACGTGCGATGGATCCCAGCCTAGTCAAGGCTGATCAAAATCCAATCGCCCTATTGAGTGCTATCCTACCTCCTATGCCAAGGCCATTCCCGGTAAAAGAGCCTTATATGCCAGGTTCACCTCCATCTACCACCGGCACTACTCCGGCTACACCAACAGCACCAACCTCTAGCACTCCAGCACCAGCAGCACCTTCTTTACATGTTGACCCTCTTTTCTTTGCTGCATTTCAAGCTTTATTGCATAGGGTTATTGTAGCAGAGGGGAGGCTATGTGAGCTTTCAGTGCGGGTCCGACCATTGATTGATCAGACTGTTCAGGGCTTCAAGGAAAGGATGAAGGCATATGCTTGAGATTTGGTTGATGAGAAAGTCCAAGCAGTAGATGCCGGGGTTAATGCATTTGATGCCAGAGTTCACAAGAGGCTAGAGGGAGCTAGGCCTGCCGATGTGAGCATAGTTTCTAAGGAGTTGGCCAAATTTAAGGCCGACTTATTACAAATATTGGCAGCCCCGTTCCAGCCCTATAGGGAGAACTGGTAGGAGATGAGGCATTTAATTGGATAGTCGACCGTCCGAACACCCGAGGAAAGAGGCCTCTAGAGCACGATGACCCAGAGCCGACCCCGAAGAAGCAAAGGTAGGAGGAGGAGTCCTACCTGAGAAGGTGGTGCAGGAGTCGCTTTTATTGGTGGCTATTTAGAGAGATCGAGCACAACATACCCCACGTGGAGAGGGTACTTCCGGCACTGCCATAGAGGAGGAGAGTCAGCCCCAGTACCCCACAGATCAGCCAGAGACCGGTGCTTGATGCACATTGATGTTTGACTTCTTTTGACCCCAGTGCTCATTTTGTTATGATTGGATACTTTGTTTTCTTTTCAGACAATCTTTTTATTATATTGGTTTTTGATTGTGTTTAAATATATTTTTATTGGATGTTATTTTTACTTCTATTTTGGATGTTTATTTTTTGGTTTTTAATGAATGTATGTATATATTTCTATATTATCGTATTTTTGTTTTTGTTCTTTTCTTTAATTTGAGGACAAAGTATCATCTTTTGATGGGGTGATGGAAGTTATGGATTAAGGTGAAGTTTAAGTAGCCTCAAGTCCGTAACTTTCCCTATTTTTGATCCCAAGGTTTTCTTTCTGTGCTTCTTTTTCCTTGTGGATGTTTATTTTCTTGTTGAACCAACATGTTTAGGTAATGTAGATAATGGGTAAATTCATAGTCGTATCATCTATTGGCATATACATTATTGTTAGAGTTGTTTTCAATATTTTGATAAAAAATTAGGTATCCTAAAAATCTTTGAGATTGTGAGTATTGATGGATTTTATGAGTATTGATGCATTCATACATTTTTGAGTATCTGGCAATGTTTGTTCTGATATTGTGAAGGTAAGCTGAGATTGAAAGCATGACTTGTGAGTCTATACTTGATTGTGGATACAATCGCCATGTGTGCTGTGAGCTTATTTTGCTGCATTCATGCAACTTGTATGGACCCAGAACTTGCCTTGTTACTCTAAAAGTTGGTTTGGTGATGTGGTGGATATGGAAAGGATCTTGAGGCCTTTGTTCTTTGAGTGAAACCACTTTTGGCCTAAAATAACCCACCAGTTAAGTGAGAGAATCCCTTTTTCCAAATTTTTTAGCTTACCATGTACATATTCTTTCTTGATACCTTGCTAGCTTAACCTTATCTGATGAAATACCTTAATATTGGTCCCGGTCTATTCTTGAACATGTGAACCTTGATTGAGGCCAAAGGCCTAAGTTGAGGGTGGCCGCAATAGGTGGCCCTGATTTGAGGCATAGATATTGTGTACTTCACCTAAGGCTAAAAGCCTATGTTGAGGGTGGCCCTTATTGTGGTAAAGTAACTAATAAGGTAGTTAGTTGAAAAATCAAGAAAGAAATGAAAAAGCATGAACCGAGTGAAGAAAAGGAAGAAAAGTGTCTTTAATTGAGAAAAAGTAGCAACAATGAGTTTGAAATCAAGGTGCAACTGAAAAAGAGAAAGAAAGCACTCAAGAAAAGTTCAAAGCAAGAGAACAAGGGTGGTTTGATGAAAAAAAGGGTTAGATTATGAATGCAAAAAGTATTGGTAAACATGGTTCAAGGATAGCTTTTACTCACTACTTGCCCAAAATGCCGCACCAAAGCACCCTGAGCCTATGTTACAAGCTTATAAGTCCTAAAGTAATCCAACTCCACTCTATCACCAAGCCAGAAGATGAGTAGAGAGGCAAGCCTATGGTGTTAGTCAGCATGCACTGAATTTCAATTGTGAGAGTGAGAATGTTTCCTCAGTCCTTGAATTCTAAATGCTTTTGAGTGAGTATCAGGGACTTTTTTAGTGAGGGAATTTGCACCACTTCAGTAGAATATGACTATAGATGTGATTATGAACGGTTGATGCTCCTTAGCTTATCAAAGTTGGATTGTCAGGTATCTCATGATGTCCGTGTTTGCTCAATAACTTGGCAACCCTGTTTTGAAATAGTAATTGGTTACCTGAACCAAATGAGCTGTTGTATATGCTATTGATATAGTTGCTATGTATTTCTCTTTGTATGCATAGATTGAGTCGTCGCTTGTGGACAAGCAATAATTCTAAGTTGAGGGTGTTGATGTGCTATCAAAATACAACACATTTGATGCCTCAGACAAGGGATTTTGTGAGTTCTTAAAGCGACTTTGTAGCGTTTTTATGTGTTTTTTATGTTAATCTTGCAGAAAAGTTAGATTGGCATGATTTTGAAGAAAAGTTACAGATTTTGCTGAAGCATACGCCATATGAACCCTCCTACGAGTCGTAGCTCATGTTACGAGTCATAGGTTATGTCCTAGTAGGAATCAGAGACCAAAAATCAGAAATCTTCAAAGTGAAGGTCACCATTACCAGCCCAACCTACGATTCGTAAGACATACTACGACTCGTATAGGTTGAACCGTAGCAAGAATCATTGGGCCAAAATGTTGGACCAAGAAAACTGAAGACTAAGACTACGAGACAAACATATGAGTCATAGCTCAAGTAACGACTCGTACCTATGAGTTGTAAAAGTTCATTCCAAGATGCCAAGAACTTGATATGAGGCTCCGATTGTCACATCCCAAGCCTAGGGCCTAGACGTGACTGGCGAATGGGGAACCCGAAAGGACCCCAGACAAGTCTCATAGCATATCATTACACATCCTTAGTTGTAGAAGCAATATTAAACATCATAAGAAACACATGAACAAGGGAAAATGGAACTAAGAGAGGAGGACAATGTAATAGTTAAATAACATAGAGGAGTCAAAACTCATACATAAATACTCAACATGTCCAACAAACATCTCTAAATACATAGATAGAGCAGGATCCAAGACAAAGTAACAGGGCTCACCCTCATTGTCAAATAGAACGTAAGATAATGTCTCAATACATAGATAAGAGGAAAACATAAATCAAAGTCCCTGGAATAGAGGACTCACCAACAAGCTTGGAATAACACTGCCTAGCCACGTGGAAGAGAATGATTAACTTGAGCACCAGTTCCTACATGATGATATCATGTAAGCAAGAGTATACGTTAGTAAGTTTGAATGTACTAAGTATGTGGGATGTAATGCAACAAGAGCCACTTCATAATCAACATGCATAACAATAGGCAATAGGCATAATATAGTAATATGTCATGTATGATCAATACATAAGTAAAACATACTTAGGTAAATCATTCTCATATAGAATATCATATGTGAAGATAATACCAAGCTAGCTTTCCAAGGTATGAATCCCTTGGTATGTTGGTGATGTTGCCACCCCATCACCTAGGTGGAGATGAGTTTAAACCCTCATTCTAGGTTAGCGATGATGCCACCCCGTCACCCTGGTGGAGATGAGTTTTAACCCTCATTCTAGGTTACTCGGGCTCTTGTCCCCCGGATTGGGGATGATCTATGCAATACTTTATATAGAATTCACCATAGCTCTAATGCAATACCTTATGTAGGAATAATCAGGTACATAAGCTCATTTCATCATTATAACATCATTCATATCATATCTGATGCTTGGACCTTCAATTCCTCAAGAAAATATAACCGAACATTTTATCAAACACCTTGGAGGTTTGTAATAGAGGTAAAAGAGCATGCAATTTGGAGATGAAATTATGCAGGAAAATCAGTGGTAAAACCTTTAATCATCACTTTGCAATACCCCTAAGACATTTGTATCGAAACCCCTCATCAAAACCAACATTAGATCCGAGATTTGAAGCTCAAAACATGCTTAAACAACCATACATTCATGTATTAAAATCACTGTGCAGTAAATTTCTCAATCAATTAGGTACCCCTCAAAATTTTTGAGAATGTGATTAGTGATGCACTCATGAATTTTGATGATTTGGTGATGTTTGTTCTGATAATGTAAAGGTAAGTTGAGGCTTGAAGCATGACCTGTGAAGCTATACTTGATTGTGAGTGTAATGTCATGTGTGTTGTAAGCTTATTTTGTTGCATTCATGAATCTTGTATGGACTCACAACTTGTTTTAGTACTCTAAGATTGGTTTGGTGATGTGGTTGATGTGGAAAGTATCTTAGGTCTTTGTTCTTTGAGGGAGCCCACTTTTAGCCTAAATGACCCACCAAATGAGGGAGTGAATCCCTTGTTCCAAATTTTTGAGCTTCTCATGTACTCATGCTTTCTTTACACCTTGCTATCTTAACCTTATTTGATGAAATACCTTTATATTGGCCCTGATCTATCCTTGAACATATGAACCTTAATTAAGGCTAAAAGCCTAAGTTGAGGGTGGCTATAAATTGTGGCCCTGGTTTGGGCTATGAATATTGTCTACTTCACCTCAGGCTAAAAGCCTAAGTTGAGGGTGACCCTTATTGCGGTAAAGTAATGACAATGAGGTGGTTAGTTGGGAAATAAAGAAAGATATGAAAAAATCATGATCCGAGAGAAGAAAAAGAAAAGTAAAGTGCCTTAAATTGAGAAAAAGTAGTAAGAATTGAGTTCAGAGATAAGACACAGCTGAAAATAGAAAGAGAGCACTCGAGAAAAAGTTTGAAATAGGAGAATATGGTGGATTTAATGAAAAGGGTTGGGTTATGAAAGCAGAAAATGTTGGTAAACATGTTTCAAGAATAGCTTTTAGTCACTACTTGCCTAAATTGCCACATCAAAGCCCCCTGAACCTATGTTACAAGTCCATAAGTCCTAAAGTTATCCAAATCCACTTTATCACTAAGCCAGAAGATGAGTATAGAGGCAAGACTATGGTATTAGTCAATGTGCATGAATTTCAATTATGAGAGTGAGAATGATTCCTCAGTCCCTGAATTCTAAATGCTTCTTGAGTGAGTAAGAGTGACTTCTTTTCTGTGAAGGCATTTGCACTACTTGATTAACATATGACTGTACCAGTGATTGTGGATTGTTGATGCTCCGTAGCTTATCATAGTTGGGTTGGCAAATTCATCATCATGTTTTTGTTGTGCTCAATAGTTTTACAAGCTGGTTTTGAAAATGACAGTTGGGTACATGGATTAGAATGAAAGATATATATGCCAATGGTATAACCACTATGTAATTCTTATTGTCTGCATTGATTAAGTCGTCGCTTGAGGACAAGCAACAATTCTAAGTTGAGGGTGTTGATGTTCTGTCAAAATACAACACATTTGATGCCTAAAACAAGGGATTTTGTGAGTTCTTAATGCGACTTTTTATGGTTTTTATTTTTTTGTGTTGTTCTTGCAGAAACATTAGGTAGGCATAATTTTGGATAGAGATTATAGATTTTGCTGAAGCATAGGACATAAGAGCTCATCTACGAGCTGTAGCTCAAGCTATGGGTCCTAGGGTATGGTTGTAGCAAGAAATAAAGACCAAAACTCAGAAATTTTCTAAGTGGAGGTCATCCCTACGAGAACATCCTACGATTCATAAGTTTCACTATGACTCGTGCAGGTGGACTCATAGTAGGAATCAGAGAGCCAAAATATTGGACCAAAAACTGAAGGCCTAGATTATGAGAAGAGTATACGAGTCGTAGCCCAAGCTATGACTCGTACCAGTGGGTCGTACCAGTTGAGTCCAAGATGCCAGAACCTGATATGAGACCTCGATTACAACTCATAGGCCGTCCAATGAGTCGTACCTGCGAGACATACTAGGTGTCAGCTGTCTTTTCTGTGTAATTTTTAGGGTTATTTTGTAAACACTATATATCATTTAAGATAGGGTTTTAAAAAGGGAGATCCAAAACAGAGAAGAGAATACCATCTTTGAATATTCTCTCAAGGAAACTCTTATGTTTTTAGTAGGTTTATCTTTTTCCCCTGGAAAACCCAATTTTGGGGATTGTAAACCTTACTTTGTGCTTATTATCAATCTATCATACTTGGGTTTTGCAACTTGTGGTGTCTTCAATGTTCATTGCCTTGGGTAAAATTCTCAATCATGTGTTTTATTTGCATTTTTGTTGGTTTTGCCTTAGCCATGAGTAGCTAAGCATCCACAACTTGGGGTTGTGGGAACCATGGGTATTTGACTTGAGATAACCTAGGTTTATTGCATTTCTATGATTGAAGTTTTGCATGTACTATTTATTTTCCTTCATTATGATTGTTGTTTGGTAGTGGCCAACACCAAACTCTGCCAACAATCACGATCCCGACTAAGGTAGTGACGAATAGGAAAAGGAAAGTAGATGACAGAATTTGATTGATATGTTCTCATCAAATCAACCAAACCTCACTAAGGGGAGGTTGACTGGCACAATAGGTAACGGTTAGTTGGCACGCCATGGTGATCGACCATGCGCCATGGTGAAATTTGATCTTCACCTTCACAAGAGGGCTAGAAGAACCTAATTTACCGTCCTGCATGCGAATCTCCAATTGTAGTTATGTTACCTAGGGTAATCGAGTCAAAGAACCATAGGGAACACAATTCCCAAGTTATCCCTACAATTGAGTGGTTTTCCGCATCGTAGTGTAGTGTTTAATATATTTTGTTCTTGAATCACAAACATCCTCCCCCTATTTAGAGATTTTAGTTATTTGTCATGACCCAAAACCTAAGGCCTAGACATGATCGGCGAATGGGGAACCCGAAGGAACCCCAAACAATCCTCATAGCATATCATTACACATCTTTTTTGCGGAAGCAATATAAAACATCATAAGAATCATGAACAAGGGTAAATGGGACTAAGGGAGAAATAGAGAGTTTAATATTTAAATAACATAGATGAGTCAAAGCTCAAACATAATACATAACTTGTCTAACAACACCTCTAAACATAGATACTTAGTGGGGGCCAAGACAAAGCAATCGGGCTCACTCTCATAGTAAAAATAGCAATAAAGTAGAATGAATCAACACATCACATAAGAAACATAGACCAACATCCTCGGAATAGAGGACCCACTAATAAGGCTAACTTTAACAATCCATCTAGCCACAAGTAGAATCAATAGGAGCCCCGATTCATACATGGTAACATCATGTAGGCATAGAGTTTGCGTTAGTACGTTTGAATGTACTAAGTATGTGGGATGCAATGCAACAATAGATAGGCTTCATAATCAAAATACATATAATAGACAATAGACATAGTATAGTAAAATGGCATGTATGTTAAATTCATAAGTAAAACATGCTTAAGCAACTCATGCTCATATAGGATATCATATATGTAGAAGAGACCAAGCTAGATTTCCAAATGTACAAACCTTTGGTAGGTTAGTGATGATGCCGCCCCATCACTTAGGTGGATGAGTACTAACCCTCAACTAGGTTACTGATAATGCTGCCCCATCACCAAGGTGGATGAGTACTAACCCTCATCTAGGTTGATGATTACTAATCCCCATCTAGGTTAGTGATGATTCCCCCCCATCACTATGTGGAAGAGTACTAACCCTTATCTAGGTTGGTGATAATGCTGCCCCATCACCAAGGTGGATGAGTACTAACCCTCATCTAGGTTTATGAGTACTAACCCCATCTAGGTTAGTGATGATGCCACTCCATCACTAGGTGGATGAATACTAACCCTCATCTAGGTTGGTGATAATGCCACCCCATCACCAAGGTGGATGAGTACTAATCCTCATCTAGGTTATCCGGGTGCTTAGACCCCCTGGATTGGGCATGGTCGAGTTTTACACTTTATATAAGACTTATCATATGGTCTAGTGCAACACTTCAGTGACACCTCGTAACTCTATGCTCTTATGTATCTACGTTCCAAGACTCATTTGGTTAGGTTGGGGGTGTTATTAGGTTCATCGAAGACTCATAGTACCTAAACAAGTTCAAGACATACCTCCAAGTTGAGTTTTGCGTGTTGTTTCGTATAAGGGTCAATTTTAAACTAGCATAATTTTTAGCATATTTGGAACTATGTGGTACAGAACATGTCAAATGAAATTCCTTTGAGTTAGTTTGGTAATGCACTTTGTTTCACCTCATTCCGAGGTCGGATGAGGGAGTTATGATCGTTCTTATAAGACCCTCCAGTGCAGTGATGTCACACGGGCATCTACACGGGCAGTAGTGTCTTGTACGGGTCGTGTGAGCTATGTGAGGATGGGAAAAACTATTTTGAGCCTAAGACATGGACCAATACTAGTGGCACGGATCATGAGGCTTGCCACTGGTTGTTAGGAGGCGCATGTAGGTAACGGAGGCTTGGCATGCATGGAGGTGAGTTCCACGGGTCGTGATAGGTGGAACGGGTCGTGGCCCTTGGAGTGGGGCCTGGGAAACATTTTCCAGCACCAATTATGGTGCCACAAGCCTCCACATGTGCCGTGAGGCTCCACAAAACCCGTGGAGGCCTCCGTGGTCATGACGAGACGTCTTTTTTTTTCGAATCGATTCCAACTTCAATTTTTAGACTAAGTACCTTGTCACGGGTTCTTCATATGACCCGTGGAGTGCCACACGACCCGTGGGGCCTTCAGTAGGGCAACATTTTGCCCATTTTTCCATCCGTTCACTAATGGCATTTTTATAAATGCTAATTATCCTAATGACCCTTTTTGGCTTTTTAGGCTATCTTAACCTTCCTAGAAGACCTAAACTCTAATCTTAAGGACCCAATTTCACTACTCTCATCTTAGTCACACTCGCAAATCCTCTCAATAGACTCCGTCAACCCCTAGTTCACTTTCAAGAAAACCCAAGAACAAGATTGGATTCCAAGATCATTTCCAAGCCTCCATTCTTCCCAATCTCAATTCCAAGCAACTCTAGACCTAAGGTATGTGATTTTCGTTCATGGTTTCCCTTCACCCATGAATCCCAAGCTTCCCTTTTACTCAAATTGGATGATTTTAAGTTGATCTGTTTATGGGTGTTTTACATCATGAATTTACCTTTAAAACTAAGTTGGGGTTTCTTAAACTTATGATTATCTAAGCATGTTTGGAGCTATAAATTTTAGATCTAATGTGAGATTTGATAAAGGGTTTTAATTATATTTCTTGGGGTCATTGCAAGGTATTTATTGATGGTTTTATATTCAATTTTCTAACATGATATCACTCTTTAATTGCATGGTTTTACTCTAGTACTATACACTCGCCAAGTGTTTGGTAAAATGTCTGGTTATAGTTTCTTGAGGATTGAGGGTCCAAAGCATGTCTTATGTTATGATTGATATTATGATGATGGAAGAAGAGTATGTATATGATGTTATAATGATGATAAAAAGAAAGTATGTATACGATATCTCTCTATATAATGTTGGATTGACCATAGCCAATGGAGGGGTATGCCTTAATCACCATGGAAGATAGGGTGTGACCATCCTCTAACCTATCAAGGGGTTTGTACCTTGGTAACCTATCAAGAGGTTTGTACCTTGGCACCAGGGTGATGGGGCAGCATCATCACTAACCTATCAAGAGGTTTGTACCTTGGTAACCTATCAAGGGGTTTGTACCTTGGCACCAGGGTGATGGGGCGGCATCATCACTAACCTATCAAGGGGTTTGTGCCTTGGTAACCTATCAAGGGGTTTGTACCTTGGCACCTAGGTGATGGGGTGGCATCATCACCAACCTACCAAGGGTTTTGTACTTTGGAAATCTAGCTTGGTCTTTTTTTTTACACATATGCTATCCTATAGAAGCATGAGTTACTTAAGCATGTTTTACTTAAGCATTGATCATACATGCAATATTTTTATATTATACCATTGCCTATTGTTATGCATTTTGATTATGATGCCTATCTCTTGTTGCATTGCATACTATATACTTAGTTCATTCAAATATACTAACGCATACTCTTGCCAACATGATATCACCATGTAGGAACCAGAGTCCCTCTTAAGCATCCTCCTCCACATGGCTAGTACGACTTCCTCAAGATAGTTGGTGAGTCCTCCATTATAGGGACCTAGTTTGTGAACTCTTGCTATGTATAAGACATTATTATCCTTGATGTATTGATATTGTTGACTATGAGGGTGAGCCCGCTTATATGTCTTGGCCCCCGCTCTTATATATGTAGTAGAGGTGATGTTGGACAAAACTATGTATTTATGCTATGAGTTGATTCTATTATCTATTGATCCTGTGCTATGATAAGTTCTCCCTTAGCCCCTTTGCCCTTATTCCCATTCTTCAAATATCTTTTAATTGCTTCTGCGACCAAGCATATGTAATGATATGCTAGGAGGCTTGTTTAGGGTCCCTTCGGGTTCCCTATTTGCCGGTCATGTCTAGGCGCTAGGCTTGGGTTGTGACAATTTCATATAGGAATAACTATATACATAAGCTTATTTCATCACCATAACATCATTCATATCATATCCCATGCTTTGGACCTTCATTTCCTCAAGAAACCATAATAGGACATTTTATCAAACACCTTGGGGATGTGTAGTGGGCGGAAAATACCATGCAATTTGGAGATGAAATCATGCAAGAAAATCTATAGTAAAACCATCAATCAACACCTTGCAACACCCATAATATATTCACATCAAAATCCCTCATCAAATCCAACATTAGATCCAAGATTTAGAGCTCAAAACATGCTAAAACAACCATATTTTCATGAACTAAAAACACTGTGCAGTAAATTTCTCAATATACAAGACCTACATGTAAAATTAACTTTAAATCCTGCAATATCAGTAAAAAGGAGGCTTAGGCACCATGGTGGAAGGACCCAACGGTTAAACACCACATACTTTGGCTTTGGAAAACCCTTGATGAAGATTGGGAATGGAGACTTGAAGCTTGAATGAGATCCTTGATGAAATCCTTAAGATTGACCTTGAGTTTGGGACTATAATTTAGGGTGAAATATGGCCTAAGTGTTTAAGTAAGTATTGGGGAATGTTTAGGATGATATGAGGTGAAATAAGGCTAAGTATAGGTAAAAACATGTATGGGAACCCTTGGGCCCAAGATTTGAAAGTCTTGGACTGAAATAAAAAAAACAGGACCAAAATAATACTGGTCTGCGTCGCGACTCACTGAAATCTGCATTTTTGCACAAACAAGTTCTACAAAAATAGGCATAAATTCTTCATCCAAGCTCCGAATGAGGTGACACCAAGTGCGTAGAAAAGCTAATTCAAAGAGATTCAATTTGATAGGTCATGGGACACCCAGTTCTTTGTGTGCTAAGAGATATGCCCCTTCAAAGTTGTCCCTCCAAAATCAAATGTTTGCAATTTTCGAATTTTTGATTGCTCTAAAATCAGGGTTAGATCCTTTTCCCCCTAATTTGGACCCCCGAACAAGAATATGAAGTTTGATTTTTGAAATAACAAATGGATTTTTAGATATATGGAAATTAAAATTCCGAGCATTTCGACGTATGTTTTCTGGCACTTTTTGGGGTCGTTACAATATCTCCCCCTTGGGAATGTTCGTCCCCGAATGTAAAAAGGATGTACAAGACGAGAGTAATCATCAACAAATTAGCCCCAACAAGAATGCAACATTACATTAAAAACACCATTTTCAAGAACTCAACATAAGTGTAAAATCATCATAAACTTGCCGACTTAAACATGAATGCACATGAATGACATAGGGGCTGAAACATAGGGCTTGGAATCATGGAAAGGACTTGACATGTCATCATAAGCTTGAATAGAGTGAAAGAGATATGGATATCGCTTCTCCATGTCTGCACCGGCTCTCCAAGAAAAACATATGAATAGACAACTCTTCCAAAGGGCCTTAACAAACACCACATCATCATCAATCAACTTTTCCACCCTTCCATCCAATACCTCCTCCTGGACCTTCTCCTAAGTCAACTTATCCTCCACATCACTTACAATCTCAAAGAGTTCTATAGCATTAGAGTCACCAACACATCCCATCAACCTAGAAGCATGAAGAATCGGACTAACCGAACCTCTTTCCATAGCCAATCCCCAAACTTGTGCAACCTTACCAACTTTTCTCTTCATCTTATAAGGACTCACAACCATAACTCATTTATCAACCTTAACCACACCTATCCTACTTGTCGCCACGAACTACCATCTCCCCTTGTGAGACTACCTCTACTCTACCATCTTTCCACCCAAAACTTCCAACTCTAATAAGGTGGAATCAAGCCCTTGCTTAATCTAGACCTCTTAGCCAAAGAAGATTTGGAAGCACCAAGAATGCTACACGACCATGCTCAACTTCCCTCAACCTAACTTCCAACCTAACCCATCAATGGACCCCACTAGTGTCCTTCTTCCAACATCAGCAACATTAGTCTTACCAGGGAAAAGTAATGCACACTCATACCATATTCCTTAAGGGGCTCTAACCACCTTTTTACTACCCATAACGCCCACCTATTATATTTAGCAAACAATCTCTCATCCTCTAAGACTTGCAACAGTACCCCTAAATAACTCACAAGCTCTAAACAAATCAATACCTCACCACTAGAGACCACCACAAACAAATCAAGTGGGGTTTTAAGACCCTATTCATGAAACCCATAAACATAACCGATGCATAAGCCAACCAACCAACTCCACTAATATTCAAAATGCTCGCTCCTAGTCCGAAAAGGACACTTAGGGATATCACCTACCCTCATCCTCACGTGGGGACAAAACCTGAACCAAAGATCGATCTTAGAGAAGTGACCGAACCATCGTAGTTAACTAAATAGATCGACCATCCTTGCCCATCATATTACAACCTTACAGGTTTTACACTCATTAAAAACAGGCTATGCAAGTAGGCCCAACTACCACAAGATCTCCAACCCATCAAGCTAAGTTCAACCAAGACCACAAGACAAGGTTTTATGCAACAAGAACATGGGGCAACACTTATAGACCCCTCTCAATCCATCGGCGCTAAATTTTCATCCCAGAAAAATATGTATAATATGTATATACATACTTTTAAAGAGGAAATAGTGTGACACCCCATGTCCCGTTAGGGCAGACTGGCACCCGTTGTCGGTAAGGCCCGGGAAAACCAACCTGTAACTATGCACTTACTATACGTATTATGAGGGGTTCTACCTTTAGCATGCCTTAAAGTAGATAAACAGTGATAATAAGCCAAAAGAA
>JAABOM020000007.1:19273315-19293270 GCA_011800125.2 Solanum clarkiae
TCTGAATATACTCTGGCGATATATATATATATATATATATATATATATATATATATATACTATAGCGGTATCATATAGAATGAGGTCAGTCCTTTGTGATACTTTGGGGGTACATTCATACCGAATTGGTATATAGGATTTTTTTGAAAGAAATAAATAAGAAACAAATATAAAAAATTATTAAACTCTAAATTAGTAGAAAATATATTCGTTATAGACTCTGTCAGTATATTTATACCATATCGGTATCATATTAGGATTGAGCTTAATTATATGTGACACCCTGTTGCTATGTGTATACCCCATTGATAAATCATACAAGCAAGTGCTTATGTCAGCATGATGTCAGCATACGAATTTTAATATTAGGGGGGAAAAGTTTTAATAATATGGGGGTACAAAATGTAAAGGGGTATATGAATGTAAAAGTTTTCTTTGAAGAGGTACAAACTTAGTTTTCCCTAAAGTTTTATACAATGATTTTTTTATATTAGTAAATCAAAATTCTAGTTGTGATAAACCCTTAATTTTCTTGCAAATTGAATTAAACATTGATGAATGACTAAATGAATCAAATACATATCTTGAACATGTCAAGATCCAAGTTAAATTCTAGGTGTGGCATAGTTATTAGGATTCCTAAAGAAATCCTAATCAAGCTTCTTAGCAAATCATAAGCATACACAAGATAAATAAGACGATAATAAAGCAGAAGAACTCATAAGGATATAAAAATGTAGAAAGAAAGAGATTAGACGACATAAATTTCATACGTTCAACATGCCTTTAATAAATCTAATTTTGGAGGGTGGGAGTGCGAACCCCGAGAGACTCACCTTCTATAAAAATGAAACAATCTCTAATATAAATGAACGCTAAGAATGTCAAGAAGTAGGATAGACTGGGTTTGCCTTCGAAGCATGAGGACTCACCACACATCTTCAAAGTACTTTGGATTTAGCCACATGTATGAGGAGAAGGATGGATGTCATTGATCATGCCAAATTACACCTCCCGATTAAGGTATAAGCGGTCACAGTTTTAAATATAAAATCTAACAATGGTTACAGTTAATCCCACAATAAATATGGTCTAAACTTGGAATAGTCAAAACAATTTCGAAGAATTAACCGACTTATTTTCAAAAGGGAGGGGGGTTTACGTTGTTAAATCAATAACTAAAACCTATGCTTAAGGAAAATTAGGATGCAAGTATTTCTAATTCAGTGAGAGAATTAACTAGGGTATTGTGTTCCCCGTGAATCCCTAACATAGTATAACCTCATAATTGTAACCTTTTCTAGTGTATGACATGCAGAATTGGTAAGTTATGTTCACCTAATTCCTTGGGCCGACAATTAGGCAAATTTCACCATGCAACTTGAGCCATCTTCAAGTGTCGCATTACAAACCCTTACCTTGGTCCCAATACAACCATCCCTTAGGCCATTTAGGTTGATTAGATGAGAGTACTCACATCTGATCTTGTTATTTACCACTTATCCTATTATATCCCCTTGGGCCGACGAGTAAGAATAAGGGGGGTTATAATGTTGGCCACTGTTAAAAAGCATTCAAAAGCGAACATATAAATAATATATGCATGCATACTTTCCAAATTGAGATTGTGAGATACCTAGGTTAAGAGAATCATCACCTACATTCACTCTAGGCATGATATGACTTTGGAGTTCCGGATCCGGATAGATTGGTTGTGTGAGTGATTGATTGATACCTCGAGTCCCAGATGATGTTCCCCATTGTTGTTTAAGCACTGGCAACCACACCTGAGTATTCGAGTTCACAGGTTACGGGCCCTGTGTTCCGAGTTCTGGTGGTTTCCAGAGTGCAGGGCGACGAATACTAATTATATGGATCAAGTGTCGGCTGAGATTTTGGTCGAGGACCCTGATTGATATTTCATGAGGCTGGCCCCGTGATTGATATTTCGTGAGGCTGGGCCCTATGATTGACATCCTAAGATGAGACACTATTGCTTATGTAAGGGGGATTCTTTCTCCCATGGGGGATACGTCCCACCGTTATATTGAGTATCAGGCCATCTGGCCTTGGCTGACTGCTCGATTGGAGGCCAGGTCAGAGGAATATGGATCGGTTTCCACGTGCAGGCATAAGGTCGAGGAACCAGTTGACTTGTGATTGTTGGGACGAGGCTCGTGATTACTTACCCGTAGATCCACTCACCTATTCACACCCTAATTGTGCTTGGGTGTACCTACTGGACTTATGGAGGCTCAAGGGACGTTCAGGATTAGACATTAGGCCTTACACCCACGTATAACTGACCTTTGTTCTGATGATATGGAGCGTTAAGCTTTGTGATGATTCTATGGGATTCTGTAATGGTTCTGAGGGATTCTGTAATTTTCTATCGGCATTATTATTGTGTGTGGGTGTACCTTCTAGGCTTATCGATGCCCAGTTGGAGTACAAGTATAGATACTAGTGCCTTGAACTCGCATGCAACACTATACCTCAGTTGGGGGCAGTTGTGGTATTGTCCTACGCAATCTTCGTTAGTCGGTATTGAGTTCAGTACTTAGGTTGGTTCAGGTTATCATTGTTCTTCATGTCAATTGTTTCAGTTGTGATTTGAGGGTTCCCATACATGCCTATTCCTTGATCTAACTTTGTTTTGCTACACTGCTGCAGTTTTACACAGTTGGACTTTATTTATGTTCACTATTTCACTCGGTCGGTCAATGATGCCTACTGGGTACCTTTTATAGTACTCACCCCTACTTCTGCATGTTCCCATGGTGCAGGTCTAGGTGCAGGCTGTGATAGCTGAGTGGGAAACTTTGGGAGTGCTTAGGAGACTTTTGATGAGCACCGACAGCTCTTGCTTGTTCGCAGTCTCCTTCCAATTGATGGACGTCTTTTGCATCCTGACATCGGCCTTATACAGTAGAGTTTTGTATTTATAGGTGCACTCCTATTTTATATATTATTATGATGATTTATATATGTATATGATCTGTCCTTATGTCTATAGTAGCTCTGTACAGTTGACGTCCAGGTCCTGGGTAGGTTTCAGGTATATATCATTATTGTATCAATTTGATTGGACTAGAAAGCTAGGACATATACCCTTGGGTTGGGAATTGGCTTGCCTTTAGGTGAACCAACAGATGCCATCATGACCAGGACCGGGTCGTGACATACATATATAGGGTCTTTAGTAAATTTCGAAAGAGTGAAGTTTCCTTGTATCATTCATGGTATTAAAAGCCACAGAAGGAATTGTAGAGTTTCACAATTATTATTATCATATACATAAAACTAATTTTGTTCACATCATTGGTTTTTATAATTCAAAAAAACCTTTTCACAATACTACTTATTCTAATAACAATCCAAAAAATTCAAACTTCTTTGATTTTTTGTTTTACTTCTTCGCAAAACCTATCATTTTCCCTTCTCCTATATATCCTTCTTTCTTTGTTTGCTTTATTCTATATGCTAAATCAAGATCCAAGAAAACCGGGTACTTTTTTTTTAAAAAAAAATTGTTCTCTCTACAAAGAATGGAATATATTGGTTTACAATTAAGGAAAAAAAAACTTGATTTGACTTTCTTTTATTAGTTTTTTTTTCAGCGTGTGAAGGAAGATGGATAGTTTAATTAGATGGCAAGAGATGTTGAAGATTGTTTTGATATGTGGAATTTGCAAAGAGTTGTTGAAAAATATCACCATTATTGAAGAATTAATGGTGTCATAGTGAGAATTTCTTTTTAAAACAAATTTGGGGGATCTTTTTTATTTTTGTTTGAAATGATAAACATGTGCATTGCATGACTACAATCTCCCTCATTGACTCTCCAAATGAGGTAGTCCAGAATGTTTAGAATTGTAGACTAGAAGAGGAAGAGGAAGGGAGAGAGGGCGGAGAAGAAGAAGAGACAATGCACTAAATGACGCTAATGATGTTCGGTTTTAAGATTCATCCAAATTAATTTAATGATGTTGTTGATCTGAATAACAAAAATATGCAACCAGGAAGTTCAGTGATTCCTCTTCTTTCGGGCAAAGAGGTATTCAACGTAAACGATATGTGCAATTAAAATCTACTTTATGTTGTTTATTGGAGTAAGCCTTGAATGAGACAAACTAATTTTATCCATATTCACAATTTTATTTACTAGAATTAGAATATCTTGAAAATTCTCCACCATATAAATACTTGCAAAATTAACAGATAAATTAGCAAAAAAAAAAAGAGTCAATGTATTACTTTCCCTTAAAAAAAAGGTCAATGTATTACCTTCCCTTAGAGTGTGTTTCAAGAGGATAGGGAGTTACATCCAGTAAAATAATCAAAATATTCCAAGCTGAGAGAACGCTTTCATAACACATATTCCAAATTTTGTTTTGGCAAATTCAAGGCTAGAATCGTGATCAGCACGAACAATTGTGTGGAAAAATAGTCTTGGTTGAATTTTAGAGCAACCAGATCAAAAGATAATTTTTTGGGGCAAAGATGCAGTTCCAAAAAAGTGCGCGACACATCTGTGTCACAGACTTATCATAAATTTTCACTTAATTGTGGTTCTATTATTTCTATGTGATTAGAACATCAATTGGAAAATTTCCAACGAAAAATGTACTGTGAGGGACCAAGTCCGCGATGCGGACTAGGTCCTCGACAGCTCAAAATTTTCAATTTATTTTAACGGGAATTTGAGACTTTTTCTACCCCTCCTGAACGTAACCCTTAACTAATACAAGTTTTTTTTGACTTAAAAATGGTTTTTAAACCCATTCCAAAGTCTTCTATGCATTCTAACAAAAGACTAAGGCTAAGAGGATGAGAAAAAAGCTAGAGATTCAAATGATTAGAGCAGAAACCTATGCAACTTGATTGTCAAACTTTGTTCAAGGTATGTAAGGCTACCTAAAGTGTTGGATTGAGTTCATCCACTTTCCTTTTGATCACATGATCTGAATTGGAGAGTAGGAATCGATTAGTGAAATCCCCTAATCCTAATTTTTCGAGTTATGTTAATTTATGATTGAATTTTCATGCATATATTATGAACAAATTGATGAGTTGCATACTGATTTCATGAAGTTGGAACATTAATTCATGCTAACACTATGAACCCTAAATTATAATATTCTATGCAATCCTTGTTGCATTGACTTAATTGAGATCATAATTGTGAATGTATGACTTGAGTTACATGAGTATGAGGAGCATATCATTTGTACATGTATATAATGGGCATCTTACATGTTTTTATGTGATGAGCATGATTGGTTGGAGTCTTCAATAAGTATGATTAATGGTCCTTATTGGTTGATTTGTTGAGCGAATTGATGGAGTTTGACTGGAGTAAATATAAAAATGAGATTGACTTGATTGATATGAGCATATTGAGTCACTAGGAAGAGTTTTGAGCACCAATATGGTACGAGTAAATACTAACTCAAACCCATAAACTACGTTACTAGCATAGAATAGGGATTATGCCTCTTATGTACCAAAAAGATGGACATTTATTTTGGATCTAGCTTGCTTTGATCATCCCTTTCCTTGGTAAGTATTGGATGGATGGCTAAGACAACGGTAGTGCAAATGTTATACCATCAACATCTCATATGTCATGGTTTTCAGTTAGAGAAACTCCCAAATTATACTAATTTACTTGACTGAGTTGTATGCTAGAGTTTCTTCTAGGAGTATTGTTTTACTATACAAATCTTCCATCTATTGCTGAGTTGAGTCAAATATTGTTGAGTTGATTTTGTTGATTTATATCTGAGCCTGGCTTGTTTCCTTATCCATCTTACATACCAGTATATTCAATGTACTGATGTCCATTTGGGTCTGCATCGTTAACGATGCATTTACAAGTGATAGGGGCTTTCAATAAGTGCATCATTGAAGTACATAATCTTGTTTCCAGATTTGGTGAGCCCTCTTTGTTATTTGGAGGAGCCTTTTTCTTTATTTTATTGAGCATTATAAGTATTTCAATTTGATGTATCCCAAGACTTGTCCTGACACCTCCTAGATTGTATAGAGGATTCATGGACATTGAGTAGAGATAGTCAATTATTATTTATTTTTCAAATTTTGTTCATTGGAAACTATTATTGAAAGATACTTATTTATCATGATAACGTTTCTTGAGTGTTCTTCCGTTGTTGAGTATGATGTGATGATAAGGCCAGGTGGTTCTCTTGGGGAATTAGTAATGGTTCTTCAAGTGTCGGCCACTCCAAGGTTACTCCTGGGGTATGACAAACTTGATATCAGAGTACAGTGTTCAAGAGTCCTAGGGAGTCTATGAAGCTGTGTCTAGTAGATTCTTGTTTATAGGTGTGTTGTGCACCACACTTTATAAGCAAGAGGTTATAGGACATTAGGAATGGTTACTATAAGGACTCGACTTTGTACGACCTCAATGGAGCATGAAAATTTGGTTCCAGAAAAAGTTTTGGACCAAGGTGATGCTCCATAGTAGTCCTCACGGTTCGTGTGAGGTCACACGACCTGTGTGGAGCCTCCATAGAGTGGCCCTTGGCCTTTGGAGGATGTTTGGCACTTAAACATGGCGTTTTAAACTATGACACACCACTACTTGGACTCTTTACGGTCTGTGTAACACTTCATGAATTGTGTGGTGGCCTTGGCTTGAAATCCCACAATTTTGGGACCAAGTACGGTCACATGTCTAAGTTCACGGCTTGTGTGGGGTGTTATGGCCCATGTGGCCACCTATAAGTTTTCAGAGTGAAATTTTTCTAAGTATAAAATCACCGTCTCATAACTTGATCATGGAAATTTTCTAAGGAGAGGGGTACGGGAAGTGTCTAGGCCCGTGTGATACTACACGGCCCGTGTGGTCTCCGTGAAGGTGACTTTGTTGAAAAATTCTAGTTATGGGATCTTCAAGTTCAAGCTAAGTTCATTTTCAAAACCTCAATTCAACCTTATTTATGTTTAAGGCCATCATAAGTCTCCTACATCAAGCCATGTTCAAAGGAATTCCATTGGCTAAGATTTTCACAAGTACCGATAGAAGGGTCAATTTTAGATGGTTGTATCTCTTAGAGCAACATGAACTAGATGGTCCATGACCTATCAAATTGAATCTCTTTGAATTAGCTTTCCAATGTATCTAGTTTCACCTCATTCAAAGTTCAGAGCAAAAAGTTATGCCCTTTTTCATATAATATGTTTGTGCTAGACCGAGTGCCTTCGCGGACCATGAAGAGCTTTACAACCCGTGAAGCAAGCCGTCAGAAGTTCTAGGTAAAATTTAAAGGGGCATTTTATCTAGGTGTTTTTGATACTATGACCCACCCCCAAGGCTTTTTAAGACCTTTAAACCCCCTTTACATTTCTAAACCTCTCCCACACTAATTTTAAACCCTCATTCAATACTAACCGTTAGTCTCTAGAATCAAACTCTCTCAAAACTCTAAGAACTCTTGTGGATTGGGAACTTGTAAACCAAGGAAAACTCATTTCTTCTCCAAATTTCTCTTGAAACTCCTTTATTTGTAAAGGTATGTGTGTTTTGATCTGTGGTTCCTTCCAATCAAGGAGACCAAACTCTTTTCAAGCAAATTTTCATGCATTTAGACTTACTTTAAATATGGGTTTTCATTATTATGATTATTTAAATTCAATTGGTGTGTGGGCTGTACTTTATTTATGATTTTAAGTTACTTTAAACCCTATTATGATTGGTTACATTAAATTTATGAAGATATGAATGTGCATGTCCTCTTCAAATCTTGATTTATGCATGAATAGTCTATATTATATTTTAAATATGAATTTTACTTATGTTTTTACTTAAATCTTATAATGTATTGTTGAATTTAGTTTAAATCTATATTACCCATGCCATTCTCATCTCATCCATAACATATGCATTCTTGAACATTGAATTTTATGAAAGTTATGAAGTGGGTTAATCCTAATTATGTTTATATATGTGATTTTGGATAAGATATTGGTTATGACAAGAATGTGATACATATATGTCTATGATTATGGCTCTTTGAGTATTTTGGGTACTTGCACCATTTTGTATATATGAATGAGCTATTCCTATGTATGAATATTATGAATTACGAACTATGATTTGACATTTGAGCCTAAGTTCAAATTGTTATGAATGGTGTTTAGCTTTTGGGCCCAAATGTGCATTTAATGGATTTAAATAACATTGCATCTTTTGTAACTATGTATATGTATAAGTATTTTTGTGGGATGACGACTTAGCACTGATAGATTGAGGGTTCTCTCTCTTTTCTTGAACTATGTGCCTAACATAGGTTATGAGAGGCCTGTCCAAAATGGAATATGTTCCCGTAAGGAAGCTTGCTTCATACAAACTAGGTGTTGTTTCCGTAAGGTGAAGTATAATGTGATATGATATTATGCAGAAATCCTACCTGAAATGGGATTTGTTCCCGTAAGGAAGGTTGCTTCATACGAAATGGGTGTTGTTCCCGTAAGGTGAAGTATGATTTACCTTTGGCAAATAGACCACCTCTTTACCGTGAGGTTTTTTTTATTGAGATTCTAAGTAATAGCTCACTTGGTCTTACTCATGTCTGTTGAGGTCACATCCCTACTATATATGAGTATTTTTGCATTTCATGCATCATGGACTTCATGGCATATTATATACTACTCTTCTTTGGATATGTGATTCTTTCTATATTATGTGCCCTTGTCATCCAATATTGAAGTGTAGGTTTTGTTAAGTCATATGATTAGCATGCCCGCATACTTAGTACATTCAAGCATACTAACACATTCTTTTGCTACATGATCTAACCTTGTAGGGACTAGGCATTACCTCTATTGATCGTTTTATGCTAGAGTGGATTTGAGACATTTGTTGTGATGAGTCCTACGTTCCAAAAACAAGCCACCATTCCTCTACCTATGTCACTTCTGTTTGTGTTATTTACTTTGAGGGTGAGCCTGGGACATGTCCTGGCCCTCGTCCTATCTTATGACTAAAGACATTGTTGGACATCTTGTAGACTCTTGCACGTTTATATGTCGAGTTCTGTGTTCGGGAATTTTGATTATGGATATGGCTATCAATTGGATATTGTTATGTGGGTTAATTATGAGTATTATGATATGATTATGTGTATGATGTGAAAGATCCAAAGTCCCGAATTTCACCCATAGAGTCAGTCATACTTATCCGCCCCTTAGTCTTTATGTGCTATGTGCTATGTGAATTCAAGTTACTCCCTTTCCCTATGTTATCCCTATAGCATGAGTCTTACTTTCGCATCCCTTAGAACTACATGTTTACTATTTGTATACGCTTCTGAACTGATGATAT
The DNA here is from genome assembly GCA_011800125.2 of Solanum clarkiae. Taxonomy (NCBI): domain Eukaryota; kingdom Viridiplantae; phylum Streptophyta; class Magnoliopsida; order Solanales; family Solanaceae; genus Solanum; species Solanum clarkiae. The sequence goes on from JAABOM020000007.1 coordinate 19,282,668, forward strand.
GAATATGGATACTTTGAGGCTTATTTGGGGACTCTCGAGTTCCCATTAGCCATGTCACTCCGAGACCCTAGGTATGGGTCATGAGATTATTGTTCTTTTGTATTTTAAGTTTTTTCGATAGAGTTTGACTGTATTAAAATATCTATCTAATTCGTGCATTATGTGTTTGCAGATCATGCCTCCTAAGTGTACCGCAACCCAAAGAGATGCTTCAACCTCTAAAAATGAGAATCTCTCACCAGAGGTCCCTACTTTGATGGAGACGAGAGGCCGGGGTCAACCTGCTTGAGAAGCTGGGATTCCATAGGTACCTGCTGCTTCACTTGCTCCCACAATAGAGGCTAATTTCAGAGGAGCTATCACCTTTCTCACTCAGTTGGTAGCCGTACAGAGTGGGAATTGGAGTTCACAGGCTCTTAGTTCCAGTTCCCAAGAGCCGACTGCTGCAACTACACTTAGAAATTTCTTGAGGATGAACCCACCAGTATTCATAGGGTCAAAAGTTGAGGAAGACCCACAACACTTCATTGATAAGATATGGAAGGTTCTACAAGCGATATATGTGACTGAGACTGATAGAGTTGAACTTGCTTCCTACCAACTGAAGGATGTCGTGAACATTTGGTATAACTAATAGGAAGAGGGTCGAGGTGAGGATGTAGAGCCTACTGAGTGGAGTGAATTTAAGAGTGTCTTTCTTGATCACTTCTTTCCTCAGAAGTTGAGATAAGCCAAGTTTGAAGAGTTTGAGAACCTAAATTAAGAAGGGTTGACAGTTAAAGAGTACAGTCTCAAGTTCATCCAATTATCTAGGTTTTCTCCGGAGATGGTCACAGACATGAGAGTAAGAATGAGAAAGTTCATATATGGATTAGGTAAACATGACATGAATGAATGCAAAGTAACTATGCTTATCCAAGGCATGGATATCTCTAGACTCATAGTGTATGCCCAGCAACGCAAGAAGGAAAAGAAGAGGGATAAAGAAGAGAATTTGAGTAAGAAGGCTAAGTCAGAAGGGCCTGAGCCTAGCCGATCTAGGCAAAATAAGTGAGATAAGTCCTACTTTCAAAATAGACCTCCATATCCCGACTATCTTCAATGAGTGCACTGTCTTCAAATAATAGGTATGATAAGAAGTTCTAAGGTTAGCCGAACCTCAAGATAGGGTCCCAAGTCATAGTCTAGTGTGACCCTGGGTTGGAGAGGAAAGCCACCTTGTGGAAGATGTGGAAGGATGCATCTGAGAGAGTGTAGAGAGGGACGAAATGGTTTCTATAAGTGTGGCCAAACAGGTCACTTTCAGAAGGAGTGTCCGATGTGGTGCAATAAAGCCTAGCCTTCTTCTACAACACCATCAACCAAAGTTAATTAGAAAGGTACTATACCAGGGGAAGGCAGTAGAACAAACTATTTGTATGCTATAGGGAATCGACAAGCCCAAGAGGTTGCACCAGATATTGTGACTGCTATGCTTCGAGTCTTTACTTTTGACTATTATGCTTTGCTTGATCCTTAGAATGGATTTGCTTCACGCCTGCTATGCCTCCATTTATTGTAGAACCCGAACTGTTAAGTTTCAATTCCCAATTGAAGTTGTCCTAGAGTGCAAAAAAATTCTATTGCACCTAAGGCTAATTTTATTTCCTACCTTAGGGCCAAAAAGTTAATTTGTAATGGATGTGTCTATCACCTCATATGAGTTAAGTTTGCTGATGTATAGCCTCCTACCCTTGAGTTTGTCCCAATTGTGAATGAATTTCCTAAAGTGTTTCTTATGGTTTTGCTTGGAGTCCCTCCTGATAGGGAGACTGATTTCGAGATTTTTGTTCTCCCTGATACTAAAACTATCTCTATTCTACCTTATAGGATGGTCCCTGCTAAGTTGAAAAAGTTAAAAGAGCAACTGAATGATTTGCTAGAAAAGGGTTTTATTAGGCTGAGTGTTTCTACTTGGGGTGCTCCTATCGTATTCATGCGAACGAAAGATGGGTCTCTTAGAATATGTATTGACTATCACCAATTGAATAAAGTAACATTCAAGAATAAGTATCCCTACTAAGGATAAATGATTTATTTGACCAACTTCAGGGTGCCGCTGTTGTCTCCAAGATAGACTTGAGATCAAGCTATCACCAGTTGAAAGAAAGAGAATCTAACATCCCAAAGATGGTTTTTCAAACTCGATATGTTATTTTGAGTTTTTTTTGATGTCCTTTGGGTTGACAAATGAAGCTACAACCTTCATGACCTGATTAACAGAGTATTCAAACAGTACCTTGATAAGTTTGTAATTGTGTTTATCGACGATATTTTGGTATATTCTAAATATGGGGAGGGGCATGAAAATCACCTTAGAATCGGTCTATAGACTCTCAAGGAAAATGAGCAATATGAAAAATTTTCAAAGTGTGAATTTTGATTCAAGTCTATGGCTTTTCTAGACTATATTCTCTTGGGCGATGGCATTCGAGTGGACACTCAAAAAATTAAGACGGTTAAGAACTGCCCCAGACCCACATGTCCAAGTGATATTAGGAGCTTCTTGTGTTTGGCATGTTACTACCACAAATTTGATGATGGGTTTTCTTCTATATCCTTACCATTGACTAGACTGACATAGAATAAGGTCAAGTTTCAATAGTTTGATGAATGTTAGAAGATCTTCTAAGATTTGAAAACAAGGTTAACTACTGCACCAGTTTTGACCTTACCTGATGGAACAAAGGATTTTTTTAATATATTATGATTTATCTAGAGTTGGATTGGGTTGTGTGTTGATACATAGGGGAAAAGTGATAGCTTATGCTTCTAGACAACTTAAGGTTCACGAGAGGAATTATTCGACTCATGATCTTGAGTCAGAAGTTATGGTGTTAGCCCTCAAGATTTGGCTCCCTTACTTATATGGAGCATATGTTGATGTCTCTACAGACCTAATAGCCTGCAATATGTCTTCAACCAGAAGGAGGTTAATTTGAGGCAGAGGAGATGGCTTGAATTGCTTAAGGACTATGACGTGAGCATCCTCTACCACCCACGTAAAGCTAACATGGTTGTTGATGCTTTTAGCAAGTTATCCATGGGCAGTACCTCACACATCAAAGAGGGGAAAGAGAAGATAGTCAAAGAGGTTCATAGGCTGGCATGATTGGGATTTCAATTGGATGAATATAGTGAAAGTAGATTTCTTGTGCATAATAGGTCTACATCATCTCTAGTAGTGTAAGTGAAGAAGAAGTAACATCAAGATCCTATCTTACTACAATTAAAGGCAGATGTGTATAAGCAGAATGTGATCACTTTTGCCATAGGGGGAGATGGATTATTGAGGTATCAATGCGGGTCATGTGTTCCCAATATTTATGCTATACGATAGAGAATCATGGTAGAAGCGCACAACTCTAAGTATTTGATCCGTCCGGCTCAACTAAGATGTACCACGATTTGAGGAAAGTTTATTGGTGGAGTGGAATGCAAAGAGACATTGCCAAATTTGTTTCTAAGTGCTTAAGTTGTCAATAAGTTAAGTTTGAGCATCAAAGGTCATATGGAGTAGTTTAGAACTTTGAGATTCCAGAATCGAAATGGGAGATGATCATCATGGACTTCATCATAGGATTACCAAGATCCCGCAAATAGCATGGATTCAATTGGGGTGATAGTTGATAGGATCACAAAACATGTGCACTTTTTGGCAGTGAAGACAACTGACACTACAGAGGATTATGACCGATTAAATATAAGAGAGATTATTAAAATGCATGAAGTCCTTTTGTCTATCATCTCGACACAACGGAGGATTATGACCAATTAAATGTAAGAGAGATTATTACAATGCATGAAGTCCTTTTGTCTATCATCTCTGATGGGGGAGCTCAATTCACTGCTCAATTTTGGTGATCTTTCCAGAGAGGCTTAGGTTTGAAACTGAACCTTAGCACTACCTTTCACCTCAAAGGAATGCCAGGCAGTGTGCACTATTCAAACCTTGGAGGATATGATGAGATCCTTTGCCATTGACTTCAAAGGCAATTGTGATAACCATTTGCCTCTGATTGAGTTTTCCAACAATAATAGTTTCTCTTCGATTGTTCAGGTAGCTCCATATGATGCACTTTATGGGAGAAGACGTAGATGACTGATTGGTTGGTGAGACAGAGTTGATTGGACTATACTTGGTTCACCAATCTATGGAGAAGGTAAAGATCATACTAGAGAGATTGACAACTACATAGAGTGTACAAAAATCCTACACTGATGTTAGAAGAAGGGACTTAGAGTTTGAGGTCGATGATTGGGTGTTTCTGAAAGTGTCACCTATGAAGGGTATGATGTTATTTAGGAAGAAAGGTAAGTTGCATATGAGGAGCATGATCCTTATCAGTTGATACTGGTCATCCATCCAGTCTTTCATATTTCTATGCTTAAGAAGTTTTTGGGAGACCCTTAGTTGGTTGTGCCTATTTAAAGTATTGGAGTCAAGGATAACCTGAGCTATGAAGAGATTCCCATTCAAGTCATTGATCATTAGGTTTACAAATGAGGACCAAAGAAATTCTATCTATCAATGTGTTACGGAGAAATCAATTTGTATAAGAAGCTACTTGGGAAGTTGAAGAGGATATGAAGGCTATGTACCAGAATTTATTCAAACCTACTGATGATGAGGGAATCAATGGTAATGATTCATTCCTATTCTTTGAGTTCTCTTTCTTTTCCGAGTTTGGGATAGCACTAGTGTTCTAGAGTTCGACTGATGATGTTTGATCTATTGATTTATAACTTGATTGATGGATTTCATGAGTGATTTGTCAATTGCATGACAGTTAATGTCCATGATAGTATTTGTTCCTCGACTAGGCTCTTAGATTGCTCTTCATTTGAGCATGAATGATCCTAAGAGAGAGATAATATTACACCTTATAAAATTACTAAAATACCCCTAGATGAGAGAACACTTGTATAACACATCTTCCCAAATTGTTTTGAAAAATTTGAAGCTAGAACTGCTATCAACACAAAACATTGTGTGTGAAAATGGTCTTGAATTTTAGAGCAATCAAATCAAAAGATAATATTTTAGAGTAGAGATGCAATTCTAGAAAAGTGTGCAACACATCTGTGTCGCGGACTTGTCATGGATTTCCGCTTAACTATGGTTCGATTATTTTCTATGGGACTAGAAAATCAATTGAAAATTTTTTAATGAAAAATGTACTGTGAGGGACCAAGTCCGAGATACAAACTGAGTCCTCGATAGTTCAAAAATTCTAGTTTCTGTTGAGGGGCATTTCAAATTTTCCTACCTCTCCTAAACTTAATCCATGACTAATACAAGTTATTTTTGACTTAAAAAGGGTATTAAAACTCATTTTCAAGTCTTCTACACATTCTATCAATAAAATAATGCTAAGAGAAGGAGAAGAGAAGCTAGATATTAAAATGATTGGAGAAAACACTTGTGCAAATTGATTGTCAAACTTCATTTCAGGTATATAAGGGTACTTAAAGCGTTGGACTGAGTTCATCCACACCCACTTTCATTCATATAATTTGAATCGGAGTGTAGGAATTGAATAGCAAAATCCCCTAATCCTAATCTTTGTGTTCCATTCTTTTATGATTGAGTTTTCATGCATATTTATAACAAATTGATGAGTAGCATGCTGATTTCATGAAGTTGGAGCATTACTTTGTGCAATCCTTGTTGCATTAACTGAATTAAGATCATGATTGTAAATGTAGGAGTTGAGCATGATTGATTGAAGTCTAAATGACGATTTGAGTTAGAGTCTTGAATGATTGATGAGTCCCAGTAGAAAGTATGATTGATGGTCCTGATTGGTTGACTTGTTGAGTGAGTTGATAGAATTTGATTGGAGTAAATGTAAAGACGAGACTGAGTTGATTGATATAAGCATATTGTGTCAATGGGAGGAGTATTGAGCACTGATATGGGTAAGAGTAAATACTAACTCAAATCCATAAACTACATTACCAGCGGAGGATAGGGGATATGCCTCTTATGTCCTATAAAGATGGATATTTATTTTGGATCCAAATTGTTTTGATCGTCCCTTACCCTGACAAGTATTTGATGACTGTCAGAACGACAGTACAAACATTGTATCATCACTAACTCATATTTGATGGTTGTAGGTTAGAGAAACTCTCAGAATGTGTATAACTGGTTTGACTGATGAGTTGCATGGTAGAGTTTCTTTTAGCAGTATTGTTTTACTATACAAATCTTGCATCTTTTACTGAGTTGAGTCATGGATTGTTGAGTTGATTTTGTTGATTTATACCTGAGCATGACTTGCTTCCTTACCCATCTCACATACCAATATATTTAATGTATTGACGTCCATTTAGTCATGCATCATAAATGATGTAACTACAGGTGATAGGGGCCTTTAATAAACGCTATATTGAAGTCCAGACTCTTGTTTGGTGAGCCCTCTTTGTTATTTGGAGGAGCCTTTTTTCTTTATTATATTGAGTATTATAAGTATTTCATTTTGAGGTACCCAAGACTTGTCTAGTACCTCCTAGACTGGATGGAGACTTTATAGATATTGAGCACAGATAGTAGATCTTTATTTATTTTCTAAATTTTGTTTATTGGAAACTATTATTGACGGAGACTAATTTCTCTAGACTGATGGCTTTTATTGATCATTCTTTCGCTGTAGATAATGATATGATGATGAGGCCAAATGATTCTCTTGGGGAATCAACAATTATTCTTCAAGTTCCCAGTCATGCCAAAAGTTCCCACCCATGGCGTGACATAAGGACAACTTCCCTCATTCTCTGTTCGACTTAAACCTCCTCCACAACACTCCATGGTTCTTCCCATCTTCTTTCCAATATATTGAACATAGTTAGTTTGTCAACTTCCACAATTTGCTTCAGCAATTTTATTTGTTAGATATTGCTCTAGCTATATATGATATCCTCCAGAATTTGCTTATTCCATTTAGGTGACCAATGCGTGTACAGAGCCTAAACATCTCCTTTTGGTGGAGAATTTAGATAACACCTCTAGCACCTTTCACCTATTTTACCTTGTGGGAGAAAGAACTGAGAATCTTATTGATATAACGCTTGCCTATCCTAAAATTTCCACTGGCATTGAGGAAGCCAGAACCAACCCAATTAATTGGGGTGAATTCAAAATTATTTTTGGAGTTCAACCAGTTGCATTTAACTTTAAATGGCTTTGCCTATATCACATTATCAATCCAATTGCGAGGTATGCAATCATCGACATCATAAGCAGCCCAAACTTGATTACCATCAAAGCATTTTTCCATTTTACCCTTGTTAAAACTATGAAAGTTAGAATCAGGAACAATCATTGACTTAACTTTTGGTTCTAATTCAACAGGAGCACTAAAGACAGGCAACTTTTTCTGCCTTACTGTAGGGCTATACATCATTTGCATTTAGCTGCTTCTCAACTTTATCTAATAAGGAAAAAGAAGTGGAAAAGAAGAAACAAACCTCTCCTGAAGTTATAAGAAAAGCTTTGAGAAGGGATAAAACTGTGCATGATGCTGTGGTGGACTACAAAATGTTATGCGAGCAGAAAAGGTGACCAGTCTAGTTCTCCTGTTGATTTAAAACTATAAGTGTATAAGTCAATAGCTGTTCCAAATTCTGATTCCATAATGTTTATGAGAATAGAACAAAAAAACTCTTTTGATGATTGTGAAATCTAGGTTGATTATGACATCAATGATTGCAAGTTGCGCTATTATGCTCTGATTCGCGATGTGATATCTAAAAAGACATTTGAAGTTAAATTTACCTAGCTGAACTTTAAAATTAACTCCAAACTTTTCTTAATTAATTGGGTTGGTTATAGCATCCTCAAAACCAGTGGAGGTTTTAGGATAGCCAACCATGATATAAATAAGACATTTAATTCTTTCTCCCTCAAGATCAGGTGAGTGAAAGGGGCTAGATATTTTCTACAAATTCTCCCCACAAAGAGGAATGTTTGGGTTTTGTATAGATATTTATTTTCTGAATAGAATGAGCCAACTCTGCATAATATTATACATAAATATGATATACTGAAGATACTCAAGCAAATCACAATATGGGTTTTCAAGCTTAAACGTTTAGCCAAACTTGTGGAGGATTTTGTCCAACTGTTGGTCAAATGTTGTAATTGCTTAAGGTAGAAATCTCAGAAAGTAAGGAAGTTTAATCACCCTGTCAAATTTCTTCTAGAGATAATCGCACTTGAGTTTTTCAATTGATGAAAATTTCACTTATCAAGCATTTGCTGATCTTCCTGAAGTCCTAGCTACAATAAACTTAGAAGGCACAAAGGATAAGGACAACACCATATGACAAATTCTATAGGTGACCTGTCCAATATTAATGTCCTGATAAAATTGTTGTTGGTAATGGTTCAAAATTGAACATAATATATATTAGAAATCTGAAATGTATATTAAGTTTTGAAAAATTGTAGAAAACCAACTTTTAAAGAGGATTAAAGTTTTTCAATCTGATGGAGAGAGTGAATTTTCTAAAGCTGAATTTATTACTCATTTTGAAATTTGTGAGACATATTTCGTTTCAAAAATACTCCTGGAAGAAATGGAGTTTCAGAATAAAAATATAAACACATTGTTGAGTATGGTTGAACCATAAATTGTAACATTCTATGCAATCCTTGTTGCACTGAATAAATTGAGATTATGATTGTGAATGTAAAGGTTGAGTAACTTGAGAATTCCTGGGCATGAGGAGTATACCACTTGTATATGTACATAATGAGAATCTCACATGTTTTTATGAGATGACCAAGATTGATTGGGGTCTATATTACGATTTGAATTTGAGTTTTGAAAGATTGATGAGTCCCAAAAGCATGCAGATTGATTGTCCTGATTAGTTGATTTGTTGAGAGAGTTGATGGAGTTTGATTAGAGTAAATATGAAGATGAAACTAAGTTGATTGATAAGAGTATATTGAGTCACTAGGAGGAGTGTTTAACTCTAATATGGGTATGAGTAATATTAACTCAAACCCATAAATTACGTTTCTTGCGTCTGATAGGGATATACCTATTATGTCCCAAAAAGATATATATTTATTTTTGATCCAGACTGCTTTGATCGTCCCTTACCTTGGGAAGTATTAGACGACTGTGGTAATGATAGTGCTAATGTTGTATTATCACCAGCTCATGTGTGATGTTTTTCAGTTAGAGAAGCTCCCAGCTGTGCATAACAGATTTTGCTGAGTGGCATACTAGAGTTTCTTTTAGGAGCATTGTTTTACTATACAAATCACACGTGATTTGCTCAGTTGTGTCATGGATTATTTAATTTTTTTGATTTGTATATGAGCTTAACTGGCTTCCTTAGACATCTTACATGCCAGTATATTCAATGTACTGACATCCATTTGGATCTAAATCATTAATGATATAGAAACAGGTGATAGAGGCCTTCAACAAGCGCATTGTTCAAGTCCATAATCTGTTTCAAGATTTAGTGAGCCTTCTTTGTTATTCGAATGAGCCTATTTCTTTCTTTTATTAAGTATCATATATATTTCATTTTTCAAGTAGCCCAAGACCTGTCCTGGCACCTCCTAGATTGGATAGAGGTTTCATAAACGTTGAGTAGAGATAGTCGATTGATATCTATTTTCAAAATTTTGTTCACTAGAAACTATTATTAGAAGAGACTTATTTACCTTAATAGATAACTTTTCTTGAGCACTTTTCATCTGTTGAGCATGATGTGATGATGAGGCCAGGTTCTTCTCTTGGGGAATCAACAATGATACTTCTAGTTCTGTCCAGGCCAAGGGTACCCTTCAGAGGTATGAGATAGGGACACCTTCCCTCATTTTGATTACTAATTCAACCTCCTTCGCAAAAATCTAAGGCACTTCCCATCTTCCTTCAAATATATTGAGCATAGTAAGGTTATCAGATTCCTCTGTATGTTTCAGCAATTTGATTTGTCAGCTATTGCTCTAGCTGTATATGGTATCCACCAGAATTAGCTCATTCTATTCAGGAGACCAAAGCCTGTATAGAGCCCAAACATTTCCCTTTTAGTGGAGAATTTGGATGACACCTTTATCCCCTTTCACCCACTTGACCTTGTGGGAGAAAGCATTGAGCATCTTATTGAGATTACGCATACCTGTCACGCCCCAAAGTCTCGTAGGGCGGACCGGCACCCATTGCCGATAAGGCTCGGGAGAACTAACATGTAACTATATGCGTTCTATATGTATTATAAGGGGTTTCTACGTTTGACATGCCTTTAAGTAGATAAACAGTGATAACAAGCCAAAGGAAATGCATATGACTAGGCCGTTAGGGCCACAGTAATTAAAGTACGAGACACGACCATATTTTACTTTACATAGTCTACAAAGCCTCTAAATGAAGAAAGACATCTGATAAGGGTCGGGACAGGCCCCGCCTTAACTAACTGTACAATAAAAACATGTAAGCTATGGACATGTATAAAGCCTTGAAGCAACCTGGAGCTTGATGACAGCAGCTGAATATCCTGTACTCCTACTGGGGAGATCTACTAGCACCTGTACCTG
>JAABOM020000007.1:19293370-19317118 GCA_011800125.2 Solanum clarkiae
AGTAATATAAAGGATGTAAAGTACATGATTCCACAGTATAACTAAAGGTGGTCCACAAACTTACACCAGTGCATGGGGTCATTTGAGTTATTACTTTATGTACAGTATATCCTTCCTTACATACTCAGTACACTATCTCATACTGACGTCCCTTACGGGGGACTTGCATTTCATGTTGCAGGTACAGGTGCTAGTAGATCTTCCCAGTAGGAGTGCAGGATACTCAGCTACTTTCACCAACCTCCAGGTTGCTTCGGGGCTTTGTATATGTCCATAGCTTATGTTTATATTGTATAGTTAGTTGAGGCGGGGCCTGTCCCGACCCTTATCAGATGTTCTTCTTTGTTTAGAGGCTTTATAAACTATGTAAAATAAAAGTGAAGTTATGTCTCGTACTTAAGACACTGTGGCCCTAACGGCCTAGTCATATGCATTTCCTTTTGGCTTATTATCACTGTTTATCTATTTTAAGGCATGCTAAAGGTAGAAACCCCTCATAATATGTATAGTAAGCACATAGTTATAGGTTAGTTCTCTCGGGCCATATCGCCAATGGGTGCCAGTCCGCCCTAACGGGACTTGGGGCGTGACACAATCGAACTAGGATCACCAATCAACTTCCTCAATATTGACACATGGAAGACCGAGAGAATAGGAGTCATCACCAAAAGAAAATCCAATCTATAGGTTGGTTTTCCAATCTACTCAACTATCTCATAAAGGCCTATATATTGGGGACTTAAATTGCCCTTCTTACCGATACGCATTACATCGTTCATACGAAAAACCTTCAAAAGCACTCAATCACCGACATGGAATTCAAGCTCCCTCTTTCAAACATCCAAATAAGACTTTTGGCAACTTTGATCCATCTTCAACCTCTCCCTAATCAACTTTACCTTTTTCATGGCCTCTAAAACTAAATCCAGCCCAATCAATGCTATCTCTCTCCCAACTCAAACCACCCTACCACAGGTCTACACCTTCTCCCATAAAAAGCCTCAAACGGTGACTAACCAATAATACATGAAAAGTATTGTTGTAGAAAAACTTGAGAAGTGGTCAATGATCATCCTAATTACTGTTGAATCCCAAATCACAAGCCCTCAACATATCTTCCAAAGTTTGAATTTTCCTCTTGTCTTGTCTATCAGTTTGAGGATGGAAAGCGATACTTAACTTCACCTTAATGCCAAGCCATTTTTTAAACTATTTCCAAAAGTGAGAAGTAAATTGAGTGTCATGATCCGATATGATAGACATTTGCATAATCTTCGGCATTGAAGGTTGTCTTGACGGGTAAGAAATTAGCCGATTTATTCATCCTATCGATGGTAACCCAAGTAGAATCAAATTTCTTTAGGGTGTGGGCAAACCAACCTTAAAATCCATATTCACATCTTCCCACTTCAAAGTAGGAATCTCAATGACTTGAGCCAAACCACCAGGCCTTTGTTAATCTAACTTCACTTGTTGACAACAAGGGCATTCAAACACAAACTTGGTAATGTCTTTCTTCATACCATGTCATCAATACACTTCCCTCAAATCCCTATACATTTTTGTAGATTCCAGATGTATTCATGAGAGTTATGGGCTTCACTCATGATCACCTTTCTAAGACATTCAATATCCAAAGCAAACAAGCAATCTTGATACCGAAGCACACCATCTCCCCCTTGGGAGAACAACTCTATCTTCTTTTCTACAAACAACTTCTTTAACTCAACCAATGATACGTCCAAGTCTTGTTTTTCCTTGACATTAACAACCATAGAAGACTCGGCTCCATTCTGAACATGAATGCCACCATCACTAGAGTCAGCTGATCTAATACCTAGTCAATCCAAACGATGAATATATTTCACCAACTCATTCTTTCCTTGATCAACATCGATCACATTAGTCATGGATAGACTACTAAGAGCATTGGCTACAACATTTGCCTTGTCGAGATGATATTGAATACTAATATCGTAATCTTTAGGAGGTTCCAACCACCTCCTTTGCCTCAAATAAAGGTCCCTTTGGGTGAACACATATTGCAAGATCTTGTGATTAGTGAACATATCAACATGAACCCCATATAAATAGTTCCTCAAAATTTTCAAAGAAAACACTACAACTGTCGATGATGAATATCTTTCAAGCCAAATGGTGAATATCATTCACCAGCTCTTTCTTTCCTTCATCAACATCAACCATACTATAGACTAAAAAGAGCATTAGCTACAATATTTTCCTTATCAAAATGATATTGAACACTCATATCGTAATCTTTTGGAAGTTCCAAGCACCTCCTTTGCTTCAAATTAGGGTTCTTTTGGGTGAACTCATATTGCAAGTTCTTGTGATCAGTGAACACATCAGCATGAACCCCATATAAATAGTCCCTCCAAATTATCAAAGCAAACACTATACCTACCAACTCAAGATCATAAGTTAGATAATTTGGTTCATGCACATTCAGTTGTCTTGATGCATAAGATATCATTGTCACAACCAAGCCTAGGGCCTAGACGTGACACGACAATTGGGAAACACAATGACAACCCAAATTAGCCTCTTTAGTGTATCATTGCCACATCCTTCATTGCAGAAGCATAATTAACAACAAGTAACTACAAATAATTCTTAGGGATAATGGGACTTTGGACTCAGGCTATGGGGATGTTATACGGAAGAGAATTTGCATGAATCACATAACAAATAAGGTCTAAGGGGCTGGTAAGTGTGACTCACATTATGGGGATGTTTTAAGGACTTGGGACTTTCTTCTCATTATCAACAAGCATCAACAAATAGAAGGGGCTAAGGACTAAAGGAAACCTTTCATAATCACATAAACATATTAGGATTCAACCTCAATACATAAATATCAATATCCAACAACACATCTAGTATGAGTGGAATGGGGGCCAAGACATCTCCCATGCTCACCCACAAAAGATACAAATAAAAACTAGACATATCTTAACAAAAGAATGAAAGGAATATGGATGTCATCCCTAAATGGAGGACTCACCAATAGTAATCTTTGAACAAACCATCTAGACACGAGGAGAAGGATGAATAGGAGCTTGGGTCCCTACATAGTTAGATCATGTGGGCAAAAAGTATGTGTTAGTACTTGGATTGTACTAAGTATGTGGGATGCAATGCAACAAAGGACATAATCCATAATAATCAAGATGCATAACCATGATCAATAGACATAAGCTCGATATGACATGTATAATCAATACTTAAGTTAAAACATCCATGGTTATAGTCAAACTTGCATAATATATCATACATATACAGGAGGAAACCATAACTGACATATAAGACCCAGTGATCTACTACATGGAATCGTGATGTTCACTCTACATTGAATAAAGGATTGATTTACTTGCCAAGATAAACAAGGCTTGACCGCACAAAGTAAGTAACTTGTCCTAATTGGATCCACTAGTAAAAGCACATTTAGGAAAAATCATATAAACCTATGGTGGAAAATAGTTAAGAGACAAAGATTTTATATAAGGACCCCTTAGGTCGAGCCCTAACCTTAAGCCTCTTCCAGTGCTAAGTCTAGTCCCATAGAATACATAAAATAATCATAAATTTAATCATAACTTGAATGACTTGTAAAAACATAATAACATGGCAAGAGTAGCGCATTCATATCATTGAACCCTACACGTGGGCATATACCATATACTAGAGGGTAAAAACATTTCATAAACTTGACCTCTTCTAGTAGGAATTGCATTACACATGAGGGTAGAGATTGTAATATGCTTGACCCCTTCTAGTGAGCTTTAGTTTGTACATGAGGGTAAAGTAGTTATTATGCTTGACTCCTTCATGTAGATAGTATTCACTCACAAAAGGGTAAAATAGTATAAGGGCTCAACATTTTGCTTACAAATCAAATTAACTTTTCATGAGTTAATATATGCTTGGGAGCGCATAATTTATCATAACAAGCTTGTCTTGTGATTCATGTAATAATCTTTCATCAACACAAGAATCATTGCCATGTAAATTTAGTCAAACATGGTGGGTATATACTATGCTTAATATCATGCAATTCAAGAGTATAAGACAAGGCAAGAGTTAAATCAATTCATTTTAAAGTCATTCAAATCAAACAACCTCTATTGTAGTAAAACTCTCATTGTTTAGAAATCATATTTCAACACACATAATGAAAAATAATTAGTTTGAATTATTCTTAACCAATCCATCATAATCATATACATTGTCTTCAAAAACATATACATGGGAACATGAAACTTACCAAGTAAACCTAGTTAAGACTTCCTCAATACTCATATTAGTTCATAAATTTCACGTTATATTTCACTTCATGACAATGCATAAAAATAAACCATCATAGAATGCATAATAGTGACATCATATACAAGAGTTCACAAAATACCTATAAACATCCATAAATTTCATGTAGTTAGAGAAGAAGAATTATTGGACTTGTGGAAAGGAAGGTTCCCACTATCAAACCCACATACCTTGGTGTGATTTTGGTGGAGCAGATCTGATTTGGAAATGGAAAATTTGAAACTCTAGCTTGCCCTCACTCTTGAATGCCTTAAGATATCTTGAGAGAGTTTTGAAACTTAGAGTGTTTTTGGAATGAGGATGAATGAGGTGAATTAGGGTTGTATATTGTGATAAGGGGAATAATAGGGGCCAAACGACGTTGCATTAGGCTTTGGGTTTGAGGAAAGGACAGAAACACCCCTTTTAAAATTGGTCGGACAGTTTTCACGAAAGCGCATTTACAGGCCCTAAGCCAATCCATGGCCCATAAAGAGGGTCGTATAAACTGGTAGCCTAATAGTGATTTACTAAAATGGGCATAACGTTTTAGTCTAAACTCTGAATGAGGTGAAGCCAGTTCCGTTACAAAGATAATTCAAAGAGCTTTCATTTAGTGGGTACTCAGCATCTAATTCATTGTGTAATAAAGATATATGATCATTTATAGTAGACACGTATACAAATTCATGTTAGAACGTACACAATTGGTATCATTTGCACTCAACTTGATTAGAGAGGGGCTCGGAATTGCATGGCTAGATGAGGTTGTTAAGGGAATAGGAAAGGTTGGAACATACCCTAGAAAAATCACCGGACATGACCATGAGACCTCATTTATGGGTCATGATCCATTTTACGAGCCGTAGATAAGGGTTTCCACAAATTGATCTATGACTCATAAAAACTTTTATGGGTCATCTGATGAGTCATGGATTTGAATCCCTAAAAGATCTTAATTTCACCAAGTCTTCCTAGTTCAATGAACCAACTTATGAATTGCTCTTCGACTAACGACTCGTAAAACATTTCATAGAATCTGACAGTTAGAATTTTCCAAAGATTATTTTCTTGCATTTTTCTTGCTCCTCATAGGTGGGGTCTTACAATCACCTTACCATATTGCATGAGCAGATAACCCAACCCTATTTGAGGAGAATCATAATACACCAAAAATCGATCTAACCTATCTGGTAAAGTCAAAATAGGAGTTGATGTAAGTCGATCTTTCAAAGTATGAAAACTCTGTCACATTCATCCGACCAAATAAAGTTGACCCTCTTTTGAGTTAACTTAGTCAATGGATATGTAATAGATGAGAAACCTTCAACAAACCTCCTATATTAACCATTCGACACAAGAAAACTTAGTATATCCTAAAGGGTCAATGGTTTACGCCAATTCTTCACGGCGTCAGTCCTCTCTGGGTCAACTTTAATGCCATCATCAGGTCCCACATGACCAAGAAAAGCTACATCACCCGACCAAAACTCACATTTACTGAACTTGGCAAATAACTGCTTCTCCCTCAAAGTTTGAAGAACCAATCTCAAGTGTTCCATATGCTCCCGTTCACTTTGGGAATAATTAAATCAGAGTTAATGAAGAGAACCACAAAACTATCAATAAATGGATCGAACACCCAATTCATAAGATGCATAAAAACAGCTAGAGCACTAGTCAAACCAAATGACATCATCACAAATTGAAAATGGTTGTATCTAGTTCAGAAAGTCATTTTGGAAATATCACATTATGTGACCCTCAATTGATGATAACTAGAACAGAGTTCAATATTTGAGAAATGGGTATCTCCTTAAAGTTTAATAGAGATAGTGAGACTCTAACTTGAGAATGTTATAGCGCTGTGAAATAAGGACTGTGATTTTGTTGAACTAGATATGATGGATTTCGATGTCATTCTTGGGATGGATTGGTTGCATACATATTATGCTTCTATTGATTGTAGAACCCATAGGGTTAAATTCTAATTCCCTAATGAGCCCGTCCTTGAGTTGGAAAGCCATGCAGAAATTGATTAAAGATATTATAGTTTTTCTTTTATTAAGAGTTAAAAAATATAATATCATACAATTTTCTATGCCTATATTTTTGTAACATTACACAATATCATCCTTTATAGTTAACTATGAAATTTTATATGAATATAATTAATTTATATATTTTCATATCTGCAAATGTTTGTATGTTTGTGTGTTAATATCCATATGCAGTTTGCATAGTCCCGGTGCACCACTTAGCCCCAAGTCTTCTAACCTTGTATCCTCATAAAATCTCCACACCGACCTCCTTGACTTTTTCATTCCAGTCCCTTTTCATGTCTCTATCATGCCTAGAACACACCATCTAGTACTTGAGGGTCAATGATGGTGTAAGTCGAACCGGAAGGCTATTGTGGAGCAGTCTCCTCTGGCTGAACTTGAGATACCTTGAGAGAACCCGACTCATAAAGTGAGGCAAGTATGAGAGATTTCACTTTTAAATGGGCATAAGGATGTGACCCCAATACCCTTGGCTGAGATAGAAAAATTAAGGAAGATTTTACATAGGTGTACATCACTGGCACGATGCGGACCAATCACGGAAGCCTAACCAACACTAGTCCACGCGCCTGGTGTGATGCGACTAGGGCACAGACAGACATTGTTTCTTAAAAATTAGCAAAAGTTATTTTTTGGTACGGTCCTCTATTGTCCGGATTATACCCTTTTCCACTTAATTTTACCCCTTGATCGATAATACTAATTCAAAGAACGTTGATTTGCTAGGTTGTTGGCCACCCAATTCTTTATGTGCTAATAGATATGCCCCTTTAAAGTTGACCCTCCTACCAGTACTTTTGCAAAACTTACCCAGTGGAATATCTTTTGAACTTAGCTTGATGTAGGTGACCCAAGATGGTCTTAAACGACATGAATAAGCTCGACTTAGATTTGAATGAGAGTTTGAAGCTTGAATGAATTTCTTGATATCCGGAATGAGTTTAGGACACTTGAATTTGGATGAAACATTAGTCTAAGTGTTTCACAAGTATAAGGGAATGCCTTGTATGATATGATGGTGAAATAAGGCTAAGTATAAGTATTTTCAAGTATGTGAAGGCTTAGGCCCAAGATCCAAAAGCCTTGGACCAGAATAAAATAACTGGGCACAAAACAAGGCAGTGGCGCACCCCAGCCGCATTGCGCTAGGGGCATGCTGGCACACTGTTTTAGCTTCTCACTTGAAATTTGGGATTTTGCTACGATTCCTCTAAAATTTGGGTTAAACCCATTTCCCACTCAATTTTGTGAAATGAACAATACTATGAAGTCAAATTTTCAAAACAACACAATGGATTTTGAGATGTATAGAAATTATCATGCAGACATTTCTGAGGCACATTTTCGGACACCTTTTAGGGTTGTTACACATTACATTTTGGATGAGTCACAACTGATCTCCCTTGGTTCAATAGAGTTGAGTCTAGATTTGACCTATGAGGAGGAGCATGTAGCAATTTTAGACAAGAAGGTTCAAAAGCTTAGGGATAAGGAGATGGTATTTGTCAAAGTTCATTGGCAAAAATGGCCAATGAGAAAGGAAACTTAGGAAATCAAGTCTAACATGTGGACTCACTATCCTCATCTTTTTTAGATTTTAGGTATTTTCTTTGCTTTATATTCAAGAACGAACATGATTTTTAGTTATAGATGATGTAATGATCCTGAAGGTCATTTTTGGTATTTTTAAAAAATTATCATTTTACCCATCCTGATTGTTGTCCCTAGTCATATTTGATTGGTTGTAAAAGTTAGCTTTTAAGAAATCTTGTGAAAATTTGAACTTGCACTAAAGAGTTGAGTTTTAAAGGCTTAAGTTCCTAATTTTTGAATTTCAGAGTCATTTGGAATTTGGAGCCTCGAGATGAAATTTGATCAATTCCATCAGTTTAGCAATGTGGAAAGCAGTCTAGAGAGTTGCTAGAATCAGATTCAAAGATGTTATGGGAATTTTAGATCAGAAGTTGCAAACCAAGTGAATGTTTTACTATAGTTTAACATCGATCGACATTTTGAGTTTGGGTGCTCGAGTTGAATTTTTACGATTCCATTTGTTCTGAGAGGTGATATTATCCATAGAATGAGCCGTGGTATAATTTTTAGGTGTTTAAATTAATGACTTGGTATTTTTGTACCTTAAGCTATCCTAGTTGCGACTAATTAGATTTCAGGTGAAGGAGACATCAGATTTGATTTTGACGATTCTATTAAGTTTGAATATCGAATTTAGTAGGATTGCAAATCTGGTTTGTGCTTATGGGATCTTGAACGAATCCTGAGAGTAAATTCTACATTTTTATATTGGCTAAATTCACTTGCTAGTTTCTAGTGCCAGGTGTTGCTTAAGCGAAGGCTTGGTCATTTAAGCGACCATTGCTTTTGTTAACACTGTTCCCTTAACCAATGTATGCAAAAGCGATCAGCCCTTCGCAAAAGAGAAACTCGCTTCATTATGTCATGTCGCTTAAGCAACCATTGTGTCACTTTTGTGACATCAGAGCCTAGTATTTGGGATTAATTTCGTGGTTTAAATCTCATTTGTTATTTTGAACTTGGAGAGCTCTCGGAAGGAAATTTTTAAGTGATTTTAAAGTGGAATCTATTGGTATATTATTTTGAGCTAAAATCATCTTTTCATATTAATACCTCTTATTCTTTACATTAAATTTTGTCATTTCGATTCTGCACCCAGTTTTATTCACAACGTCTCATTAGTCTTTTCAACAATTGACATAAATCAATAATGAACAATTGAGTCAATATAAATAGTTCACAATTCTCATCATTACATGATGATAAAATGATGATAAAGTGATGATGAAATAAATGCATGTATATGGTAATCTCTATACAGTATTGGGTTGTGACCATGCCCTATCCGGAGGTTAGGCGCCAAGTAACCTTGTTGGGGGTTTGTACCTATCAACCTATCGGGGGGTTATTTCCTCTTGTGTTAAGCGTGATCTAGAGTGGAAAAGAACAATCATTAGGGGGAAAAACACCTTCCTTCAACTCTATAGAATGACTTAGAATATGAAGAAGGGAAACATTTCCTTAAATGTTTCATAGCACCATGCTCATAGTCGTAGTGCACAACACAACCATAAACAAGGCTCTAATCCATGCGGTTTGTTGGATGCCGAGGACCTAGCAACCTAGTGCTCTGATACCAAATTTTTCATGACCTAAGCCTAGGGCGTGGATGTGACATGGTGAATAGGGAACACGAAGAGACTCCAAATAAGCCTCTTAACATATCATTACACATCATTGGTCGCGGAAGCAATTAAACAACGTACTGGAATTAGAAATAGGATAAAGGGACTAAAGGAAAGTTTTCATACCATAAACATCAAAACAAGAGAGTCAAGGCTCAATATATAACATATCCAACAATACCTATACTACATAGATAAGAGCGGGTGCTAAGACAAGCAACTGGGCTCACCCTCATAGTCAATACATACATAAAAGAAAGGTAGTCTTAGTACATAACATGAGATCATAGATATTTTCCCTGGATTGGAGGACTCACAAACTAGTTTGAGAGAATTTGTACTAGCCACGTGGAGGAAGATGCTCAAGACCGACTCCAGTTCCTACGTGGTGACATCATGTAGGCATAGAGTATATGTTAGTATGTTAAATATACTAAGTATGTAGGATGTAATGCAACAAGAGATAGGCATCATAGGCAAAATGCATAATCATAGGTAATGAATAACATACTAATAATATAACATGCATGGAAAATTTTTAAAGTAAATCATGCTTTACATAAAACATAATACATGTGTAAGAAGAGACCATCATTAATGAGTTCATAGTTTATCAAGGTACAAACCCCTTGATTGGTTGTTAGATCGCAGCACCCTACCACCCCTGGTAATTGAGGTACAAACACCTCAACCCGGTTATCAAGGTACAAACCCCTTGACTGGTTGGTGGATACTTGTACATACCACCCCTGGTGATTGAGATACAAACCCCTCAACCCGATTATAAAGGTACAAACCCCTTGATTGGTTATCAAGGTACAAACTCCTAGACATGGTTACCTAGGCTTTTAATCCCCTGAGTAAGGCATGGTCAATTTCTAATACTATATAAGAGAATATCATATACATATATTTGTTTCATCATCATAAAGTCATTCAACTCATAAGACATATATTGGACCTTCAATTCCTCAAGAAATCATAACTGGACGTTCTATTAAACACTCGGCGGGTGTATGGTGATAGTGTAAAACCATGTAAATCAAGAGTGGAATCATGCTATTGAATTCAGTGTAAAACCATCAATAGATACTTGGTAACATCCTCAAGCAATACACACCAAAATTATTCATGAAATCCGATAATAGATCTTAGATTCATAGCTCAAAACATGCTAAAACAATCACAATTTCATAAAACCCCAACATAGTGTGCAATATAATTCATAATAAGTATGACTTAGGAGAAAATCAACTTTAAATCTTGCAATTTAGGTAAAAAGGAAACTGACGCACCATGAGTGAAAGGACCCACTGGTTGAAACCTATATACCTTAGTTTTGGAGAATTTCTTGAAGATGATATGAAAAGGAGACTTGAAGCTTGAGTGAAATACTTAAGATTGCTAAGAGATTTGGACACTTGAATTTAGGGTGAAATATTTGCATAAGTGTTTGAGAGAATATTGAGGAATGTCTTATATGATATAAAGGTGAAATATGGCTAAGTGTAGCTATTTTCACGCATGGAAAGACTTAGGCCCAAGACCCAAAAGTCTTGCACCAATATAAAATAATTGCATACAAAATACACAAGTTTTCATCTGGTCCAAACGCTAACCTATTGCTGAGGCAAAATTTACACATGTCTGCGATAGTTGCCCGTCGCGGCACCATTGCAGATCAACTTTAGAAACCAAAATTTTGGGAAAATGAAATTGTGATTCATTTTCTCTAAAATCAGGGTTAAACCCATCTTCCACTCAGTTTGACCCCTTGATCAAGAATATAAAGTCAAATTTTTGATATCATGCACGAATTTTGAGATATATGGAAATTACGATTCTGGGAATTTTTTAGGCACATTTTTGGGCACTTTTTTTTGGGGATCATTTAAAAAATTATTGAGTTAGATGAAATTTTGAGGTTAGTCTAGATATATAGTAATTAGGGTGTCATTGGACTCCTTGTGACATGTATGTTCTTTCTTTATAGAGAATTGTCGTTTGGGAGTTGAATTCAAGATTTGTTCCTTCCATAGAAGTTTTCGAGAGGTTCTAGCATTAATGTAGGTTTGTCTATCCTTCTTTGATATTGGGATTGAGTTATTGATATTCTTATATTAAAATCTATGGGATGAGATCGTATCATGTGTTGGGATGAAAATTCTTAGTATGGAGCTAGTGTGAGGGCCTTAAATTGTCTATGTTTGCCTTGAGAGCATGTGAATCCTAAGTTGAAAATATTGTGAATATGACATGTTGAAAAAGAGAGATAATTGTGATATGACATTGAGGATCATGGTTTACTTGAGAAAAGAAAGTAAATAAAATATGGTGAAGTATTTTAAAGAGAATTGTATCCCAATATGTATAAAAGAGGGTGAATATTATAATTGCTAAACTTTGAAAACTTTGACATTTATTATGCTTATTAAGATATGTATTGCTTCAATAATTATGTCTTGATTGCACACATCCTCATACTACATGTCATGATATATTGAGAAATTGTGAATTGTGAAATTACTTTTTAAAACCTTGACCATGAATTAGGTGGCAAGATGACTGATACATTGTGATTTTTATCATGAGTCCTTGACCACGAGTTAGCTGATAAGATAGTTGATATATTTAGATTTTTATCATTAGTCCTTGACCATGAGTTAGGTGGCAAGGTAGTTGATATATTGTGATTGAGGTATATTAGTCTATGGAGCCTTAGCTCGACGGAGGTGTATACGACAGGCAGTGCGACGGTCCTGATACCACCTTGCATTGCATTGTATACCATCTCATTATACTACCAGTGGTTCTTTTGGATTGGCTTATTTGAGATTATATGTTTCCTTTATTCATGTCGTTCTCTATAAATTGGAAGCACTGCTACCGAACTAGTTTTTCTGTTGTAGGTGGAAGCATTCTTAGATTATTTCATAGTTTTTTCAATTTCTAATTCCCAGTCGATTAAAAGTGCTGAATACACATTATGTGTATTCAGACCTACTTCTTTCTCCCCCTACAGATTCTAGCCAGGGATTTTCACGTGGTGGTTGATTCGTTCAAGTAGTTGATTATCCAGATCTAGTGGTGAGATTCAAGACTTCGAGTTGCCATTAGATTTTAACTTAGTTGTGTAGTCTTTCTTTCTTATCAAAAACTGAGATGTACTGATTTCACTAGTTTTGTTATTAGATGCTCTTTACACTTGTGACACCAAGTTTTCGGATATGATTTTTATGTGACGACTATTTATGTATTCGATTTTCTTCTTTCAGTGTACTTTATTTTTGGGTTTGGAATTTAAATAGCCTCTTATTCATGACCCTGTTTTGGGTCATGACATGACTTGTCCAATTTTATATAGTATCGAAGCTCCACCTTAGGATATTCCTGTAAATGGAGCTAGTCGTCCCCCTATTCCTACAACTAGGGGTAAAAACAAGGTACAACATACTTTATAATTGCATTTATTGAAATTTTTTTATTTGAATGATGAAAAAACTGTTAGTACATATATCTTTGTAAACAAACATGGAAATATATTTCTGGCAGGACTGGAGGTTGAACGGAGGTGTGTTGGGGGGGGGGGAGGGATTGAAAAACATTTGGTTTAAAAACATAGAAAAGAGTGCATTATATATTTAGCTTCTATTGGTGATGCTAAAGGTTCTAGCACTATTGGCCCATCACATAGATGAGGATCAAAGATGTTTCAAAGTGAATTAAATCCTTCAAACCCAAGTGGTCCTCTTACACAACTATCTTACAACAAGGATCGTGATCATGAAAATTCTGCAAAAATAATTGTTGTTTGTGGTTTACCTTTTAGTTTTGGAGAACATCAAGTTTTTTTTACATATATTCAAGATACGTACAATCCTAGTTTTGAAAGTTTTTCAAGAAGTATGCTAAGAAGAGATATTTTTTAATTTCAAGAAAAACATTGTCAAGTCATTCGTTCTTATTTTCAAATAATGGATTGTTGAGTTGCTATTACCACTTATATGGGTCATAGTCCTAATGGTTTTGATTAATTAACTGTTACAGCACATTGGATTGACTAAAATTAAAAGGAAAAAGATTCAAATATGCCATCGAACTTTGAGAAAAAGGCTCATTTATGCCATCACTTAAAAGTTTGGCTCATTTATGTCATTACCGTTGGAGAAAAGGCTTATTTACGCTATTATTTTTAACTCTGATTTTGCAAAATCACTTAAACAACTTTAAACACTTTTATATTAGAATTCTGGATCATATATAGTCTTTTGGGTCATTCTTCTTCAAGAATACCAAGAACACATGAAGAACACCAAGAAGTCCCAAATTTTCAACTTCTTCATATATTCACGGAATCAACCCAAATTTCAAAAGTAGCATTCTTCCGAGTTAGATAGAAAAATTCGGTATTTTTTGAGCTCGAATTCAACTTAACTGAAAAAGACTAACTTGAAATTTTTCTTCAATGTTTGAAAATATTAACCTTCTTTAATGGTAAAATTTTCTCTTTAACTCTAAATTAATTGAACATTTGAACAGAGACTCAAAAAATACCAAGGAATAAGGATATAATATAAAAAACTTTTGGACTAATTTCTCTTTTTTTTTGAAATATTTTTCACCCAGTGTCATGAAATTTTGGAGAGAAAATTCAAGTAGGTCTTGTTGAGTTTGGTTGAATTCGAAGTCAAAAAATATTGAGTTTTAGTATTTACCTTAAAGGAATTCTAATCTTGAAATTTGGGGTAATTTTGTGAATATTTGAAGACGTTAATAAAAGTTCTTGGTGTTCTTCATGTGTTCTTGACATTCTTGAAGAATAATGACTAAAAAGACTATATTTGATCCAAAACTCTAATTTAAAAGTGATTAGAGTTGTTTAAGTGGTTTTGCAAAACTGGAGTTAAAAAATAATGATATAGAAGAGCTTTTTCTCTAACGCTAATAGCATAAATGAGGAAAATTTTTAATGGATGGTATAAAAGAGTCTTTTCTCAAAGTTCAATGCATATTTGAGCCTTTTCCCTAATTAAAATTTGCAAAAAAAATTATCAGTATAAAATTTGTGAACAGAAAGAAATTGATATTTATATTGCTACTATTTTATTGGATATTTTAGATTTTTTTGGTCTCTGTGATAAGGTGATTAGTATTACTTTGGATAATACTTTTGCTAATTTAAATGCTATGAATTTGCTAAAGCCTAGACTTCGTCCAGTTAGTCAGGACACTTTTCATGTTAAATGTGCCACATATATACTAAATCTTATTGTATATGATTGTGTGAAATTATTTGATAATAGTTGTGAAAAAGTTGAAAATACTTGTTTTTTAATTTTTCACATGCACAGCAATAGTAGAATTAATCAATTTAAAGAATTTTGTAATGCATGTAAACTTCCATGTAGAAAAGTTCCAAAGCATGTAAAAACTAGATGAAATTCTTTTTATGATATACTTGATGTTGCTTATTCATACAAAAAGCCTATTACTCTGCATTTTGATTCTCATAATGCTTATCCTGATTATAAACTTAATGATAACTATGGGAAAGAAGTAAATTAACTTAGAATTTTTTTCTATTTTATGATGCTACTAAAGTATTTTTTGGAATGTTTATCCTACTATTTTTGAAACTTCAATACATGTATGTGAGATTTCAACTATTTTTTCTAAATATAAAACAAATGAATTATTTAAAGATGCTATTGAAGCTATGGCTAAAAAATGTTTTTAAAAAAAAAAATCTATCCCCCAAATTTATTTAACTGCAATCCGTTTTAACCCTGAATATAATGAACATGGTGCAAAAACTTTAGTTCAATGTATTTATGAAAATTTAGATATTCAACCAAATTTGCTTACATGTCAAAATAGCACTAAATTACTTGCTAAAGAAATGTATGATAAATATTGTTCATTAAACAATGCTAATGTGTTTCAAACTTCTGTGCCTTAAGCAGGTGGTCAGGGTAGAATAAAATATAAACTTGGTCTTGATTCTTCTAATAAATGTAAATTTGTTAAATATCTTGAACAGGGTACGGACATTATTACAAATGAGCAAGGCATACTATAACTATTGAATTGGTGGAGGGCTTGTAGCTATCAATTTTCAAAACTTAGTCGGATAGTGAAGGATTAGTCAGATGGTGAAGGACGTGCTCGCAATTCAAGGATACTCAGTAGCTTCCGAGGCAACTTTCAGCGCATCAAGATTTCAAATAGGAGACCGTATATATTCATTAGCTAAAGATAATTTAGAGATATTGGTGTTGTTTAGAGATTGCATCAAAGCTGAACGAAGAAATCAAGGACTACCAAACTTAAGTAGCTAACATGACTTTTTTTAGATTCGATCATTGGATATGATAGTGACAATGACATGGAACTTCAAGACCATAATTAATGTTTGCCAAGGCCAGAGGTTGATAGAACTCAATCATTAGCTGTGTTACAACAATATTTTATTGGACTATACAATTATTAATATTACATTCGAGGCTTAGTTGGAACAGAACTCTTCCTAGAAGGTGGCTGTGTAAATTAGGCACTCTACTAATAGTTGTAATTTGTAATACAAATTTAAATAAATTCAATTGGCTTTATGCCTTTATCCTTATTTTATATTTATTTGACGAATTCCATTTTAGTTTGTTTAAGTTTTAAACTACAAACTTATAGTTATAAACATCAAATACAAACACTTAAAACTTATAAATTTTGAAATTCAAATTGAAATTTAAAAACTTAAAACTTATAAACATAAATTACTTAACTTATAAACTTAAACTTGTAAACTTTGAAATTCAAATTCAAGTTTAAAAACTCATGGCAAACTTAAATTATACTTTTAAAGTTATGTTCTTAGTTAGAAATTGATTATGAACTTAAAAAATTCAAGCTTATAAATAAACTTTAAAAAAAATTCAAGCTTATAAGTAAACTTCAAAAAAATTCAAGTTTACAATCTTAGCTTATAAAACATCTATATAAATTGAAATTTTTAATAAATTCTTTCTGAAAAACATATAACTTGAAAAACTCTAGGGAAATAAATATTATTTTTAATAATATCGTCCCATTTATTCCAGTTCGTCCCATTCTGATTTGTTCTGGTAGTATCCCGGTGTATAGTGGGATGGGACGGAATCACGTTTGCAGTCCATTTTTTCCAGTCCAGTTGTTGCAGTCCGGTTCATCCTGATATCCGGGGACGTTGGTCTATGTTTCTCTTATTATGTATTGAGGTACTCTTCTTTATTGCTTATTCTAACTATCACTCTTCTTGTCCCCTGCTCTTATCCATGTAGTAGAGGTGTTGTTGGACAAAGCTATGTACTTATGCTATGAGTTGATTCTATTATCTCTTGATTCTATGTTATGACAAGTTCTCCTTTAGATCCTTTGCCCTTATTTCTATTCTTCAAGTCTCTTTTAATTGCTTCCGTATCCAAGGATGTGTAATGATATGCTATGAGGCTTGTTTGGGGTCCCTTTGGGTTCCCCATTCGCCAGTAACGTCTAGGCGCTAGGCTTGGGTCGTGGCAAATATGGTATCAGAGTACTAGGTTGTTAGGTCCTCGGAGTCCAACACACCACGTCGATTAAAGTTTTATTCATTGTTGTGTTGTGCACCACAACTATGAGTAGAAGGCTATGAGACGTTTTAGGAAATGTTTCCCTTCTTCATGGTCTAATGTTGTTCATGGACCTTTGAAAACCCTAGCCTTCTTCTATTGTTCTTGGAGCGCAACATTAGACCATGAAGAAGGGAAACATTTCCTAAAACGTCTTATAGTCTTCTTCTCATAGTTGTGGTGCACAACACAATAATGAATAAAACTTTAATCGACATGGAGTGTTGGACTTTGAGGACCTAACAACCTAGTGCTTTGATACCATCTTTTTCATGACCCAAGCCTAGTGCCTAGATGTGACTGGTGAATGGAGAACCTAAAGGAACCTCAAACAAGTCTCGTAGCATATCATTACACATCATTTGTTACGTAGGCAATAAAATATGACATTAAGAGATAGGCATATATGACATTAAGAGATAGGCATAATAAGGAAAATGGGACTAAGGGTAAACTTCCTTGTCATAACATCAAGAAACAAGAGAGTCAAGACTCATAGCGTTAAGGATCTCCCCAAGAAGAAAAGGCCTCTCAATCAGCCCAAATTACTAGAAGTGTTGGTGAAAGGCTGATGGGTGAACATATCAAAAGAGACCATATCTTGCGTGCAGTTTAGTCCTACATATAGAGAACGAGAGTTTACAGTGGAGTTTGATCACCAGATTTGGCAGATTAGACAGGTTGTTGTTTCTAAGAGTGTGGACCAGAGGACGAATCTCTTGAGATGGGTTGCTGGTTGGATAGTTGAGCGTGGTCCAGAGCCTATCTTTGTCACGACACATATCGAGCTTATCGTGAAGTCTTACCTCTTCTTTCCCGCCAAGTTTAAGTGGGCTATTATCAGGTCTCGCATCTGACCTATATTCGCAGATAATATCATTATGTTGGAGCGAGTTGTTCGCTAATATCCTAGCCAGCTATGTGATTGATTGGGCTCGACTCATAGCAGAGCAAATACATGAATTAGCCCTAAGATGTCCACGTGCTTGCCTTTCCCCATTCTTATACATCGGCTATGGGTTGAGGCAAAGGTGGAGGTACTACTTTAGCTAGATTTTCTAGTAGCAACCCTTCACACCTTGGATCCCAACCTTATCAAGGTTGATTAGAACCCAGTGGCATACCAGTGAGCATTGTCTCCTCCCATGGCTGATACCACGTGATCATAATAAGGGTAAGATGTTTGTCCTCAAGGCCGAGATGCCAATGCGGTTCCTTTGGGTAGAGGTGACTGACAAGATGGTGCCCCAAGGCACAATCAGTTTTATGCTTTGCACGGGAAGCAAATGGTTGATAAAGTTCCTGATGTTGTCACAAATATATTAAAAGTCTTTGAATCTGATATGTATGCATTGATTGATCTGGGTGCCACTCTTTCTTTTGTTACTCCTCTTATTGCCAAAATGTTCCATGTTCAGCCCAAATTGTTGTGTGAGTCATATGAGGTGTCTACTCCTATTGGTGCATCTGTTGTTACTACAAAGGTCAATATAAATACTACTATTTATATCTTGCATAAAAGATTGCATTGTGATCTTGTCAAGTTGGACATGGTTTATTTTGATGTTGTTCTTAGGATAGATTGGTTGCATGTGTACTGTGCTTATATTGATTATAGAACCCGTACAGTCAAATTTTGATTCCCAAATGAACCCATCCTTGAGTGGGAGAGTCATGATATGGTGGTCAAGGGTAGGTTCAGCTCTTGCATTAAAGCTCATAAGTTGATCTGTAAGGGGTGTCTTTATCATCTTTTGAGGAATAGGGATGTGGAGTCTAATGTCCTTCCCATAAAGTCAGTTCCGATTGTAAATGAGTTCCTTGATGTTTTCCCAAATGACCCTCCCGGTATTCCTCCCCAAAGGGAAATAGATTTTGATATAGATCTCATTCCCGATACTCAACCCATTTCTATTCCCCCATGCTGTATGGCCCTCATGGAGTTAAAGGATTTGAAGGAGCAATTGAGGGACTTGTTGGCGAAGGGTTTTATTAGGCCTAACTAATCACCTTGGGGTGCACTGGTGTTGTTTGTGTAGAAGAAGGATGAGTCTCTTAGAATGGATATTTACTACCATCAACTTAATAGGGTCACCATCAAGAATAGGTATCCTTTTCCAAGAATTGATGATTTATTTGACAAATTGCAAGGGCTAGACACTTCTCTAAGATTGATCTTCGGTTCAGGGACTATCAAGTGAAGGTGAGGGAGTGTGATATTTCCTAGATGGCCTTTCGGAGTAGGTATGGGCATTATGAATTTGTGGTTGTCTTATAGGTTGACCAATGCACCGGCCATCTTCATGGACCTTATGAATTGGGTCTTCAAACCATACCTTGATTCATTTGCTATGGTATTCATTGATGGTATTTTGATCTACTCTCATAGTGAGAAGGAGCATAGGGCTCATTTGAGAGTTGTGTTGCAATGGCTGAGGGACGAGAAGTTATATGCTATGTATGAGAAATGTGAATTTTTATTAAAGGAGGTTGCCTTTCTAGGTCATGTGGTGTCGGAGGATGGTATTAAGGTGGACCCTAAGAAGACGTATGTGATTAGAAATTGGCCTAGACCACTGACCCTATCGAATATTGGGAGCTTCTTGTGTTCAGAAGATTACTATCAGAGGTTTGTGAATGGGTTCCCTTCTATTTCCTCTCCCATGACAAAGTTGACTCAAAAGAAAGGCGAAATTTGTATGGTCTGATGAATGTGAATGGAGTTTCAAAACATTCAAAGATAAGCTTGTGTCCGCTCCTATATTGTCACTAGTGAAAGGGATAGAAAGCTTTGTGGTGTATTGTGATGCTTCCCGGGTTGATTTGGGTTGTGTATTGATGCAAAATGTGAAGGTAATAGTCTATGCTTCAAGACAACTCAAAGTCTATGAAAAGAATTATCCGACCCATGATCTTGAGTTAGCCGCCATTGTATTTGCATTAAAAATTTGGTGTCACTTTTTGTACAGGGTACATGTTGATGTGTTCATCGATCATAAGAGCCTCCAATATGTCTTCACCTACAGGACCTCAACTTGAGGCAAAGAAGAAGGTTAGAACTTTTTATGGACTATATATGAGTGTGCATTATCATCTCGGTAACGCTAATGTGGTGGCAGATGATTTGACTAGAGTGTCTATAGGTAACCTAGATCATGTTGATGACGGTGGTATAAGGGTGGCTAGGGAGGTCCATCGGTTGGCTAGATTGGAGTTAGGTTGGAATAGGGTGGTGATGGTGGTGTTGTTGTTCTTGATGGTTCTAAATCTTCATTGGTTGAGAAGGTGAAAGCTAAGCAAGAGCTTGACCCCTCTTTGTTAGAATTGAAGGCCTTGGTGAAAGGCGGCAACGTGGAGGTTTTCTCCCAAGAGGGAGATAGTGCCCTTAGATACCAAGATAGATTGTGTGTGCCTTGTGTTGATGGCTTGAAGGAAAAGATTCATGATAAGCCTTATGGTTTTTCTTACTCTATTTACCCCGGGTCAACTAAGATGTATAGGAATTTGAGAGAGGTGTATTAGTGGGGAGGCATGAAGAGGGACATTGCCAAATTAGTATCTGGTTCCCATAGTTGGCAACAAGTGAAAGCTGAACACCAAAGTCCAGGTGACCTAACCCAAGAAATAGAGATTCCTACTTAGAAGTAGGAAGAGATTAATATGGATTTTGTGGTTTGGTTGCCCAAGACTAGAAAGGGTTTTGATTCCATTTGAGTTATGGTTGATAGGATGACAAAATTAGTTCATCTTCTACCCATTGATACTACATATGGGGCTGAAGATTATGCTAGGTTGTACATTCATGATTTGGTGAGGTTTCATGGGGTTCCTTTGTCCATCATATCAGTTCGTGGTGCTCAATTTTCTTCACATTTTTTGGAGGTCCTTTCAAAGGGGTCTTGGTACAAGAGTTAAGCTTAGTACGGCCTTTCACCCTCAAACAGATGACCAAGCCAAAAGAACTATCCAAACACTTGAGGACACGCTTAGGGCTTGTGTATTGGATCTTAAGGGTAGTTGGGATGATCATCTTCCATTGATTGAGTTTGCATATAACAATAGCTATCATTCAAGCATCGGAATGGCTCCTTTTGAGGCTCTCTATGGTTGGAGTTGTAGATCTCCGATTGGGTGGTTTGAGGTTGGAGAGATGGCTTTGTTGTGTCTAGATCTGGTTGTGAATGTTATGGAGAAAGTAAGGATGATTAGGGAAAGGTTAAGAACAATCCAAACTTGCCAAAAATCTTATGCCGATGTGAGAAAGAGGGAGCTTGAGTTTAAGATTGGTGATTGGGTCTATCTGAAGGTGTCACCCATGAAGGGTTTAGTTTGTTTTGGTAAGAAGGGAAAGTTAAGCCCTAGATATGTCGGTCTATATAGGGTGATGAGGAGAATTGGTAAGGTGACTAACGAGTTGGATTTTCCTATTGAAATGGAATTGATTCATCTGGTCTTTCATGTGTCTATGTTGAGGAAGTGTGTGGGGTGATCCTAATGCCATTTTGCCTCTTGATGTTGTGGGGGTAGTTGAAGAAAACTTGTTATATGAAGAGGTTACAGTAGAGATCCTAGATAGACAAGTGAAAAGATTGAGGAACAAGGATGTTGCTTCCGTTAAGTTCCTTTGGAGTAATCAACAAGTTGAAAGTGCTACTTGGGAGGCTGAAGCGGATATGCAAAAGTGATAGCATTATCTTTTCCATCCTACTCAAGCCTAAGGTACTAATTCTAAGTCTTTTATGTGATTTCATGTCTCATGTTCCATCCCCTTAGCCATTTGCATGCATCCATGTTTACATTGATAAAGTTCTTGGTGATTTTACACTTATGTTGAGATTTTGAAAGTTCAAGGTGATGTTACACTTATGTTGAGATTTTGAAAATGGTGATTTAAGTATGTTGTTGCATTCTTGTTAGGGCTGATTTCTTCATGATTACTCTTCTCATATGCGTCACTTTAACATTCGGGGACGAATATTCCCAAGGAGGAGATATTGGAACAACCCCAAAAAGTGCCTGAAAATGTGCTTTGGAAGTGCCCGAAGTCGTAATTTCCATATATCTCAAAATTCGTATGCGATATCAAAAAACTGACATCATATTCTTGTTCAGGGGGTCAAATTGAGAGGGAAATGGGTCTAACCCTAATTTAAGAGCAACCATATCAAAATTTGATTTTCCAGAATGTCAATTTCCAATGAGGTTTTCGCGCCCAAGGCGCGACACACCAAGGGCGCGCTTCAGTTCATTTTGTGAGTTCTTTTTCAAGTTCGGTCCAAGATTTTTTGTTCTTTGGCCTAATTGTTCCTAAACGTAAAAATACCTATATTTAGCCATATTTCACCTCTCATATCATTCAAAACATTCCCTAATACTCACTCAAACACTTAGCCAAATATTTTACTCCTAAATTCAAGTCTCAAAACTCATCCAGATCTTAAGGTTCTGAACGTAGCTTCAAGCCTCCATCTCCAATCTTCATCAAGTCATTCTCCAAACTAAGGTATGTGGGTTTCTTTCATGGGATCCTTCACCCATGATGTCCATGCTTCCTTTTACTCAAATTTGCATGATTTAAAGTTGATTTACTCATGGATCTTACTTATTATGGAATTCACTGCACACTTTGTTGGGGCTTATGAAATTGTGATTGTTTTACTATGTTTTGAGCTATGAATCTAAGATTTATGGTGAAATTTTGCATACAGAAAATTTAAAAAGTTTTACATGACATGTAATCAACAACTAATTAATTAAGAAATCCTAATTTTTTTATTATTTAAAATTTAAGATGATATAATTGATTTGTATATCATAATAATTTTAATGATATTGATTTATATTAGGTGAATACCATTAGTATAAAAAGTGAAACTAAAAGAACGGGGTTTTATCCATGAAGAAATGTGCAAAAAGTCAATAACTGAAGGTGCAAAATACAAAACAAACAACTTTATGACAAGAACTAGAAAACTCGACTTTCTTTTTATTTGGTAGTGAGAACAAAAACAAATTTTATGTTTTATTATGATTAATCTTTGATTTTGTGAAAAAAAAAGAAGATAATAGTTATTAGGAGTATTATTAATAATTTTACATGATATTTTTATACTTGTCTTTTGACAGATTATGCAGTTTGAAAAACTCATCCTAGAGAAAGTGTAAAGAAGTACAAGCGACAGAAAATTATGAAGCATAGGAAGAATGCATTTCATATTACAAACCCCCTTTCAAGGTTGACAAAGTACAAAACCCCCCATCAAGGTTGATGTGTACAAACCCCCAACAAGGTTACCCGGGCCTACAACCCCCGAGCTAGGTGACCAAGGTATCAATCCTTCGATAGGTTACCTGAGCCTATAACCACCTGAGCTAGGATTGGTCATCCCCAACACCATAGAGATAATATCATATATATATATATATATATATATATATATATATATATATACACACTACTTTCATGAGCACATACATACATGCCTTTTTATCATCATTCCATCT
>JAABOM020000007.1:19317218-19344924 GCA_011800125.2 Solanum clarkiae
ATGGCACTCATCAGGGATATACTAGCTGAGAAGGGAAACATGAAAAATAGTATGAACGAATGATAATCTAGGTGGTAAGGCCAACTCATAGGCCACCTTACAACCTCTCCTCAAAATCTCAAATGGGCCAATGAATCTTGGATTGAGCTTGCTCTTCTTCTTGAATCTTGCCACACCCTTCAAGTGTGAAACTTTCAACCACACACTATCACCAAGGAAGAACTCAAGAGGCTTAACTCTTCGATCAACAAATTCTTCTAACAGTTCTGAGTTGTCAAAATTCTACTTTGAATCAATCAGACTCGATCCATGGTATCCTGAAGTAAATCAACACCCAACACCTCAGCTGAACCTGAATCGAACCATCCGATCAGTGATCTAGACATCCGACTGTACAAGGACTCAAATGGTGCCATATAAATGATGGTGTGATAACTGTTGTCATATGAACACTCTTCCAATGGGAAGTGTTAGTCCCGAAGATCCCTAAAATCAATCACACAGGTCATAAGCATGTCCTCTAACACCTGAATGGTACGCTCGGACTGATCATCAATCTGGGTGGAAGGTTGAACTCAAATCCATTCTAGTACCCAGACCATGATGTAAAGCCCGCCAAGAATGGAAGGTGAACACAAATCCTCTATTTGGCCCTATAGACACTGGCAAAACAGTGTAATCTGACTATGTCTCGGATATACAATTTAGCCAACTGATCCACACTATAGTTAGTCTTCACTGGTATAAAGTGAGCTGACTTGGTCAAATGATCAACAACCACCTAAACTGATTTGAACTTTCCCAAAGCCGTGGGCAAACCTATAATGAAATCCATAGTCACCCTCTCCTATTTCCACTCGGGAATAGGTGTCCTTTGCATTGATCCATTGGGCTTTTTGTTTCCATACTTGACCTGTTGAAAATCCAGACACTTTACCATGAACTCAACTATGTCTCCTCTTATGCCAAACCACCAGTAATGTTGTTTTAGATCATGGTACATCTTTGCCACACCTGGATGGGTGGAATATCTAGCATAATGGGTCTCCTCTAATATCATTCTCATCCAATTCCCAACCTTAGGCACACAAACTCAACAATTTATCCTCAATACGCCATCAGAATCTATAATAGCCTTTATGGCTTCACCCCTCAACAATTTTTTATGAATCAAGCATAATTTGGGATCCTCAAACTGATGAACACAAATTTGATCAAGAAACGATGATCTAGCCTCAACAAAGGGGAAAAATACTCTAAGAAGGAAAATATTCAAATGAACCATCTGTCTAGCAAGCGACTGAACCTCTAAAGCTAAGGCCTCTCCTCAGTCCTCAAGAATGCCAAACTCCACATACTAGCAGCCTTCTGGCTCAAAGCATCTGCCACAACATTGGCCTTCTCATGGTGATATAGAATAGAGATATCATAATCCTTAAGCAACTCCAACCACCTCTGCTGTCTCATGTTCAGATTTCGCTAAGAAAAGATGTGTTTGAGACTTTGGTGATCGGTCAAGATCTCACAATGCACCCTATAAAGATAATGTCTCCACAACTTCCACACAAAGACAACCACAGCCAACTCCAAGTCATGGGTAGGGTAGTTTCTCTAATGCACCTTCAGTTGTATAGAGGTATATGCATCACCTTCCCACTTTGCATCAATACACAACCCAAACCCACACTAGAAACATCACAATACACTTCAAATGGCACTCCCTCCTCAGGCAAAGCAAGAATGGGTGCTGAAGTCAATAAATTCTTGAACTTTTGGAAACACACTTCACACTCATCCGGCCACTGAAATGCCACATCCTTCTGAGTCAGCCTGGTTAATGGGGTTGCTATAGAAGAGAATCCCTAAACAAAATGTCGATAATACCCCACCAAACCAAGGAAACTCCGAATCTCAATCATATATGTAGGCCTAACCCACTCACAATAGCCGCTATCTTGCTTGGATCAACCACAATACCATCCTTTGTCACCACATGCCCAAGGAATGCAACTAACTCGAGCGAAAACTCACACTTTGAAAACTTTGCATACAACTTCTCTTCACTTAATATCTAAAGTACAGTCCTCAAGTGTTAAACATGATCGGCCTCACTCTTAGAATAAACCTAGATATCATCGATGAACACAATCATAAAGATGTCCAAATAGGGCTTGAATACTCGGTTCATCAACTCCATAAAAGTTGTCGAGGCATTAGTCAACTCGAATGACATAACCACAAACTCATAATGCCCATAACATATCCTAAAGGTTGTCTTCAGGATATCAGACTCCCGAACTCTCATCTGATAATAGTCGAACCTTAAATCAATCTTGGAGAATATTGAGGCAGTATGCAACAAGTCAAAAAGATCATCAATGTGAGGTAAAGGATATTTGTTCTTGATGGTCACTTTGTTAAGATGGCGATAGTCAATACACATACGCGTAGTGTCATCATTCTTCTTCACAAATAATATAGGACCACCCCAAGGAGATACACTCAGACGAATAAATCCCTTCCTTAACAAATCTTTCAATTGCTCCTTCAACGCTTTCAACTCAAACAGGGTCATCCGATAAGGAGCAATATATATGGGCTTAGTCTTTGGCTCTACATCAATAGAAATTTTCAATATCATGGTTCGGAGGAACACCAGGTAAGTTAGTCAGGAACACAACCATAAATCCTCTAGCAACCCTGGTGTCCTCCAATGATAGGGACTTTTGAGAAATAGCCCGAACATGAGTTAAACATGCCAAGCATCCCTTCTCCACCAGCCAACAAGCATGCATACAAGAAGTAACACCCTTAGGATAGGAGCTAGGTGCTCCAGTCCACACCAATTGTGGAAACTCTTTGCAAGACAAAGTCATTGTCTTCGCATGACAATGAAAAATAACATGATGAGGTGACAACCAGTCCATACCAAATATCACATCAAAGTCTACCATATCCAACAATATCAAGTCAGTAACAGTATCTCTCCCCATAAAAATGACAACACAACCTTGATATACCTGAGCCAACACTAATGATTCACCTACTAAGGTGGGAACACAAATAGGATCGCAAGCGATTCACACATAATATAAATATCAAAAGCAAAATAGGCTGACACATAGGAATAAGTAGAGCATGGATCAAACAAAACTGAAGTTGAATTGCATCAGAAGCCTTCTTCTCGGGTATAGTAGGATAGCATAAAAAACTCTACGCCCACACTAGCTCATAGACCACCACAAGCACCACCTCTTGTTATACCATGACCCCTTTTATACCACACCCTTCATAGCCTGGGGTGTGCCCGTTAGTGCCAGTGTTGGAGCTGGACGGGCTGGTTGAGAACCTGAAGTCTGAGCAGGAGGTGCACGGTATGGACAACGATGGGATAAGTGTCTAATCTTATCACAATGATAACAAGCCATGGTGTCCTGCCTCTGAGATGGCTATCCTGAAAAGCCACTTAGTCTGGTGTACTAAAGGAACTATCACAGCCCGCCTGAGTAGGTCAGGTCCTATCAATATTATCAAAAGATGGGATGGTTGCATGGACTGCACAACCCTGATAGCCCTCCCTTTAAAACTCTGTGTCACGCGATGGCTGTCCACTAAACTAGTCGTGCTGACGGGACCTCTTCTCGCCTCCCTGGCTCTCATGTTTGATGTGCTCTATCATACGAGCATGATCCACTACACTCTAAAAAGTGTCTAGCAAACACTAAGGAAGTTGTAACCTCCTGAAGCTACCCTGTAAAGCCCTTGGAAAATTGTTGAATCCTCTCAAACTCAGTTGGAATATTATAGAAGGCATATCTGGATAATGTAAGAAATCAAGCCTCATAGTTAGAAATGGACATAGAGCCCTACTAAAGCCTATCAAACTCATCCCTGCGGCTATCTCAAAGGCTAAATGCTACAAAATATCTCCAGGATTACCCCTATAAAATGATCCTATATCGCAGTTAGAGATCTAACAAGTTGATGAGCTATAACTGACCTCAACCACTCCTTGTCGAGGCCAATGAATTGGTAAGAAGTATAGGCAACTCCATGCGACTATAGAATAGCCAAGTTGCATAATCAGTCTTGACACTCCAACAGGAAGTCGTAGGCTCTATCACCAGGGGTACTATCAAATCACAGAGGATCAAATAATACAAAGCTCTCGAAGCTCTTCTGCTCAACTATGGACATGGATGGGTTGGCCGAAGATGGTGGCACCATAAACAAGGGTGGTGCGATAAATGGAGAAATAGCCAGACTATGATGTTGTGCACCTAAACTCATCCTAGACGCCTGGAGCAGAGTAATAACAATCACAAGAGGGTCTGCTGCAGCTGAAGAAGGACCCACATGAATCATAGCTGGCTCAACTGGAGCTATAGAAAGACCTACCAATGATGTAGAAATTGATGTATCGATAGTATCTATGGCGGGAAGTGCTCCCTCTAATCTAGCCAATAACCGCATAAGTAGCTCCAGAACTATGGGTGTGAGAATGGAGCTAAGGATGGTGGAATAGGATCAATAGGCCCCTCTGCTCAATAACAGGCCCTGGAGAAGCTAATCTAGTCTATTCCCTGGGCGAAGCTACCCCTCTAGCAAGTCCTCAACCCTAGACCTATCATAAACCCTACCTTGAACTCGAGTGGGAGTCACATCAACTGACCTGGGCTCCCCACATATTGTCGGGATCTAGCAATCGATATATGCATAGAAGGAGTAGATTAGATACTGCTAGAACAAGTGATGTGATGAAACACACAAATAGAAACAAGACATAAAAGCTTTTCCTATCAAGTGCCCGTAGCCTCTCGAATATGGTTGTGGGCATCTACACCATGATTTGTGAGACTCTACTAGAAACCCTATTCTTGACTCGTGAGCTCAACAAATGTAGAGCTCTGATATCAAACTTGTCATGACCCAAAATTGAATTGCCACTAAAGAAAAATGAAATAAAGCGGAAACCATAATAACATGTCATAAGAAATCCCCAAAACCTAGAGTCATGAGTGCAAGAGCATCTAAAGTAATACTAAAGAGTAAAAACAACTGTCTTAAATGAAAATACAAAGTTGTCTCACAACATTTAATACAAAGATTAAAATAGAAAAAATAAAAGAAAGACTCAAAGATCCATGACAACTCGAAGTCTGAGCCTCACCGCTAAGATTTGGACAGATGGATAGTAACTCAGCTAGAATGATCACTAACCTATGCTTGATCTGTAGGGAGGAAACACAGTAGGGGTAAGTACACCATAATGTACCCAGTAGGTTCAACTGACTGGGTAAGAGAATCGAACTAATATGTAACATCAAAAGGGTTAGCACACAATATAAAAATGAATCATAATAAGCAAAGATAGTAAGTATAGTCAATAATGCAATGCAATGCTATGGATAAATACAATTGCCTTGCAAGCCATGTATGAAGTGGAATCACGGCCGTCACAGGGCTAATGTATACATCTATCGAGCTGAAGCTACAAGGTAGGACCCAGAGGTGTCGCAGGACATGTACTCGAATATCTCAAGGCATCGCAAGCCATAAATAGAAGTATCTCCAGGTGTCGTAGGCCTTATTCATATGATATTAAGAGTTAGGGTTCTATTGTGATTTAGTTGATCAGATTATGTACAGGTGTACCTTCTGGGCTTATGGGGCCCAGGTTACATACAGGCATAGATACTAGTGCCTTGCACCCATGTACACCACTACGTCTTAGTTTGGGACAGTTGTGGCATGGGCCTACGTCATCTTCGTCAGCCGATATTGATGTTCATCACTTGGGTTGGTTCAGTTATCATTGTTCATCGCGTTGGTTGTTTCCATTGTGGTTGGAGGGTTTCCACAAATGTTACTTCCTTGATCTGAGTTTCAATTGGCTAGACTCATTGTAGTTTTTTATACTTGAGTTTTCTAGATTTATTGTATTTCACTCAGTCGGCTGATGATGCCTATTGGGTACCTCTTTCTTGTACTCACCCCCTACATTTCTGCATCTTCCCGTAATGCAGGTCCAGGAACTAGCCGCGATCGTTGGGTTAGAGGTTTGAGGATGATTCGTGAGACTTTAGCGAGCATTAGCAGCTCGAGATTCTGTTGCAGTCTCCTTCTGGCTGATGGTTGTCTATTATATTCAGGCGTTGGCCTTGTACTATGTAGTTATGATTTGTACTTGTAGGGATTCCTAGCTATGTATATTATGGTTATTATTATATATTATATGCATGAGTTGTACCTATATCTATTGTAGCTCTGTACGGTTGCTTTCAGGTTTTGGGTAGGTTGTGTTGATTTATATTGTTGTATGTATCTATTATATTTGAGGCTAGAGATTTAGGACGGGTACCATTAGGTTGGGTAATTGGCTTGCCGGTGGGTGAGATCTCACAGGCGCTATCATGATTGGGACTTGGTTGTGACAACCTAGTAATGACCAAGTTTCTGCAAATTTAATTTGTTCTGACTTTTCAACTTACATGGTATTACATTCTTGATCTTCTTTAATATAAGAAAATTGATTAAGATAAGTAAAGGTATTTCAATTGTTTTTGTACATTATTAATATTTAAACATAGGATCGTTTGATAAGGTGTATAAAAAAATACCAAATAGAGTGTATTAATAATATTTCTATTAATAATGTTTGTATCAGTTATGCTTGCATTAGTTATGATGATATATTTCTTATGCACTATTTGGTTTGGTGTATTAAAAATAGCATACATTGCATAATTCTTTTTAAAAATTATTTATCTACAAAAATACTCTCAGGAAATGTAAAAAAAACAATTGAGGAGCAATTGGATCTTTAATCATGCTAATGCATACATTAAATCCCCTTGCATTACTAATACCCAAAAATTGATAGTATTAGTAATAAACACCTTAATACACGATAGAATGTATAACTAATGCAAGCATTAATTATACATAGCGTGAAAAAGTGTATCAACAACATACTACTAATACACCTAAATAATGTATGCATTATTTTTATTGATACACTCGATGAAACACCCGCTTAATGTAACAGAGATGCATGCTCAAGTTATGAGTCCTATTTGTGTCTAATCACAAGGGCAAATATGTCACATATTTTCTATAGACATTATTTATTATTGAACTTTTCACTTTTAATTGTTCCATTTTTAGTATAATATGATGTGATACTTGGTTTTAGATGTATACCAACATTTAATACTAGATTCTATATTGATAAATTCCATGTGTATAAGTAGACACACTCTATCATGTGATCAAGTACTCAATAGTTCAAGTGTCTACATGAAATTTATTAAAAAGTTTAAGGGGTTGTCAAACTTATTAAGCCTAATAAAAATTGTGTTGTAAAAGTTGCATACATGCATTTCAGAAGAAGCAAAATGTGTCATATCATAGCAATACATAGGAAGATAATTACTAGTTCAGGCGACATCCCAAAATTGCATAATTGACACATTTCATCTTTGCTACAATATAACAAGTATAACTAAATATAAGACTAGTTTTATCACTTTCATGTACTCTACTATTTTACTACCTAGATATAATGCTATCTATTTGGCAATTTCGTCATTGGAAATGATGGAAGTGAAAAGCAGCCATAGAAGTTGATGAATCTAAAGCTCTTTCACGTCCAGATACAGGCCGGCAACTTCTTCTACTTTGCATAGCCTATTTTACTGCAATCTCTTGAAATCGAAAGAGAAATACTTACTAAACCCACCGTTTTTGTGCAACCACATCCTTCGACTTAGCAACAGGAGGTCGCCTCCTCCGAGATTCTGCACTAATAGATGAGGTCTGCTTTGGTTTCAATCTGGAGACTGAATCCTGTGTCTGGTTCAATGATATCTCCTTCAAGGGGCTTACTGGTCGTGATTTTGTATGTTTATCTATTGGTTTCACTAATAAAGGTAAGCTTTCAACCTGCTCCTGTTTATGGCTTTCCCATAAAGTATTCTCACTGTGATGAATGCTGATGTCTTGACTAGCAAAATGAGGTTGAGCTATTCTCCCAGGAGAGCTATCTGAATCTGAAGATGAAGGGCTAGTAGTACTGTCCATATCATAAAGGATGTTGTCTGTCAATGGAGGAAGCTTCACCCCCTTTGAGCTTATTGAAGAGAAAGATGGTCTTCTAAGTCTTGTCAGATTCACAACCTGTTAAAAGCCAAATTCAAATCATAAACCAAAAATGATTCACGCTTCGTGCAGACCTAATAAAAATCAAATTAGTCCAATTCGTCAAAATAAATTTTAGTTGGGAACATTAAGTTTCAGCATTCTGTTTTCAAAAATTCAAATATTTCTAAAGCAAATATATTGTCAAAATTAGACCGTAATACAAATTACAAGACCATTGTTTTCTCAGACATCAAAACATTAAGCAGTAAGTATCAAGATAGGGACATTTACAGAAAGTAGTGTAATTAAATATTTTGCAACTAATAACAAAACTTGCAAAATAACTAGACGAGATTTTGTTGCAACAAGTTCTTTCACATATACAGACAGAGACTAATAGCATTTGTTAAGAGGCGTCATTACCTTCTGCTCTAAGATTAAAACATCCTTCTTGAGTTTTGTTATAATCATATTCTTTCTGCGGATGATATCTTCAAGCTCTCCAATCCTCTGTTAGACCGAAGCAACGGAACAATTATAAGTAACTGTAAGAGTGGTATCCACTACATTGTTTTGTACAAAGAGTGACACTCATTTCTTCTTTAATATTGTATAAAGAAAGATACATGTTGCAGTACCTTTGCACCAAAAGCTTCTGATGACTGAAGAAAAGTAGATAACTCGCTAATGGTGGCATCTTTTTCTTCGCATTCCTTCTGGAGATTATAAAGATCTTGCTCAACTGCTGAAGTGTTCAGCTGAAAGGAATAACATATATTGTAAATTAGACCATAATAATCAGGAGTTATGTCTTGTCTCTCTAAATTAGTTCAATGCTAATTTTTAGGTCAACTCTTTTAGAATCAATTTGTTGAGATGCCACCAAAACATAAAAAGTAAAAACATAATTATGATAGGTGGAGAGTAAAAGATGCCAAGACCTAGCTCTTGATTTTTCACGCTCACTGAACAACTTAGCTCCTTGGAAATGACTTAATCTACAAATAGAAAGCCCTATGATATGAAACTAAATAATTAAATCATGTCTATACCCTTGTTTATCATCAAAGAATGTGCAACTTCTATGTCTCATCAGTAAAGATTTGAAAGACAGAATTAAAATGGTATCAAAATGGTGAGTACCATCGGTAGTTATTTTGACTTCTACAAGCCGAAGTAGGTACAAGCGAAAAACAAACTAATGAATTAATTTGACCAACAACTTGCAAATTTGTCCTTTGCATCAACAAAACTGCAAGCAGCCTATACTGAAATTTATCTGCCCTTAGAAATTCTGATTGCATGTTACCAAAATTCCAAGATATTCAATCTCAAGAAGTCCATATTCATCCGTTTGAGAACATTTTTCTAGTCTCTTGGAAAGTGTGTCATCTAATTGTTTGATATGAGCACCGATAAGATGAGAAATTCTGATGTGGGATACATTATTGGAAAACCAGAGATTCACATGTAAGCAAAGCTCAATTCCAGTTCATTGGATAAACAACAAATCTAATAGATATTGTAGTTACCTGAATGTCTACAGAGGAAGTCACACTAGCAGCCCAATCTGACAAATCAGACATACGCCGTTCTTCTGGTTCAGCCTGATTTGCTGCTGGAGGCATTTCAAATTTAAGCATCTCTTCTCCCTTGATCATATTCCTCTAGTTAAGAGGAAAAAAATGATAAGCACTGTGTTCTAGTCCAAAAGGAGTACAAAAATAAACAACTACGCCTCAATTCCATACTAGTTGATGTTGACTATTTAAATCCTGTATATCCGTTCCATTCTATTAGATCCTGTCATTCTATTATCCATCACATGATTAGCTGCTGTAGGCATTTCAGAACTAATCACCTCCTCTTCCGTGATTCAAATTGACTTGCAGTGAAATAGAACTAGAGCCTAATTGAGCTGGTCGGGATTGTTTACCTCGTAAAAGTTGTTGGACTGATTCAAGTGTTGTTCACAAAGAAAATGGCCATATGTATCTGCTGCAGTCTC
This sequence comes from Solanum clarkiae, assembly GCA_011800125.2. NCBI lineage: Eukaryota > Viridiplantae > Streptophyta > Magnoliopsida > Solanales > Solanaceae > Solanum > Solanum clarkiae. Next base: position 19,327,369 of record JAABOM020000007.1, read on the forward strand.
TGGCTGATCCTTGAAATATACCTGTTCACATAACATGCCCAGCTTCTGTTGCATGCCTAAGAGAACTTGATCCTGGAAAAATAGAAGAAAAAATTGAAAAACCTGAAGAGAGTACTAACCTTAAGCAAACAGAGTTTCGATCCCAATTTGAATCATTCTTACCATTTAGGAACGACCATATGTAATATCATCACTATGGAATGCTTTATACTATAAATGTACTTTAACCCATGATAGCATACCTTTTGACCAAGTCACCACTTACTAGATAATGCAGATCATAGGGATTTACTTATAATTGCCCTTGAGGTGAACATAGTTGTGTATATGTTTTAAGCCATCGCTGCAGAGAATTTAAACTGTTTCACTAACAATATTATTTTGTAGACTTTCACGACATTGAAGAATATGAATCCATTTAATTACTCAACTTTTAACTCTGATTAGATGTCCTCTCTATCAGACAGGACTTTCGGCCATTAACCTCCTACAATATTTGTTCTGATATAAGATAAATTAGTGAGTCAGCACCTCATCATCTAATTCGGAACAAAGGCAGTACTTGATTTCAGTAAATAACTATTAACTTTTGGATGATAATATTTAGGCAGAATAGCTTGGGAGACCCTTATATTGGCTTCCATTGTCAACATGGCCTTTTACTCATGACTTTGCCAACTAAACCCTTAAACCCAATGAAAACTCAACCTTATACTTGGCTCTTTAAAAAAGTAAATGAGGAAAAGAGTGAATTCATTTTGCATTGGGTTTAAGTGTTCAGTTGGCAAAGTCATAAGTAGATGGTCCAGTTAACAATCTGAGGGAGAAATAAGTGAATATGTTTTGCATAAACAGAAAAACTTAAAGATGAAAATAACCAAATCCTAATGCAAGAGGAAAAAAACAACAACAACAACAACAAGACAACATACGAATGTTAACTCACAAGTGTGGTTTGAAAAGTGTAGGATGCACACAAACTTTACTGGGCAGAGAAATCGTTTCCATAAAAGAAAAACAAAAAAGAAAACACAGGATTTTCCATAGAAGAAAACAGAAATGATTAACTAAATCCAAAACCCTGTTAAATTACCCGTTAAAATGCAAAAGAGTCCTACGGATAAAATTATTAATGAAGATGAGAAGTGGTAACAGCAGCAATAAGCAGTAAACAGTAAATAAAACCAGTACTTTACGCAGTAATGGGAAATACACAACTAACCCTAAGTTCAACAGATTTCTTCAGCCGACAAATCTGCATATTCTTCTTCGAATTCGCAGCGGCAACGGCGACAACAGCAACTATAAGAATCCGATGTATGGGGCTAAAGAGTTCCCAAGTGACAGCTTCTTTAGGGTTTAAGCCACCACCAATTTTCCTGGCAGAACTTGCTTCCTCTGCGCCGATAAGCCTTCCTTGGAGAGACACCCATGCAAGTTGCCTTTTTGCTTTTATGGGTTGGCTCGGCTGAGAATAGCAGCTCGAAAGCCGCCGAGGAGAAGGTGAAACTGATGTAGTGAAAGGTGATAACGAGACTAAATTCGGTGGCGGTTGCGTGATCAAGGCTGAGCCGGGTATAAAAGCTTCATCTTCTCCGGGTGATTCCATGGAGGCGAAAAGAAAGAGAAGGGGCGTAATTGAAGCTTTTCAAAATGTATTTTTCTTATTTTAGTTTTTTCTTTTAAAAAAATATTATATGCTTTCTGTGTTTTGAATTTATATTTCGGAGGGAATAACAGGAAATTGTATAATTAACGTTTTGAGAAATACGTCAATGACACTTTGGATTGCCAACCTGGATATTTTGGATTTAGGTAGCCGTTGGGGTGGGGCGGGGGTGGGGTTGGGGTAGTGGGGGGATTTTGAATTTTAAAATGTTTGTCGTTTTGCTTAAACTTTTTTGGTGGCTCATCACTTGATTTTAGAGAAAAAATTAAACTACGGAACGAATGAAATTAGAGTTGAATTAACGAAAAAGCATCAAAAATATTCTTAAACTATTGGAAATGGTACAAAAATATCCTTCATTAACCTATTGAACCTAAAATGTCCATATCATCCACCTTTGGGTGCAAAAATACCCTTCATTAACTTTTTTACTCACTTATACCCTTAATTTTTTTTATTTTTTAAAGTTTATTTTGCTACTTTGTTTCAAAGGTATAAGTGAACAAAAAATATTAATGAAGGACATTTTTGCACCCAAAAATGGTATGATATGGACATTTTAGGCTCAATAGGTGGAAGAATGTCACTTTGTATCATTTTCAATAGTTCAAGAACATTTTTTATCCTTTTCTATTAAATTATATATTTATTTAAAATATTTATCCTGAAGATCAAGCATTTTAAATGGCACTAGAATGATAACATGGAAAATTAGGATAAGTTACTTTTTCAATTTATAAAGCATGATTATCCTAATCTATTTATTTTTGGCAAAAAAAATAACCTTAAATAGTGATCAATCTATTTTTTTTTTCCATCTATCACTGTATGGAAGAGAATATTTTGACAAACTTCGTGGCAGTTCTTAAAAAGCAAGTTCATCCTCTAAATGATCATCCAAAATTTGAAAATTGCATTTAAGTGTCACTTTTATTTTATTTTGGATCAAAATATCACTTAACTATCACTATTTTCCTAAATAAATACTTAACACTTTAAAAGTCTTTTTCTCTCCTAGTTGGCATGCCATGTCATTAAATTCTTTTTTAATAATAGAGTTATTTAATTCATCAAACTTATTTAACTAAAAATGTATTTATTATCTTTTTTAGAGATATACATTATTTTATTAAGAAGAAATTTTCATACTTAAGAAAATCTTTCATCATACTTAAACTTTATTCTTTTTTTTAACTATGAAGAATAGCTTTTGACACTTTACTATAGTGCCATCAATTTTGAATACTAATAAATATACATATGCAAAAAATATTGCAATTTTAAAAAATTCAATTGAAGCTCAAATTTAACCATGATATACAAATCACTTCATGGACGTTAATTTACATTAATTAATCATATTAGTTCAATATACATGCTTCGTATATCTGTGCCGTATCAATCTTAAAATTATTTTTAAAAAATAATACTTGCCATTAAAATAAATATACTATTCATGTAAACAAAATTAAATAAATACTACTAGCTTGATGAAATAATTTAATTAATCTATTCTGAACTAACAAAGATGAGAAAATTGATCTCAATTACTTATAACATAAATAAAGTAATAGTTTATGAAACATAAAGTGATAATTTATAATTCGAAGTTAATTAATTAATTACAATTTAATTTTAAAAAGACTCTTAAATGCAAAAGGGTAGTTTAATGTTTTCAATGTAATTTTAATAATTTTTTTTCTTTTTAAATTTTTTATATTACATGCTTTTACTAACAATAGATTTGATAATCTAAATTTTAGTTAATAATATTTTTCTTTTCCTTTCTTTCGTAGCATAAACAATTATTTACATAAAATAGTCATATATCAAAAGCGAATTCTAATATGTCACGACCCAAACTAGGCCCTTGGTATGACACGACAATCGGAACTACGAAGGACCCTAACCAAATCATCTTAGCATATCATACATAAAGTAATGAAGCAATTAAAGCAAGACATAGAAGCGAAAATAAAATCTCAAGAGAATCTCAATAGAGCAAAGTAAAGCTAAAGTATTATGCTCGAATAAATGGACTAACACTTCGGCGTCTAAACATGCCTCTACTAACATAAGCAGTGGTGTAGGACATGTTCCTAACTCACCCTCAATAGAAGAAAAGGTATCGTCTCAAATTAATAACATAGTCCAAAGATAACAGGAAAAAGTATGATAGGATTACCCTCGAATCAGAAGAGATTCACCAATCAATTTCCAAATATGAATCTGAGCTAACCACGAGTGGAATGAGGAGTGTCTGGCCCATTATAACACAATGTAGGCAAAGAGGTATGTGTTAGTTCTTTGATTTTACTAAGTATGTGAGCAATATGCATAAATAAATATGAGATATAATGAATGATGAATCGTGAGAAGCAAACCCAAAGTTAGGTAAAACATGAGATAAAATTCATAAATATATATATATATATATATGGTCAATTCATCAAAACATAGCAAGAGCTTTGAAAGAAAACATGATCATTTCGTGGGATATCAATCTCAACTGATAATAAAATCATCTGAGCTATAACATAAAATCTGATGTGAGAAGAGAGAAGTCAATTTGTCAAGGTAGACTCTATGAGAACTTTTAACATCATAAGCTATATATAGATCCACTAGTTAAGTCAATAGTGTTACGACTCAAGCCTAGGGTCTAGACGTGACACAGCGAATGGGGAAGCCGAAGGAACCCCAAACAAGCCTCTTAGCATATCATACACACATATTTGGTCGCGAAAGCAATACAATACAACATAAGATAGTAAATAGGGACAAACGGGACTAAGGGACAATTCTCATATCATAAACATCAAAAAAGCCAAGAGAGAGTCAAAACTCAAAAAATAATACAAACATGTCCAACAACATCTCTAAAACATAGATACTTGGCGGGGGCCAAGACAAGTTACTGGGCTCACCCTCATAGTCAACATTTGCATAAAAGAAAGATAGTCTTAAAACATAACATGAGATCATAAGTGACATACTCGAAATGGAGGACTCACCAAAAGCTTGAGAGATATCGTACTAGCCACGTGGAGGAGGAGGATCAAGTGGGGTTGCGGTTCCTACATGGTGACATCATATAGGCATAGAGTATGCATTAGTACGTTTGAATGTACTGAGTATGTAGGATGAAATGCAACAAGTGATAAGTACCATAAGCAAAATACATAACATAAGCAAGTGGGGTTGGGGTTCCTATATGGTGACATCACGTAGTCATGGAGTATGTGTTAGTACGTTTGAATGTACTAAGTATGTAGAATACAATGCAACAAGTGATAAGCACCGTAAGCAAAATACATAACATAAGCAATGGATGAACATATAGCAATATGGCATGTATGGATGATGTTTGAAGTAAAACCATGCTTATATATAAAACATAATACATGCGCAAGGAGAGACCATTATTAGTGCATATCCAAGGCCTACCACCCCCTTGGAGAGGCGAATGAGGTATGAACCCCTCAATAGGTTGATGAGGTACAAACCCCCCAACATAACTGATGAGGTACAAACCCTCCAACATGGTTGATGGAGTACAAACCCTCCAACATGGTGATCAAGGTACAAACCCCTTGACATCGTTGCACAGGCCCACTACCTCCCGAGAGAGGCGATCGAGGTATAAGCCCCTCAACAAGGTTACTTGGGCCTACAACCTCGCGAGTGAGTCTTGGTCAATTCCCAACTCTATAGAGATAATATTATATACATACATTTCTTTCATTATCATATAGCCATTCAACTCATAAGACATGCATTGGACATTCAATTCCTCAAGAAACTCATAACTGGACATTTTATCAAACACTTGACGTTTGTGTAGTGCTAGTGCAAAACTATGCAATTCAAGAGTGTAATCACGCTAGAAAATCCAATGTAAAATAATCAATAGATACTTGGTAACACCCTCAAGCAATATACATCAAAACCCTTCATCAAATCTCACAATAGATCTTAGATTCATAACTCAAAACATGCAAAAACAACCATAATTTCATGAAATCCCAACATAGTGTGCAGTGAAATTCATAATAATTAAGACCCATGAGTAAATAAGCCCTAAATCATGCAATTCTAAGTAAAAGAAAGCTTGGGTATCATGGGTGAAAGGAACCCATGAAATAAACCCACATACCTTAGCTTTGGAGAATAGCTTGATGAAGATTGGAGATGGAGACTTGAAGCTTGAATGATAACCTTAGAATCCGGATGAGTAAATTATTTGGCTAAGTGTTTGAATGAGTATTGGGGAATGTTTTAAATGATATGAGAATGAAATATGGTTAAGTATAGGTATTCTCACATTTGGGAACACTTAATCCCAAGACCAAAACGTCTCGGACCGAACGTGAAAAACAACTCACAAAAGTGCGCTCTTGGCGCGTCGCACCTTGGGCGCGAAAACCTCTCTAGAAATCGATTTTTGAAAAATTGAAATTGTGATTCGTTTTCTCTAAAATCGGGCTTAGACCCATTACCCACTCAATTTGATCCCCTGAACAAGAATATAAAGTTGAATTTTCGATATCGCGCATGAATTTTGAGATATATGAAAATTATGATTCCGGACACTTCCAAGGCACATTTTGGACATTTTTGGAGTCATTTCAATATCTCCCCCTCGGGAGCATTCATCCCCGAATGTCAAAGAGACGTATATGAGAAGAGTAATAATGAAGAAATGAACCCCAACAAGAATGCAACAATATACCTAAAACATCATTTTGAAAATCTCATCAAAAGTGTAAAAATTACCATGAAATTTGTCAATGTAAACATAAATGCATGCAAATAACTTAGGGGCTGGAACATGAGACATGAAATCACATAGAAGACTTAGAATTAGTACCTTAGACTTGAGTAGGATGGAAAAGTTAGGGGTATCACTTTTGCATATCCGCTTCGGCCTCCCAAGTAGCACGTTCGACTTTTTGATTCCTCCAAAGGACCTTAACGGAAGCAACATCCTTGTTCCTCAACCTCTCCATTTGCCTATCCAATATCTCTACTAGAACCTCTTTATATGACAAGTTGTCTTTAACTACCCTCACAATATCAAGAGGCGTAATGGAATTAGGATCACCCACACACTTCCTCAACATAGACACGTGAAAGACCGAATGAACCAATTCCATTTCGTTAGGCAAATTCAACTCGTAAGCCACCTTACCAATTCTAATCATCACCCTATAAGGACCCACATATCTATGGCTCAACTTGCGCTTCTCACAAAAATGAACCACACCCTTCATGGGTGATATCTTTAAATAGACCTAATCACAAACCTTAAACTCAAGCTCCCTCCTTCTCACGTCGGAATAAGACTTTTGGTAACTTTAGAATATCCTCAACCTTTCTATAATCATCCTTACCTTCTCCATAGCATCCACAACCAGATCTAGACCCAACAAAGGCATCTCTCCAACCTCAAACTACCCAACCGGGGATCTACAATGTCTACCATAGAGAGCCTCAAAAGGAGTCATTCTGATGCTAGAATAATAGTTATTGTTATATGCAAACTCAATCAATGGAAGATGATCATCCCAAATACCCTTTAGCTCCAATACATAATCCCTAAGTATGTCCTCAAGTGTTTGTATAGTTCTTTTGGCTTGACCATTCGTTTGAGGTTGAAAGGTTGTACTAAGCTTTATCTTGGTTCCAAGACCTCTTTGGAAAGACCTCCAAAAGTGTGAAGTGAATTGTGCCCCACGATTCGATATGATAGACAAAGAAACCCCATGATCTCACCAAGTCATGAATGTACAATCTAGCATAATCTTCAATCCATAGGTAGTCTTAATCTGTAGAAAGTGAGACGATTTTATCATCCTATCAACCACAACCCAAATGGAATCAATATCCTTTCTAGTCTTCGGAAACCCAATCACAAAATCCATATTAATCTCTTCCCACTTCCAAGTAGGAATCTCTATATTTTGGGTTAGGCCACTCGTCCTTTGATGTTTGGCCTTGACTTGTTAGCAACTATGGCAACCAAATTCAAATTTGGCAATGTCCCTCTTCATGCCTCCCCACTAATACACCTTTCTCAAATCCCTATACATCTTAGTAGACCTCGGGTGAATAAAGAAGAACCATGAGCCTCATCAAGAATCTTTTCCTTCAAGCCATCAACACAACACACACACAACCTACCTTGGTACCTAAGGGCACCATCTCCCCCTTGGGAGAAAACCTCCACCTTACCATCTTTTACCAATGCCTACAATTCTAGCAATGAGGGATCAAGATCTTGCTTAGTTTTTACTTTCTCAACCAATGAAGATTTAGAACCATCAACAATAACAACAACACCATTAACACCCTCTTCCAACCTAACTCCCAATCTAGCCAACCGATGGACCACCCTAGCCACCCCTATGCCACCATGATCAACATGAGTAAGGCTACCCATAGACAGCCTACTCAAAGCATCCGCCACAACATTAGCCTTACCGGGATGGTAATGCACCCTCATATCATAGTCTTTAAGGTGTCCTAACCACCTTCTTTGTCTCAAGTTGAGATCTTTTTAAGTGAAGACATATTGGAGGCTCTTATGATCGATGAATATATGAACTTGCACCCCATACAAATAGTGACACCAAATCTTTAATTCAAATACCACCATAGCTAACTCAAGATCATGGGTAGGATAATTCTTTTCATGCACTTTGAGTTGTCTAGAAGCATAGGCTATTACCTTACCATTTTACATTAACACACAACCCAAACCAACCCGAGAAGCATCACAATACACAACAAATCCTTCTAGCCCTTCTGGCAGTGACAATATAAGAGTGGACACAAGCTTATCTTTCAATATTTGAAAACTCCTTTCACACTTATTGGACCACAAAATTTGGCTTTCTTTTGAGTCAACTTTGTCATGGGAGAGGCAATAGAAGAGAGCCCATTCACAAACCTCCAATAGTAACCCTTTAAGCCCAAAAAGCTCCTAATATCTGATGGGGTCAATGGTTTAGGCCAATTTCTAATTACATCCGTCTTTTTAGGATCCACCTTAATACCATACCCCGACATCACATGACCTAGAAAGGAAACTTCTTTCAACCAATACTTACACTTCTTATATTTAGCATATAACTTCTCTTCCCTCAATCTTTGCAACACAACCCTCAAATGAGCCTTATGCTCTTCCTCACCACGAGAATAGATCAAAATATCACCAATGAACAACAAACAAATCAAGGTAGGGTTTAAAGACCCTATCTATTAGATCCATGAAGACGGCCGGTGCATTGGTCAACCCAAAAGATATAACCACAAATTCATAATACCTATACCTAGTCCGGAAGGCCGTCTTAGGAATATTACACTCCCTCACCTTCACTTGATGGTACCCGGACTGAATATCAATCTTAGAGAAGTGGCTAGCCCCTTGCAATTAGTCAAACCAATCATTAATCCTTGGAAAAGGATACATATTCCTGATGGTGACCCAATTAAGTTACCCTAGTCAATGCACAACCTAAGATACCTATACTTCTTCTTCACAAACAACCTCGGTGCACCCTAAGGTGATTGGCTAGGTCTAGTGAAACTCTTTTCCAACAAGTCCCTTAATTGTTTCTTTAACTCCGCCGGGGCCAAACGATAAGGGAAAATACAAATGGGTTGAGTAACGAGGAGGAGGTCTATACCAAAATCTATTTCCCTTTAGGGAGGAACACGGGGAAGGTCATTAGGAAAGACATCAAGGAACTCATTTACAACTGAAACCGACTCTATGGGAGGGACTTTAGACTCCACATCTCTGACCCTCACAAGATAATAAAGATACCCCTTAGAGATCAACTTACGGGCTTTAATGCAAGAGATGAATCTACCCTTGACCACCACATCATGGCTCTCCCACTCAAGGACGGGTTCATTTGGGAATTGGATTTGACCCTATAGGTTCTACAATCAATAAAGGCATAGTATACATGCAACTAATCCATCTCAAGAGTGACATCAAAATCAACCATATCCAACTCAACAAGATCACAAGACAATATTTTATGCAAGATGCAAATGGGAAAATCCCTATAGACTTTTCTAGCAACAATAGATGCACCAATAGGAGTAGACACCTTATGTGACTCCCACAACAATTCAGACTCAACATGAAACTTTTTGGCAATAAGAGGAGTAACAAAAGAAAGAGTGACACCCGAATCAATCAATGCATACATATCAAAATCAAAGACTTTTAACATACAGGTGACAACATCGGACACCTCATCAACCCCTTGCCTCTCATGCAAAGCATGAAACTGATTGTTCCTTCGGGCACCATCTTGCCGGCCATCTCTACCCAAAGGAACCGCATGGAACCCCGACCTTGATGACGAACATCTTTACCCTTGTTGTGATCACGAGGGCAATCAACCTTTTTGTGACCCACTTCCCTAAAACCATAACACACGTTAGTATCCCTCCAATACGGGCCAGTATGCCCCCTACTACATTTTGGACATCCACCATTAGGAACCACACCCCCAAAACCTTGGGCCCTTGGAAAGCATTGGCAAACCTCTTATTAAATGTACGAGAGGACCCTTGGCCTTGATGGAACTGGACACCTTTTCGACTATGGAACTTCCCCTCAAAATGGGCCCTCTTGGCCTCATGACCCCTCCTTTTCCTCAACTTCTCCTTCTCTATTTGTTCAGCATAGGTCATCAACCGGGACAAATCCATATCACTAATCAACATAGCGGACCTACATTCTTCACTCACCAAATCAAAACAGCCATTACAAATTTGTTCATCCTAGACCTTGGGTCAGCCACTAAGTGGGGAGCATACCTAGAAAGTTGAGTAAACTTGAGGACATACTCCCTCACACTCATAGACCCTTGTCTCAATTTCATAAACTCCACTAATTTGACTTTCCTAAGCTCAAGAGGGAATAACCGATTAAGGAAAGCCGCCTTGAACTCCTCCCAAAGCACTACATTATTGATTTGTTTTTCCTCCTTCCATTGGTTAGACCATATTTTTGCCACCCCTTGAGTTGGTGAGATGCCTACTCTGCCTTCTCCTCCGATCTAACACGCATAATAGCCAAAACCTTGTAGACCTCATCAATGAACTCTTGAGGATCCTCATTTAACCGTGACCTATGGAATTCTGGAAATTCATTCTCATGAAGTCTCTCACCTGAGAGCCGGTGTAGGAGCATGAGGGGCTTGGACCCCTTGGTTGGCTTGATTAGCCACAACTTGTGCAAGAAAATTGAGAGCATCCTGAAGCTCACCATGAGTCGGTTGGTCCTCGGGAGTGTGGGCTCTTCTTCCTCTCAAGTTAGGCATGATCTACCATAGCAAAGAACAATCGCTAAGGGGAAGAACCTTATTTCAACTCTATAGCACGACTTAGAACATGAAAAAGGGAAACATTTCCTAAGACGCCTCATAGCCTCTTACTCATAGTTATGGTGTACAACATAACCGTGAATAAGACTCTAATTGACGCGGTGTGCTGGACTTCGAGGATCTAACAACCTAGTGCTCTGATACCAAGTTTGTCACGACCCAAGCCTAGGGCCTAGATGTGATACGGCGAATGGGTAACCCGAAGGGACCCAAACAAGCCTCTTAGCTTATCATACACACATACTTGGTTGTGGAAGCAATGTAATACAATATAAGATAATAGATAGGGACAAACGGGGCTAAGGGACAATTCTCATATCAGAAACATCAAGAGTCGAGAGAGAGTCAAAGCTCAAAGCATAATATAAACATGTCCAACAATACCTCTAAATCATAGATACTTAGTGGAGGCCAAGACAAGCTACCGAGCTCACCCTCATAGTCAACATTTGCATGAAAGTTCATCTTAAAACATAGCATGAGATCATAAGTGTCGTCCCCGAAATGGAGGACTCACCAAAGAGCTTGAGAGATGTCATACTAGCCACGTGGAGGAGGATTATCAAGTGGGGATCCGGTTCCTACATGGACGTTGGCATAGAGTATGCGTTAGTACGTTTAAATGTACTAAGTATATAGGATGCAATGCAACAAGTAATAAGCACCATAAGCAAAATGCATAACATAGGCAACGGATGAACATATAGTAATGGTATATATGGATGATGCTTGAAGTAAAACTGTGTTTTTATATAGAACATAATACATGTGTAAGGAAAGACCAGTATTAGTGCATATCCAAGGCCTACCACCCCTTTGGAGAGGCCAATGAGATATGAACGCCTCAATAGATTGATGAGGTATAAACCTCGCCAACATGGTTGATGAGGTACAAACCCCCAAACATGGTTGATGGAGTACAAACCCCCCAACGTGGTTATCAAGGTACAAACTCCTCGATATGGTTGCATGAGCCTACCACCTCCCGAGCGAGGTGATTGAGGTACAAACCTCTCAACAAGGTTACCCATGCCTACAACCCCCCGAGTAAGGCTTGGTCAATTCCTAACACTTTAGAGATAATACCATATACATATATTTCTTTCATTATCATATATCCATTCAGCTCATAAGACATGCATTGGACCTTCAATTTCTCAAGAAACTCATAACCGGATATTTTATCAAACACTTGGCTGATGTGTAGTGCTAGTGTAAAACCATGCAATTCAAGATTGTAATCATGCTAGAAAATCCAATGTAAAAGCATCAATAGATATTTGGTAACACCCTCAAGCAATATACATCAAAAGCCTTCATCAAATCTCACAATAGATCTTAGATGCATAACTCAAGACATGCTAAAACAACCATAATTTCATGAAACCCCAACATACTGTGCAGTGAAATTCATAATAATTAAGACCCATGAGTAAATCAACTTTAAATCATGTAATTCAAAGTAAAAGAGAGCTTGGTATCATGGGTGAAAGGAACCCCTGGAAGAAATCCATATATCTTAGCTTTGGAGAATAGCTCGATAAAGATTGGAGATGGAGACTTGAACCTTTAATGATAACCTTAGAATCCGAATGTGTTTCGAGACTTGAATTTAGGAGTAAAATATTTGGCTAAGTGTTTGAATGAGTATTGGGGAATGTTTTGAATAATATGAGGGTGAAATATGGCTAAGTATAGGTATTTTCATGCTTGGGAACACTTATGCCCAAGATCAAAAACTCTTTGGTCGAACTCGAAAAATAGCTCACAAAATGAACTAAGTCGCATCATTAGCGTGTCGCGCCTGGGCGTGAAAACCTCTCTGGAAATCGATTTTTGAGAAATTAAAATTGTGATTCGTTTGCTCTAAAATCGGGGTTAAATCCATTTCCCACTCAATTTGACTCCCTGAACAAGAATATGAAGTCAGAGTTTTTATATGGCTTACAGATTTTGAGATATATGAAAATTACGATTTTGGCCACATCGAAAGCATATTTTCGAGCACTTTTTGGGATCATTTTAAATAGGAAACCTATGACGACATATAGTTTTGGGCTAAGGATTGCTACTAGGATTTCCTTAGAAAGCAAACCTTCATTTCTAGATTGAACCGTACCTCAAGCCTTCCCGGTGCTAAGTTAAATCCTAATGGAATAAAAATCATGAATCAGTGCAATATATCATAGCTTGAATGCCATGACCCAAAAATAGATCGCAACTAAAGAGAATAAGTAAAGCAAAAGCAACCACAACATTTAATACGAAAACCAAAACCTGGAGTCATGATTACAAGAGCATCCAAAGTAGTACGGATAAGTAAATACAACTATCTCTAATGAAAATACAACATTTTCTGACAATATCCAATTCAATGTCTTAAATAGAAAACAACAAAGAAATCTCAATAGACCCATGGCGACTCGTAGTCTGAGCCTTACCACTAAGATCTAGGATAGATAGAGGAAAACTTTGGTAGAATAAGATCAACTACCCTAAGAGGTCCTGTGCTTGATCTGTAGGGAGGAAACAAAGTACAGATGAGTATATTGAAATGTACTCCATACGTTTAACTGTCTGGGTAAGCGAAATCAAACAAATATGTAATAATAAAGAATCCTATATCTGCAAGAAAGGGGTTAGTGCACAATATAAACATATAAAAGAGTAGAATAAGATGATAACATCAGTTAATGATGCAATGAACATGTAGTGTATGAATGCAATGCATGGGGCGGAATCAAGGCGGATGCTGGCACTGGTGTATATATCTGCCGAGATGAATCTATTAGGTAGAACCCATGGGGGTTGCATCAGACCATATAGCAAAACCTCTCAAGTGTCATGATGATCGCTAGCACCGATGATACCTCGGTGGACTTTGGCACGGGTAAATAGTTCTTTAGTATAACGATGGACACTAGCGCCAATGATACCTCAGTGGACTCTAGCGCCGATGGTACCTCAGTGGATTTTTACTCCTATAATACCTCAGCGGATTCTGGAGTCGGTAAGTAGATATCAAGTAACATAAGTGTCTCAAGTATCATAATGTCACATTAGTACAGATGCAATATGAGATGTGTACATGCCAATGCCACAATACAAGTATATATATGCAATATAACATGATAATGATATGTATTATAGTCATAACATCCAAAAAGGTTATTCCAAGTGCATCAACTAGTACCACAATGTCATCAGTAAGTCTTATATCATCACTCTCTCGTCAAATATCAGAATGTCAATGGAAACCGAACTCCTGAAGTCCCAAAAGATGCTCATAAATTTCAACTGTATCAAAAATTTCATCAATTTACCACATAACTCTCCCAAATGGAATCACAAGTCTCATATTATCATAATGATATCCAAAATATCTCAATTCTTAAGATTTTCATCTCAATTTATCAATAGAATCAAATTTGCTCAAATTTTGGCATAATTAGCATCACATTTTCATCATAATTCTATCATATCGACCTGACTATTTATGAATTAATCAAAATCTTATAATTATCACATGAAAATATTTAATAACTCAAATTCAGTCCCAAGAGGTTAGCCCAATCTACCTCTATGTTAAAATCATACTTGAATAAGCTTTTAATCAACTCAAGCTCCCAAACGATGATAAAATTAATCAATCGCTATCAAGAATATATAAAATGTGTCAAGAGATAAATTTTTTGATACCCATATTGACATGAATTAGGCTTAGGGGTAAAAAAGGTCAAAATTAGAGCTAAAATTCAAGGTTTTCAAATTTTGAAATTGACTTGAAATTATAAATTTACGCAAAAAAAGGAGTTCGTGGCGTGAAAATCTCACTAAAATTAGGTCCAAACCGAAGGATAAATCATCAATTAAAGTTTCCAAATCATAGACCAAAATCCTCAATTTTTGACATTCAAGATCATGAAATTCAATACAAAATCAAGACAAAAGTTATGAGGATTAATCAAAACGAAGTTAGAAATACTTACCCAAAATATTTCCATAAAAACCTTCATAAAAAATCATCCCAAAAGCTTGAAATCTTGAAAATGGAGTAAAAATGGAGGTTCTCAAAATAATATTGTCCAGGCCTAAAAATACCTCCAGAGATGCAGATTGGAATCCGCGAACATGGAAATCAACTAAACATGACTTCTTCGCAAACGCAGACACCCATCCATGAATGCAGATCAGGAGAGGATTAACCTCTGGAAACATGGATTGAACCACCGCGAACGCCAGCTTATGTCACCCAGACTTCCGCGAACGCGTAGTAGAAAAAAATGAACGCACCAAAAACCAGATATATCATTCAAACTCAAAACTCAATATGGACCCTCGAGATTCATTCAAAATCCAAATTTTATAAATCAGACATGTATCCATACCAAAAATGATGATCCTGACTCAACAAAATAACCAAAATTTGATTCTGAGGTCTCCTCGACACAATTACCAAAGCAACTTAAATAAACTAGTTTAAAACTCAAATTATTAAAACTGCCCTCAACCACAATGAAAAATATGACGAGACCATTTCTAGCATTAGTTTCACCATTCGAAACTACTGAAAATGTTAGAATTTTGATTCAAACTTTTGAACTCCAAATGTTGACCAAAATTAAAATTTGGCTCCAGAAACAACGAAAATGCAACTGTTAGTCTAAAATCTTCATTCTAACTCCGAATTTAGTTCTATAACTTCTCCTAGATCAGATACAATATTTTGGAGTTGATGAAATCGACAAATTTCTAATTTGACACCTGAAACTCGAAATGGTACAAAAAACTCATTTTTTCAATAACTTAAGCTTCTAAAATGCCAAAACTCATATTTTCACTTTTAAAACTCAGGATTTTAGTTCCAACAATATAGATAGTTCAAAATAGGTCCAAAGAAACTTACGAAAGAGCAAAACAATATGTTTTACTGATAAGCTAAAAATGACCCACAAAGTCATTACATTGAAATCATTAAGTAATCATCATAAATAGAGTAGCTCATTAAAACCTTGATAATCCAATCAATGTTAGAATTGTCGTTATCACACCTTGAATTCATAATTTACTGAAAAAAATACTTTCACCATCTTTCATTAATTCTTTAAGAGACTTTCGTAATTCACAATTGAATACTTTCATAAAACTTAGATGAAAGCCTTATACATTCATGATAATAGTTCACATTAAGACTAGGGTAACTTGTATGGGTTTATTTCAAATCAACTTTAAAATATGTAATTTGATGAAAAAGATTGAATACGAGATCTCAATGTATGATTATTGTTGTTGTGGGGAGGGAAAATGTCAATAAGTTTACTCATTCCCATGCATAATCATGAAGAATAATATAGATTAGAATCATAATTAAAGGAATACATAATAAAAAAAATTACTTGAAAATCATCAAAATCAAGCAATTGACATCAATTCAGATGTAAATAAATCAACAATCACAATATAAAGTATAATTCCTGAAAATGAATATACAACAAAAACAACATACCCAGTAAAATCCCACAAATGGGGTCTGGGGAGGATAGAATGTACGCAGATGTTACCACTACCATAGAAGTAGAGAGGCTGTTTCTTGGGAACCCTCATCTCAAAACCCGTAGCAGAAAAAAACTAGATATGATAAAGGGAAGGGAACACATGATGAACTAAAATAAAATAAAACTAACACACACTACAGATAAAGTAAACACATGATGAAAAAAACACCTAACCCTACCATTAGCCTGCTACTCTAATTCGCGACCTCCACTTTTTTCTATCTAAGGTCATGTCCTCAGTGAGATCAAGTTCTGTTATATCTTATCTAATCACCTCCCCCCAACACTTCTTCGGTCTACCTCTACCCCTCCGAGTATCTCCCAAAGCTAACCTCTCACACCTCCTAACAAGAGCATTGGTACTCCTACTCAGTACATGTCTGAACCATCGGAGTCTCGCTTCTCTCATCTTTTTGACCACCGGGGCCACCTCCATCTTCTCTCGAATGGTCTCATTTCTAACCTTGTCACTCCTGGTGTGATCACACATCCATCACAGCATTCTCATCTCTGTGATATACATCTTTTGAACATGTGCCTTTTTAATTGGCCGATACTCGGCTCCATATAACAACGATGGTCTAACCACCATTTTCTGTAAAACTTAACTTTGAGTTTAGGTGGCATCTTCTTGTTGCACAATACTCCATAGGCAAGCCTCCATTTAGTCCATGCAGCCCTAATATGATGTGTGACATCCTCGTCGATATGGCCACTACTCTGGATGATGGACCCAAGGTACTTAAAGTTTTCCCTCTTGGGGATAGGTTAAGTGGCAAGTCTCACATCAAAGTTTGCCTCATCCTTCTCACCACTGAATTTGCACTCCATGTATTCAGTTTTGATCCTGCTTAACTTGAATCCTTTGGACTCCAAGGCGTGTCTCTAGGCCTCCAACCTATCATTAACTTTAGTCCGAGTC
>JAABOM020000007.1:19350887-19377941 GCA_011800125.2 Solanum clarkiae
CAAAAGCCAGGAGGTTATATGCAATGTATAGAGCTTCCAACATGGAAGTGGGATATGATCAATATGGATTTTCTTACAGGTTTGTCTCGCTCATCTCAGAAGTTTGACTCCATATGGGTAATAGTTGACAGACTCTCAAAGTCAGCACACTTCTTGCCAGTCAGGAGTGATTAAACAGCTGAAGAGTATGCCAAGCTATATCTAAAAGAGATAGTCAGGCTACATGGAGTCCCAATTTCCATTATATTTGATCGAGGAGCTCAATTTACTGCGAAGTTTTGGATGTCCTTCCAATTGAGTTTAGGGACACATGTGAATTTGAGTACAGCATTCCACCCTCAAATAGATGGTCAACCAGAACGCACCATTCAGACACTTGAAGATATGCTGCGAGCTTGTGCATTGGACTTTAAAGGTAGTTGGGTATACTATTTGCCACTTATTGAGTTTGCCTATAACAATAGTTACCACATGAGTATCAAGATGGCACCTTATGAAGCTTTGTATGGAAGGAAATGTAGATTGCCAATTGGATGGTTTGAAGTGGGTAGAACCACCTTACTTGGGCCAGATCTAGTATAACAAGCTATTGAAAAAGTTAAGGTGATATAGCAGCGGCTAGAAACAGCCCAAAGTCATCACAAATCATATGCAGATGCCAGCAGAAGAGGACTGGAATTCTCAGTAGGTGATTGAGTATTTTTAAAGGTGTCTCCAATGAAGGGGTTGTGAGATTTGGTAAGAAAATAAAGATGAGCCCACGTTACATAGGGCCATATCAAATTATTAAAAGGTATGGGCATGTTGCATATGAACTAGAGCTACCCCAAGAGCTTTCAATGATTCATCTAGTTTTTCATATCTCAATGCTTTGAAATTGCATTAGTGACCCTTCCCATATCACTCCTATTGAGGATATGCAGGTTACAGAAGATCTCACCTATGAAGAGATACCAGTGCTATTCTAGATCGTCAAGTTAAGAAGCTGAGGAATAAAGAAATAGTTTCTGTCAAAGTGCTTTGGAGGAACCGGCAAGCAGAAGAGATAACATAGGAGGCTGAGGATGTGATGAAATCAAAGTACCCTTACTTATTTTAAGCTAAAGAGGGAGCCCAACATGAAGAATTGGGACACTAATAGGTACGTGTGATTGAATACTTAATATGCTGTCAAATGTTTGTGTAAGTAAAGGTTTAAACTTGGTTAAGCTATCCAATTGTGCCAACATTTGAGGACGAATATTCCTGGGGGGAGGATGTAACAACCCTTACCTTACAATACTAGTTCAATTCAAATGAAACATGACATGGTTTGGTCAAATTAGCGCTAATTTTCAAAAGTGCTTGAATCTAGTGTTAATAGGCTATATGTGCATCTATCAATTAAGAGGGTCGAGTTTATACATGTTTTATGTCGAATTGAGGAGAGTATGGCCTTAAATGAAGTTAAAGAATTGAGGTGCTTGTAGGACTTAATAAGCTAGAAGGTGAGTCACCTACTTGCTTAGCTTAAATTTGCTACCTAAACGAAGACGAGGCTCGACGTCGAATTTGTCCAAATTCGATTATGGATAAAGTCCGTATTAAGGGTGTAACTTTAGCCCATCTTTTATCATCATAAATGGGATATATGATCATCACAAGAAGTATAACCAAAAAAGCCCAAAGATATCACAAGTTCTTGCATACTTTAGGCCCAGCCCAAGTGAACAAGAAAGTTGAAAATAGGCAGCCCAAGTCCAACCTATTTGGAGCCCCAAAAGGTCCAAATGAAAGGAGAAAGGAGTTGCATCACCTACTTGGTGAATTAAGGGTGAAAATGCCTCATTAGGTCGGCCAAATCACACTATAAAAAGGGGCCAAAGAAGCTCCCAAAAGTCATTTCTCAACTTGACCTCACAAAAATCATATTTGCTCTCTAAGTTTCCTCTCAACTTTTCTCAACATTGTGAAGCAGCCAAACGACTATCTTAGGGTTCTTAAGGATCCTATAAACCTTGAAGACAAATATAAGTAATTATGGTTATGTATTTAGTATAGTTGCATCATGTAAAACAAGAGATAGATACTAGTTATGCTTGCTGAAATTGTTGGACAGATTCTGTCTGAAAGTTGCTGCACCTTTTCCTATTGTGTTGGTGATTTCTCTATGGTTCGTGAGTTGTATTACGAAGAGAACTTGATTTTCTTAACATGATTTGAGTTATAAACATCACCCTAAGGTTGCTTCCCTGATTTTGTTTCATTTAACAAGCGCGTTTTATTGTGTTATCTTAAGCGTCAAGTTGATTGGAACTTGCGGGCTGTTGTATATAAGGGTATTAGCTCATGTCCTTCATGACTTCTTCAATTCTGTTATAAGAATATTTTGGGTATGTTTATATGTGTAAATGTTGCTAGAACGGTTTGGTTAAAGTTGGAATAAGTTTGGAGTTGTCGACGTCAAAATGTAGCGAAGGAAGGTAACGTTATGCTGTCCATTTTTAGATTTGTGGGATTGTGATGTGTTGTGCTTTATGGGCTGTTGTAAGACTGTTATGACATTTAAATAGACTATACATGATTTGTACATGCTAATGTGTATTAGAAAATATGATTAGGGCTGGAAAAGTTAAAGGAATACGCTTGGGTTTATAAACACCCGCTTGCTGCCCGTGTGCTGTTTTGTTATGTAATTGGGCTGCCAATATGTGTCTATTAGCTGCTAATGCTAGTTTTATCCCTCACTATGTTATAGATAAGTATTTGGAGGAAGGCAATATTATCTTGAGATAGTAACAAGGTCCGACGACGAGGTATTTAAGGTTACTTGATTTCGTATCACTTGGCATGAAACATAGATCTCACCTTGATACATAAAGGCACTTGCCAACTCTGAAACAACTATTAACCATATCTCCACTCTTGTACATGTTCATATGATTCCATATATAGTCACCTTCAAAACTGCGTACATGTTTGGGTACCAAGTTACATGAGTTCTTGTTACTAGATAAAGTTCATGAGTTGTTCCATTTCATACGCATTTTATTTGTATAACATACTCTTTTTCATTGTCATATTGTCTTGTATAATTGTCTACATGTCACATGTTACATATACAGTCCTACAGCTCCAATATTATGGCCACCAAAAGAATTATCTCAAAGGTAATTGAAAGATAAGTGTACAGTTTTTGATTGGTGGTAGCCCGAGGGGTGGAGATAGCACCTAGACAGGGATGATCCTGTCAACGGGGGTAGCCCGAAGGGGTTAAGTATAACCTAGCCAGGGACAAACCCGATACAGTTTCACCATTGATCAGTTAGTCATTTGTATTACAGCTATGCACAGATTTTACAGTACAGATTTTACAGTAAAGATAAAGTAATATAAAGAACATAAAGTACATGATCCCACATTACAACTAAAGGTGGTCTCTTATGCTGCATCAGTGTACAGTTTCATTTAAATTGTTATTTCATATGCAGTGTTTTCCTGCCTTACATACTTAGTACATTATCTCGTACTGATGTCCCTTATGGGGGACCTGCATTTCATACTGCAGGTACAAGTGCTAGTAGATCTCCCCAGTAGGAGTACAGGATATTCAGTTGTTGTCACCAAGCTCTAGGTTGCTTCGGGGCTTTGTATATGTCTAGAGCTTACATATTTTTATTGCACAGTTCGTTGAGGCGGGGCCTGTCCCGACCCTTATCAGATGTTTTTCTTTATTTAGAGGTTTTGTAGACTATGTAAAGTAAAGTGTGGTCATGTTTCGTACTTTAAATATCGTGGCCCCGATGGCCTAGCCATATGCATTTCCTTCTGACTTGTTATCACTGGTTATCTTCTTAAAGGCATATCAAACGCAAGAACCCCTTATAGTATGTACAGGAAGTGCATAGTTATAGGTTGGTCCTCTCGAGCCTTATCGGCAATGGGTGCCAGTCTGCCCTAACGGGACTTTGGGGCGTGACACATCATTCATATCTGCTCCATTATTAAGCTTCAATTTTTCACCAACATTCACAGGTGTAGTTGTAGGCTTGCAATTAAGCAGACCAAATTTAATGAGCAGGTTCCTAGCATATTTCCTTTGTGATAGAAATATTCTATCTTCAACTTGATAGATTTCAATGCCAAGAAAATAATATAATAAACCTATATCCGACATCTCAAACTCATTCTTCATTTGAGATGAATTTATCCACAAGAGAAGTAGAAGAGCTAGTATAAATGATATCATCAACGTAGAAGCAAACAATGATGAAATCATTACCTTTACTCTTTACATACAAAGTGGGTTCATTCTCACTTCTCATATATCCTTTTTTTCTGAAAGTTCCCATCAATTTTGCTATACCATGCTCGAGGGATTTGCTTTAGACCATATAATGCATTTTTTATCTTGTAGACCTTTGTTTCATCACCCTTCCTTATGAAAGCTTCTGGTTGTGCTACATTGACTTCTTCTTACAAGTCTCCATTGAGAAATGTTGACTCAACATCAAATTGATAAACTAGCCATTCTGACTGTGATGCCAATGCTAGAATAAGTCTGACGGTTTCAAACCAAGCGACTGAAGAAAATAATTCTTCAAAATCAATACCATATTATTGCACATATCCTTTTTCCATAAGACGACCTTTATTCTTCTATAGGCTGCTATCTGCCACAAACTTTGTCTTGAAGATCCACTTCAAGACAATTACATTTTTGTCTTCTGGTAATTCCACCATCTCCCATGTGCCATTCTTTTCGATAGAAATCATCTCTTCTAGCATCTCATTCTGCCACTCTTCCTTTTCAGCTGCTTCTTCATAATGTGTGGGAACCAAAACATCAAAAGAAAACTGACAAGATGTATACGTGTCACTAGCATACTTGGAATTCAGCTTTGTAACCCTTGTCAATCTTCTTAGTGGAAATGGCTCATCTGGGGACTTTTCAAGAGCTGTAGATGAAGAGCTTCTGCTTGGTGAAGTTGAAGAGGATGGATCCGGGAAGATGTAGAAGAACTCACTTTTGTTGGCTATTGAATTCCATCAAAAGTGATTCTTGTTGGCATAAGCATCTGCTCTTACTTCTTATCATTGCTTCCACTCCAATTCAAGCTTACAATTTCATCAAATACTACATCCCTTCTAATTAAAATCTTTCTGCTAAGGGGGTTATACAATCTACATGCATTAGATTGTGTACAATAACTAATAAAAATATATTTTTCATATTTTCATCCAACTTATGATGAAATTGGAGATTTACCAAAGCATAAGCAATACAACAAAAAATTCTTAAATAACTTACAGATGATTTTCTACCCCACCAAGCATCAGATAGTGTTTGACTCATAATAGCTTTTGTGGGAGATATATTTAATAAATGGACTGATGTCACCATAGCTTCAGCCCAAAAATTGATTCGAAATTCCCTTTGCTTGTCATATGCTTCTTGCCATCTCCACAATAGTGCAATTTTTTCATTCAGCAACACTATTTTTCTCTAGACCATAAAGTGTTGCTTGTTCCCTATGAATGCCACTTTCTTCACAAAAGAGATTAAACTACTTGGACAAGAATTTGCCTCCTCTATTAGTGTGAAAGGTTTTGATTGACAGACCATATTATTTCTCAACCATGACTTTAAAGTGATTGAATTTTTGAAATGTTTCTGATTTGCTGTCCAAAAAAATAGTCCCAACAGATGCGACTATAATGATCAGTAAAGAATAGAAAATCACAACTCCTACCAAAAGAAGTAGTATGCGTAGATCCACATAAATTAGCATGTATAAGTTCAAGACACTTTAAAGACCTCCAAGCATTTCCAATAGGTAAAGAATTTCTAATTTGTTTTCCATAAATAAACCCTTCACATAAATCAATAGAATCAATTTTTGGTAGTCCAAGAACCATACCTTTGTCAACTAGTAATTTCAAGTCGTTTCTGTTAAGATGACCATGCCTCAAATGCCATAACTTAGAGTAATCCTTTGCACTGGCAGCAAGGGAAAAATCTTCCATATTAGAAACATTCAGTGGAAACATCTTGTTTGGTGTCATGGTGATGCAAACCTTTTACCCTGACTTCTTATTCAGAATAGCACAAGTGCCGTCATTAAAGCAAAGAGAATGACCATCAGTCATTAGTTGTCCAACACTCAACAAATTGTATCCTGAATTAGGTACAAATTGGACATTAACTAGAATTTTTACTTTGTCATGACTAGTATCAATACTCACAATGCCTTTTCCTCCAACCCGCATCTGTTTTGTGTTTCCACGTTATGCCGTCTTCTTTTGCTTTTCATCAAGCTCCTTGAACTAAGATTTGGCGCCTATCATATGATCTAAATAACCATTATCTATAAACCATAATTTGCTTCGCTTATGGTCTGTATCAACACAAGCCATAAAGAGATAATTCTCTTCCTCATTTTGTCCTGCTGCAAAATTTATTTTCTGATCTTTATACAAAAAATCGGGCCTTATATGCCTATAGCGCTGACGTTGATGGCATTGAATGCTATTTTTCCTATTACCTTGCTCATTAGAATGCTTGTGCCCATCATTCCTTCCTATGCCTTTTTCGTAGCCACAATCTCAACCACCATCTCTTCTTCCTAGACCTCTATTTGCTAGACCAAGATTGTCTCCATACTTAGTTGCTTCATCCTTCACTTGGAATGCTTTCTCTTAATTCTTTTCAATAGATCGATAAAGTCTCACCTCATGAGCTTGAAGAGCTCCTATTAGTTCATCAAAGGAAAATATTGAAAGATCCTTATACTCCTCTATAGCAGCAACTACATGATCAAATTTTGTAGTCAAGCTTCACAATATCTTTTCCAGAATAGTGTGGTTGGTAATTTTTTCACCATAGGATCGCATTTTGCTGACAATTGCCACTGCTCTGGATAAAAAATCAGCAACATATTCTTCACTTTCAACATCAAGGTTTCAAAGTCATGCCAAAGTGATTGCAATCTCACCACAATGACCTTTGAATCTCCTTGAAACTTCTTCCGTAGAATGGACCAAACTTGCTTTGACGTGGTTACTGCTACGATCTATGAAAAGATGGTCATGGATAGCTTGCTGGATAAGCACCAACACCTTAGCATTGTTTTTCTTGTTGTTTTACAGTCTATGTCCTTCATCAGGATCTGCAAAACAACTTTCTACCAAGTCCCAAAGATTTTGGGATTTGAGTATAGTTTTCATATGAATACTCCAAAATTCGTATCTTTCTCCTATGAAGATGGGAATTAGTGGTTATACTACGGTCTATGAATTACTGCTACTTGCCATGGCTCTAATATCAAAGATGTTGGAAAAAAGATTGCAAACAAACTCAAAGAATGGAGGCTAAAAGTAAGAGGTTTAAAAGTTTGCTGAAACTTAGCTTTTCTGTGTATTTCATCAAAGAAAAGTACAACCCTTATATAGACTTAAAATAAGAAAACCATTAAGTTAACCACTTGTCTACTAGCTAAGCAACAACTAACACTAAACTGAAAAAAGAAAAATGTTACAGCATGATTGCTAATAGCCCAAGAAAATAGGAAACTACTAACAAATTAAATTTGACCAAGTTAGACTTTGAATCAGTCTTCAAAAGACAAAACACTTTGTCAAATCTTTTGAAGATGCATTCCTCCTCTATTCTCCTATTCCACCATGTATACTTGCTCCTCATAAAGTTTGTGTCATATCGAGCACAATTAATAATATATTGAGTAAAGTCCGTTGCTATATGTTGGGTGATAGGAAACCCACCCATCTTCTATGAGGCATCCACGATAACATTAAATTCCCTACCTACAATCCATAAGACATTTATGTTGTTGCTATTTGACTCCAAGTCTTCCCACAATTCTAATTTGTCTAATACATAATGCCTTACACATACATACAACTATAACCACTATTATCTTATTATAAGTGTTACGAGTGAACTGGATTATGATTTATTGATTACTATCACTAATAATGTTGCTTGATCATTGTTTATTACAAAACACCCATATTATTGGCTAAACAATTAACCACTACATATGTCATCCTATGTTTAATCCTATAGTTTTCTAGTTCATGAGGCATTTCAAAAGGTTCCATAAGAGAAATATACGCCCGCTTGTTTCTCTTGTTAGATCAATCAATCTTTCAAAGGAATTTTGAGTATTTAGATCCAACATTCTAGAACATATTTTCTCTATCATCATTTAGACAGAAGTAGTTTTGTTGAACTATTTCCTGTGCTCATGATCTTGGCAGTTGCTTTATTATTCTCTTTTATATTATTAATTCTTTAGTATGTCTTGCCAATAGGTCCCCTTCTTTACTTACCTCATTAGTATTTTTTTAAGGTCTTCTTCACCATCCTCTTTTCCCTTCTCATCCATACAATCCATCCTAATTTTCTGTTGTTGTTTAATGATTATTCTTCCTCATGGTCCCTATTGTTGTCCTTCTTGATTTGTTGATGATGACCTTTTCCATTCATTAATAATTGATATTGCTCCTCTTTGATATAGTAATATTTCCTTAATGCCCTTGCTAAAACAATTGATTTGTTTCTATCAAAATTCAAGTCTAGGGCCTAATCATAACATAGTAAATGAGACATCCCCAGGCAGCTCATCTAAGTCATCTTAGTATGTCAACCATCCATAGATAAATAAACTCATAGTGCAAAAGTAAATAGGAATGGGGCTAATGGAAAATGTTTGAAATATAAAGAAACATCCAAAACATACATCATTGTCCAAAGCATAACATCTAAACATGAGTTAATGGGAACCAATACATGATTTTGGTTTCCCTCAAATAAAAAAAGATACTAAGATAAATTATAAAGTAAAGCCTTCAATTCATAAAAAAACTAAAATTATACATCACCCGAATAACACATAGCATGAAGGAAAAATAGGTAGATTCCCTAACTAAGGTCTCACCACAAATAAGGTGGTTTCTTGAACTAAGGGCTCACTACAAATACTAGTCTTGAACACTGACAACTAGCAACATGTCGGAGGAGAAGGAGCATCTGCCCCTACATGATGATATCATATAGACAAAAGTATGCATTAGTACATTGGAATGTACTAAGAATTTGAGATGCAATGCGAGGATGAAATTGTAATTCCATCATTCATAAGTTAAAGAC
Source organism: Solanum clarkiae (assembly GCA_011800125.2). NCBI lineage: Eukaryota > Viridiplantae > Streptophyta > Magnoliopsida > Solanales > Solanaceae > Solanum > Solanum clarkiae. The sequence goes on from JAABOM020000007.1 coordinate 19,360,039, forward strand.
ATCAATGCATGACAAGGTAAAATCATCATTTTTAATTAGCTTAAGTATGCTCATTAAGTAACACTCAGTATGAAGTAAATATAAGCAACTTAGTAAGACATGCGATGGAACAAAGACATCAAACCTAAAACTTTGTGGGAATGGACTGCAACTGATGTATAAGACCATGTGAGCTAATACATGAAATCCAATATAACCCCTTTATGTTGTCACGGAAGTCCACTTGCTGGGTGAAAATCCATCACATATAATGGAAATCATATATCCTAAATGGCCTACGTTGATCCACTACCCTATAATCGCTTCTATGGTGGCACAAAGTTAATGGGAGAAAGGGTTTCTTCTAGGGTTCCCTTATCGAACTCCACCTCAATGCCTCATTTGGTGCTAAGACTTCTATGGAAATCTTTCAAACATGTATTTAGTCAAATATTGACACTTAGAATCATAAGTAGCAATTTCAAAGAGTATCTCAAAACTTAAGGACCACCAAGTGAGAATTGTCCTTTCAGTTTGGGGACCATCATAAACACTATTTAGGGAATTATTAACATGCTTATATTTTTTACCAAACATCAACTTAACCCTTTGCTTTTATTTCCTATCCACCATTAATATTTCATGCAAATATTAACTTTAACTTAATGGGCTTAATCATTTATTGGTAAACTCATGAACTAAGAGGGTCATGCATAAACATGGGAAAAGTATGCTTATTTAAAACATGCAATAACAACCCACACATCATCAGTTAAAACCCTAATCATTAGTATCATTATCATCAACTCAAAATTCATAGCAATAGTTAGGAAAACATTACATGATAACATTAAAGGAAAAATACATCACAGTACATCATGAAATTATCATTAGCATGCATGGCAGTACTTAAAGGAACTTAAAGAAAGGGGTAAAAACTTTAAGGAAGGGATTTGTGGGTGTAACGAACCCACAAATTCATTCACATATCTTGGTTGAAGCCTATGAAGAAGAAACTTGAAGCTTTTGGAAAGAATCTTGAAACCACAGCCTTTTTGTCTTGCTTCTTCGAGAGAATAATTACCTTAGAATTTTGAGAAAGTGGAAGAATGAAAAAGAATGATTATCTTTAGGGGACTAAAGAATCATAAAAGTAATGTAGTTTAGGTCTAGGGTTTGTGGAAAGGATGAAAATGCTCTTCATTGAAACTATCAAACACGAACCACGAGACCCTGATTACGGGCCATGGATTGAACCATGAGTTGTGGTCATGTTGTCATGCTATCCTCTTTCAATCTTCAAAGACTTGTTACAAACCATTCAAACCACGAAACTATTCCGCGGGCCATAACCAGATCCAGGTGTCATGGATGGCCTCGTGGAATCATTCCTCGCTTAGTAAAATTTCCACTTCTCAAGGACCCCTATTCACGAAGTCAAACCAAAAACCATAAACTGGACTATGGATCATCCTGTTTGTCCTGGGTTACCTTCTAGATACTTAAGTTTCCTTCTTGTCTAAAACTCACTCCTTACGACTCATTCCACGATCTGTATTTCCATCCACGAGTGAAAGATGGTCATCACGGATGTTTCATCACTTAACAAAATTTCTACTCTTTGAAGCCCGTATTCGCAATCCTAGTCTATGGCTCATGGTCTAAACCACAAGCCATAAACTAGGCTTCAACAAATGGCTCTCTATATTTGCAACCCAACTTTTCTGCACTTTCTAGGCTATAACTTGTGGATCCTTACAATATTTCCCCCTTAAGAATATCCACCCTTGAATGTACTTAACCGTAAGTTCTAAAGAGTCACATATTAGCTAATAACCTAGCATGCGTGCAAGAATGCAGTCTAAACATCTTTCCTGAAATTTTCAAAATCCATACTTAAAATATGTCTCAGAACAGTCCATAAACATGAAAATAAGTATGGGCATCATATAAAAATTGAAATGCAAGTAACTTGAGGTTTAGGCAAGGATAGCTTAATACCTTAGGCTTGAGTAGAGTAGAAAAGATAGGGATGATGCTTCATCATGTCCTCTTCCATTTCCCATGTTGCACCTTAAACTTGTTGATTCATCCAAAGAACTTTAATAGATACAACTTCCTTATTCCTTAGTCTCTTCACTGCTGATCCAGGATTTCAACCAAAACTTCCTCGTAAGTCATATTTTTTTTATTGTTCACCTCTTCCAATGGAACTATAGAATTTGAATCACCATGTATTTCCTCAGCATCAATCAATGGAAATCGGATGAATCATGTTCATTTCCATGGGTAACTCCAACACATATGACACTTTGCCAACTCTGCTCACCACCTTGTAAGGACCTACATACCTAGAGCTCAATTTTTCCTTTTTGATAAATTGAATCCTACATTTCATAGGATATACCTTCAGACTGACCCAATCACCAATATTGAACTCAAGATCTCTCCTCCTTACATTAGATATGACTTTTGCCAACTTTGGGCCATTTTCAACTTTTTCCTTATGAGTTTGACCTTCTCCATAGCATCAACGACTCAAGCCCTAGAAAAGTCATCTCACCAACTTCAAGCCACCCAATAGATGATCTACACCATCTACCATTCAAATACTCAAAGAATGTCATCTCAATACTTGAACAAAAACAACAACAATAACAACATACCCAGTAAAATCCCATAAGTGGGGTCTGGAGAGGGTAGAATGTACATAGACCTTACCACTACCATAGAAGTAGAGATGCTATTTTCTCGGAACCCTTATCTCAAAACCCATAAGCCATGAAAGTTATTATTATAGGAACAATCAATGAGAGTAGGGGTGATTATTCTAACTCCTCTTGAACTCCAATATGCAAGCTCTCAACATATCTTCTGATATTTGAACTGTCCTCTCGGCTTGCCTATCAGTTAAAAATGGAAGTCAATTTCACCTTAATACTAGGACCTTTTTGGAAAGATTTCCAAAAGTAAGAGGAAAATTGGGCCTCACGATTTGATATGATAGACAATGGAATCCCATGTAACCTCACCTCGCCCGGATATGCAATTTTTTGGCACTAGATATCATTTTGACTGATAAGAAGTGAGCCGACTTTTTCGTTCTTTCTACTATCAACCATATGAATTCAAATTGATTCTTGGTCTTAGGAAACCCCACTACAAAGTCTATATTGACTTCTTTCAACTTTCAAGTAGGAATATCCATATCTTGAGCCAGGCCACTCGACTTTTATGTTCAACCTTGACTTGTTGGTAGTTGGAACACTATGACACATATTTTGCATGTTTTGCTTTAATTCAATCCACAAAAAAACTTCTCTTAAATCCCTATACATCTTGGTAACCTGGGATGAATGGAATAGGAAGCGTTGTGAGCTTTTTGAAATACAACTTCTTCAACTTGTCAACATTTGGCAAAAATAATCTTCCTTGATAGTGAAGCACACTATCTCCCCCTTGTGAGGAGACTTCTATCTTTCACCAAGGCTTTCAATTCCACCAAGGTGGAATCATGATCTTGTTTGGATTTGACATCCTCAAGTAATGAAGACTCGAAGCCATGTAGCAATATCACACCACCACTACCGTATTTATTCAACCTCACCCCTAATCTAGACAACTTATAAACTTCCTTAGCCAACTCCCCTTTCCCATCATCGTCTAAATAAGACACACTAACCATAGAAACTCTACTAAGGGCATCGAGCACCACATTAGCATTGCTCGGGAGATACTTCACATTCATACCATAATCCTTGAGAAGCTTTAACCACCTTTGTTGCCTTAGATTGAGATCTCTTTGAGTGAACACATGTTGAAGGCTTTTGTGATCGGTGAAGACATTTGAAGCCTATATAGTGACACCAAAATTGTTATGCAAACACTATGGGCATAAGCTCAAGATCATGTGTTAGGTAGTTCTTCTCATGTACCTTCAAATGCCTTGAAGCATAGGCAATCATGTTACTATGTTGCATTAACACAACCCAACCCAAATATTGAGGCATCACAATAGAAAAAATCCATCATTTCCCTCTAGCAAAGTCAAAAATTGAAGCCGAAGTCAACTAATCCTTCAAGATTTGGAAAATACTGTCACACTCATCAATGCATCTAAACTTTGCTTTTCTTTGAGTCAACATGGTTAATGGGGACAAAATGGAGGAGAAACTTTCCAAAACCTTCTATAATACTAAGCTAGGCCTAAAAAACTCCTAATGTCCATATGAGTCAATGGCCTTGGCAAATTTCTCACCGCTTCCATCTTTTATAGATCAACCTTGATCCCATCACCCGATATCACATGTCCTAGGAACGTAACCTCAGTTACCCAAAATTTGCATTTGTCAAAATTTTGCAAAAAGTCTTTCATCTCTCAAGGTTTGCAAGACCACTCTCAAATTCTGCATGTGTTCTCCTTCACTCCGGAAATAAATTAGGATATCATCAGTGAACAACATAATGAACATATCCAGGTAGGGCTTCAACACCCAATGCATAAGATCCATGACGATTGTTGGTGCATTAGTGAGGTTGGAAGACATCACCACCAATTTAAAATTACCATACCAAAGACATCACCACCAATTTAAAATTACCATACCAAAGACATCACCACCAATTTAAAATTACCATAACTAGTCTGGAAAGCTATTTTAGGAATGTTACTCTTCCTTACCCCTAGTTGGTGGTATCTGAACCACAAATCTATCTTAGAAAAATGCTTGGATCTTTCGGTTGATAAAATAGGTCACGTATCCTTGGGGGTGGATATTTGTTTTTTATGGTGGCCTTGTTGAGTTGCCGGCAGTCAATACACATTTGGGGCGACAAATCTTTCTTCTTCATAAAAAACACTGGGGCACCCCATGGAGACCTACTAGGTCTAATAAAATCCTTTTCCAACAAATCCTTTAATTATTTAACTCCACCGGAGCCACTCTATGAAGAGGAATGGAGATAGGTTGAGTGTTGGGTAGTAGAACTATGCCAAAATCAATTTCCCTTTCGGGAGGAACACTTGGTAACTCATTCATAAAGACATGGGGCAATTCATTTACAATAGGAATCGACTCAAGAGAGGAAACTTTGAAAGTGACATCTCTAACCCTCACTAAATGTTATATGCACCCCTTAGAGATAATTTTCTAGACTTTTTAATATAAGACGAACCAACCTCTACAAAAAGAATTTCTACCCTCCCACTTATGAATAGACTCATTTGAGAATTGAAACTTGACTCTACAAGTCGGACAATCTATTGAGGCATAAGAAATATGCAACCAACCCATCCAAGTATAAAATCAAAATCAACCATAAAGAGTTCTATAAGTCATAAGGGACAACTTTACACAAGATGGAAATGGGGCAATCTCTATAGACTCTTCGTGCAACTATGGACTCTCCTATGGGAGCACTCACTTCAAAAGGATCATTTAGGACTTCGGGGCATGATTGAAATCTATTGGCTAGGAAAGGGGTTACAAAAGATAAATTAGCTCCGAGATCTAACAATGCATATACATCAAAATTATAAACTTTTAACATACTAGTGATAACATTCAGAACCTCTTCTACTTCTTGGTGGCCATGAAAAACATAGAACTGATTAGTCCTAAGGGCACCTTGGACTTGTCCACCTTGGCCTTGGGTCTTACTACCTCCACTCCTACAATCCCTTATACGGTGTACGGGCTTTCCATACTTGAAGCACGCATTTAACTCAGTCAAACACTCCCCTTTATAGGGTCTCCCACATTATGGGCACTAATGAGCTTGGGGATTAGGGTTGGCTCCTTTGTCCTTATTGAGTCGGGGAGGGGAAGTGTTGATAGACCCTTGGCATCCTTGCTTTTGTCCACCTTGGAGTTTGTTGTAGCCTCCACTCCTTTGGTGCAAATATCCTCCACCATCCACCCGAGCACTCTTGGACTCTATAACTCTCTCCCTCATCTTTTCCTCCTCAATCTGTTTGACATAGCTCATCAAATGGGAGATTTCTATCTCCTTTACTAGCATGGTCGTCTTGTATTCCTTTGACACTAACTCCAACACGCTGGATATAAACTTGCTCATCCTTTCTCTTGGGTCCGCTACTATGAATGGAGCATATTTGGAGAGTTTTAGTTAACTTGAGAGAATACTCTCTCACGCTTATATGCCCTTGTATAAGATTGATAATACTCTCTCACGCTCATATGCCCTTGCTTAAGATCGATGGATTCTTGTACCTTGGCCTTCCTTAGCTCTATTGGGCAGAACCAGTCCATGAAAGCACCCTTGAACTCCTCCCATTCAATTTGACTCACCCCTTGGCCCCTCTCCTCAACCCATTGCTCATACCATACTTTTTATACTCCTTTAAGTTGATAGGCCACTAATGATGCCTTCTCCTCCAAGGGGATCCCATTATGGCAACAATATGATAGGCCTCATTAATGAAGTCAATGGGATCCTATTCCACCTTAGAGCCATGGAATTTTGAGGGGCTTATCATCATGAAATCTCATACCCTTGTAGCAAGAGTGGTCACTTAAGAAGGGATAACAGTCTCCCTATTTTCTTGGTTGGCTAAAGCTTAGGCAAACACAGTGAAGGCGGCTCTAAACTCTACATGAGATACTTCATCATCATGCTACAAAGGAGGGGCTTGTTCTTTGGGTGTGTTCCTTGGTTGAGGAGCTCTTCTTAGTGGCATGATCTAGAAATAGTAAAGAGAATGAAATTAGTTATGGGGAACCTTAGTCGACTCTAAAGGTATGCCATGAGGATGAAGAAGGGAAAATTTTCCTAAACATCTCATAGCCTCTCATTCATAGTTGTGGCGCACTTCACAACCTTCAACAAGACTCTACTTGACACAGTATATTTTGACATCCTAAGAACATTTTAAAATATTATGCTCTAATACCAAGTTTGTCATAACCTAAGTCGAGGACCTAGTTATAACACTGCAAATGAGATAATCATAGGCACCTCATCTAAGCTATCTTAGCATGTCAAACATTCATAAGTAGATGCATTCATAGTGTGGGAGTAAACAGGAAAGGGGCTAAGGGAAAATATTTAACATATAAAGAAACATCCCAAACATACATCATTGTCAAAACCATACCATCTAAACATGAGTCAATGAAAACTGATGCACGATTTTGATTTACGTAAAATAGACCAGATACTAAGATAAATTAGAAAGTAAAATGCTACAATTATTACAAAGCAAAAAAATATACAAAATCCCAGTAATACATAGCATGAAAGAAAAATAGGTAGAGTCCCAAACTAAGGGCTCACCACATATACTAATCTTGAACACTAACAAGAAGCCACGTGCCAAAGGAGGAGAAACACTAGTCCCTAAATCATGCTATCATGTAGGCAAAAATATATTGTTGTGTTAGAATGTACTAAGTATGTGAGATGCAATGCGAGGATGAGATTATAATGACATCATTCATAAGTTAAAGATGTCAGTGCATAAAAAGGCAAAAACATCATTTGTATGAGCTTAAGCAAGCACAAGGAGTGACACTCAATATGAAGTAAAAAGTAATGCAACATAATAACACATGTGATGGAATAAAAATATCAAATCTGACATTTTGTGGGAATGGACTGTAATCGACATATATAACCACGTGAAATACTACGTAGAATCCAATATAACCACCCTACATTGACAAGGGGAGACCATTTGCTGGGTGGAACTCCGTCACATAACATGCATCATCATATATTATAAATAGCCTACGTGGATCCACTAGCCTACCATACAAGGACTCCTATGGTGGCGCATATTTAATGGAGCAAAGGGTTGCTTCTAGGGTTCCCTTACCAAACCCCACCTCAATTACCCATTCAGTGCTAAGTCATCCCACAAAAATCCGTCAAACATGTACTGAGTCAAATACTAATACTTAGAATCATAAGTAGCAATTTCAAGGAGTAGTTCAAAACTTAAGGACCACTAAGTGATAATTATCCTTTCACTTTGGGGACCATCATAAACATCATTTAGTGCGTTATTGACATGTTCATATCTTTGACAAAATATCAACTTAAACCCTTTCTTTTTATTCCCTATCTACCATCAATATGTCGTGCAAAGATCGACTTTAACTTAGTGGGATTGACTATTTATGGGAAACATCATGACCTAAGAGGGCCATGCATAAACTGAGAAAAGTATGCTCATTTAAAACATGCAATAACAGATCACACATCATCATTTAAAACCCTAACCATTGATATCACCATCATCAATTCAAAATTCATAGAAATACTTAGCTAAACATCACATGATAACATTAAAGGCAAAATACATCATAGTACATCATGAAATAATCATTAGCATCCATGGTAGTATTTAAAGAAACTTAAAGAAAAGGGTAAAAACTTAAGGAAAAGCTTTGTGGGTGAAAAAAACCCCACAAATGAGCTCACGTACCTTAGTTGAAACCTATGAGGAAGAAACTTGAAGCCTTTGGAAAGAATTTTGAAACCCTAGCCTTTTTACCGTGATTTTTAGAGATAATAGTTGCCTTAGAATTTTTAGAAAGTGGAAAAATAAAAAGATTGGGAATCCTTAGGGGTTTAGGTGTGACTAGAGGCCTAAAGAATCAAAAAACAACATACTTTAGTTCAATGATTTACAAAATGGATGAAAATGCCCCATTAAAACTGCTGAACACGAACCACGAGACCTCGATTATGGGTCGTGGATTGAACCATGAGTCATGGTTCATGTTATCTTGCTCTCCCTTTCCAATATTCAGATATGGTCACAAACCCTTTAAGCTATGATACCATTAGACGGGCTGTAACCAGATCCATGAGTCATGGATGGCCTCATGGAATCATTCCTCAATAAAATTTCCACTTCTCAAGGATCCCATTCAGGAGGGTGGACCATAGACCATAAAAAGGACTATGGGCCATCTTGTTGTTCATGGATTCCTTTCCAAAAACTCTAGATTTCCTTAATGTCCGGAACTCATTCCTAGGACTGATTCCACAGTTTGTGTTTCCATCTAAAGGTCGTAGATCGTCATTGTAGATCTATGATCACTTAACAAAATTTCAAATCTTTGAAGCTCGTATTGATGAGCTTGATCTATGGCTCATGATTTGAACCATGTGCCATAAACTGGGCTTCATAAAATATCCCTGTACATCTTCAGCCCAACTTTTCTACAATTTCAAGGCCTTAACTTGAGGTTCGTTACAATTTCATATTCACCTTTTCTATCCCATCTTGCAAATTTATCGTATTACGTGTTGTTGTCATCCACCTTGTACTATCTCCCTCGTCATTGCTTATTCGCTCTTGTTTTATAGCTACTTTTTTGTTTCCTCCTTCTTGATTATTTTCTTCATTTGTGTTTGTTTTAGTATTTGGCCCTGTACATTTTCAGCCCAACTTTTCTGCACTTTCTAGGCCCTAACTTGAGGTTCCTTACAATTTCATATTCACCTTTTCTATCCCATCTTGTAAATTTATCTTATTCCTTGTTGTTTTCATCCACCTTGTATTCTCTCCCTCGTCATTGCTTATCCACTCTTGTTTTACAAACATTTGATTTTTCCTCCTCCTTGATTTATTTTCGTCACTAGTGTTTGTTTTAGTATTTGTGTGTTTTGTTCTTTCACTATATTTACCAAATATTTTCTCTACCCACTCCTTAGCTAACCTTTCTCTTTTTTCCTCTGTCAATTGTTATTTCCATCATTTCATCCTCTTGTTGATCTACTGAATCAACCTCCTCAGAAGCCTCACTATATTCACTAAAAGCAGCAAATTTATTTTCAATGGAAACCTTATTACCATTAGTAGTCTCCTCTTTAGGATTCCACCATTGATTCCTTGCACCTATGTGTTGGTATCCTCCATGTCAACAACTATATTTCTCTTTAGCTTCCTGGCAGTTGTGTTCCTTTATTTTGTTCTTTATCCACCAGATTTTTAGCTTCCATCACTGCTTCCTTCTTTCTTGTATCTTTGTCGGTTTGGTCCTCCTCCTTAGGGTAAAGCTCTGGGTGTAGAACAAAGCATTCCTTCTCATTATGCCCCTGAAGCTTTCATTTTTTGCAATACTTAGGAAGATAATTATATTTTATAGTGATCAACATTGGAACAACTTGCCCCTTTCTTCTTTGTAATACTAACATTAACTCTCTTAGGCAGATCACTCTATAGGTCAACCTCTACCTTTACCTGAGTACAACTTGGCGTCATTTTATTAATTGTCACCATATCAACTTATAGAGATTTTCCTACTGCTGCAACAATTAAAAAGATTGATTCTTTGCCAAAGAAGTTGGGCAATAGTGCAGGCAGTGATATCCCATCAATGGCAGTCGAAGCCTCCTCCTCTAGGTCAAATAAAGGATCCTGTTTAAAAGTCCTTATCAGATAATCCCCATTCCTATGGAGGATGGAAAAAATAGATTTGATAGTAGATTAACGTAGACCTCCATCCTTGAGGATCTTATTAGCATAACAAATCTATATTAGCATCTACTTTTGGTTTACATTGTTTAGGAATTATCTTCCTCACTCCTATATATCTGGCTATCCATATGAAAACTTTCCTACCATTGTGTACTCCAGATCTTCATTAACGATTATCTGTAATACCTCTTCTTCTTCCCAAATTGCCCTTGGTTCTCCATTGAGGTACGTAAAAGGCTTCAATGGAACTGGTACACGTGTGGACATCTTCGGTAGTAAAATATTTGCATTAGTTTTTGTCACAAGTAGGGATGACACGGTGCGGGGCAGAGCGGGTGTGGGCGGTTTAGAGCTATGCGTGACGGAGTTATGCGGGTGCGAGGACGGTGCAGGGTGGGTTGAAGTAGCCATTTTTAAAACTAATGCGGGGCGGGGCGGGGCGGGCTGCGGGTTTAAAAAACCAAATAGGACTTCAAAGAAATTAAATTTTTGTAATAGTAAAAATCAAAGATATAAACTTTTTATATTAAACATTGACTTTAATTTTATTTTTTTCCTAAAATTTAAACTAGACATGCCCGGTAAATTGTTAGTTGTTAAAATGTTAATTAGAAACTTTTAATAAACGATTAAGAAACAATTGTTAAAATGTTAACTAAAAATAATTAATTAGTTGTTGAGATGTTAATTAGTGAAAAAAATTAAATTCTATAAAAAAAATAGAAGAACTTTAACATTTAAGCGGGGTGGGGTGGATTTATGTGGGTTTATGCTGGCGGGGCGGATTGAAAATGAAAAAAGTCATCACGCGGGCGGGGCAAGGCGGTCTAAAAATTTTGCCGGTTGAGCTTAACCCACCCCGCACCCGCCCCATTGCCATCCCTATTCATAGGCACTGAATTCGATGTAAGAACTGGTGGAGCAGCCTCTATAGGAGGTTGTTTACTGGCCATCCTGGCCATTATGGTGTTGTAAAAGCAACAGGTTTAGTGTTTTTGGCGTCCAGGTTTAGAGAGGGCTGTGTGTGCTGTATTTTAGCTCATTTCAGTCCAAATAGCTATTCACTTATCCATTTATTGACTCAGCCAATTTACCCCAGATTCAGTTCCATCATGAAATATGCAGTCTTGTTATAGGACTGAAAATTCCAGATATTATTGGAGGAATTTTCATACAATAAATAAGAATAGTGTGAAACAGTAATTGTTATGTAGAGAGCTAATGTAAAAATTATTATGTGAAATTGTTTATTTTGGGGGCCTTTTTGCATTTAGCTACTCTTAATCGTGTCTTGCTAATGCATGTATTCAAATTTGACAGTATTTTTCAACAACCTAATGAAGTACCATGCAGAGTTTAATAAGGCTACCCATCGCAAGGATAATGTTTTCTTGAACAACCAAACGATCAGTTTAGTTAATTAGCGTTATTTTATTACTATTATTGCTAGAAACAACTCTAACCACTATGATTGAATGTTGAAATAGACAGTATAAGATTCATCTTTGAAGCTCAATAACGGTGCCAAAAGAAAGTTTCTCTTAGCACCTTTTGCCACAAAACTGATAGGATGATACTGGGCAATCCCATTTCCCAACTTAAAACTTGCTGCCTGTTTGAATTCAGCATCGATGGATTTCGAATTGCAGTTGAGCTTGACACTTGATATATCTTTGTAGTCCACGTTATTATACATGAAGCACCCACGTTGACTATCAGATTCTAATGAGACTGCCCCATCCTTCCCATCCAATCCTGCAACTAAACGGAACAAAGTCCCTGCACCATCTGAGGACTGTGTGATCTTGAGATTTGTGTCATTTCCTAGATGAGTTATGAACATTTCAGGGAACTCCATGGGCTCTAACATGACTAGTTTCCCGACAAAATCTTTTGGTTCAGAAAGCTTGAAAGATTTTTTGTCATTTGAGACGAGTCTAAAGGTAGCACTGACAGCTGAATCTGTTCCGGCTTCAGGATACTTCTCCATTTGAGTTGAGCGATTCGTGCTTGTCACAACAAATGTTGCATTACTGGATTCTTGTATAAGAGATATTAAACGAGAATTAAAGGCCGATGCTACTGGAGTTATCAGATCTGAGAGAGGAGTGGATTTTCTTTCAATGTCCCAATCACCAGTAGAATGGCCTGCCAGAAGGTATGGACCATAAAGAATTGCCTGTAAAGATGCATATTCTGGACGGTCATCTGAAGAACCATTTACAAGAGTTTGTTAGTTGCTATACTATCATTCATTACTTTTTTGAATAGAGATACAACATTGGCCAAACAAAGAAATATCCTAATTATCACCTTTAATGGCCTCTGTTCTAAGGTTCATTGGCAGCTCAATACTGATTTTTTCACCTGAGTCCCAACTATTGGTGATCGATAGGAAGTTACCTGCATCGGTGGGTTTCATTACGTTTTAGAAAAGATGTAAGTTACGCAAGAAAATTGATCTGATACAAAATATAGAAAGACATCACAAAAAGGAGGAAAGTTCCTACCTGGTGGAGGTAGAGATAAATTCTTCCCGTTGAAGGATGCTTTTGTTCTACTTGAATCTATCCAACTTGGTATTCTCAGATTTAATGTGGTTGGTGCACTAGCTTCTTTCTGAAAAATTATTAATCATAATAAGTATGTTCAAAATCGGGGTGGCTCAAGCATAGTAGTGCTAAAGCAAAAAATAGCATTTTGAGGTACAATTGCTTGGAAATTGGAGTAGTAGTACATTCTATCAAATAAGGAAGTTCCAACAAATGGATAAACGAACAAAATAAATTTAAAATGCATACCCCCTTTGAGGACACCATTATTGTCACTCGAAGGCGATTATCCCACGAAACAACAGGCTCTACGCTCTGACTCACCACAACTTGCCCAGATTTCCAATCAAGAGAGCTAGATATATACTGGATGATGTAGAGCCCAGGAGGATTCCCTTTCTCTTCGAAATAAATAGAATCTCCCAATTTGGAGAATGATTCAACCCCTATAGAGGAAAATGGGAAAATGCATCTTAAATTCATCCCTTTTTATAAGCTATAGATCTTTGGTGTGAACATGGGAAAGTCAAAAAAATTTGTTACAAATATTTTCATGGAGAATATTTTTCTTTGCAAGAAAAGAAGGGTGAAAATATTGAGTAACTTCTATGGTGGACATATTTACCCGGTCTGTGTTGGATTAGTCGAAATATCCACAAGCTAGTGCTGACACCATGAATATCAAAGAAAGAAGAGAAGGGCGAAGGATCAGAGTGAATATTCATTGAAATACCTGTTCCATAGCAACACCAAAAGTCATTAAACGGTGATCCCCATTTATGGTAGGTCAGCGCTTTGGAAGCACCAGGTTGAAGTGGAAGCATATATATCATTACTCCTGGATCTCTCCCCCTTTGGATACTGAGCACTCCATTAGTTAGCGCACGCTCATAATAATCAGCATATGCCATTTCTTTTGTCCATCTGAACAGGTGGCGGGAAACCTACAAAAGTTTCAAATTTGTGCATAAATGCACACACATAAGGTGCTATAACCTCTCTACTCTTGGTACAAAATAGGAAACAACACAAATAAATCCATGAGGACACCTTCAGCATATTATATGTAGTACAAGATTCCTCATTCTCTTTGCTTAACGTACTTGCTAACCTCTTTGGATCGGACCTGCTCAGGTTGGTATCAAAAAGAAGGAGAAATACAAAGAACTTTAAATGAACTGAGCCATTGAAAGGAGCACATAAGAGATCAAAACGAATTAACTTTGTGCATATTGATATGCTTAATAAGCAAATAATAGAACAATTTATCGCCATTGGATATTTTAGACAGCTTTACCAATGTTCTCCAACTGACGTTCCTCCAGTTGCATAGCTGTGGGAAGAATTGATGCTATCCATGAAGAACATCCCAATTTCCTAAAGAAAAAAAAAAAGAAAGTTCAACACAGTAATAGTAACCCCATGAAGAGCATTCCAATTCCGATTCCAAAACCAAAAGCTTTTACCTTGGAAATTGGATCACCAGTAATCTCATAACGCAGTTGTGATCCAATAACAATTGGAATGTGTGTATTTGCATGAAAACCTGATAGGTCATCAGCCTAAAAGAAAAGAAAGGAAAAAGATATCAGCAATAAAGTTAATGTTCTTCACACAAACAACTATAGTAATCATGTATCATATATGATCAGCCTAAAATTCGAGGAAAACAGAAATTACCCGATTAAAATTCGAGGAAAACAGAAATTACCCGATTAAAAATACTATTGTTGAAGTAGGTCTTACGCCTAACTCACACCCCAAAAGCTAGCTCAAAGGGAGGAGGATTGCCTAAGCCTTATAAGGAGACCACCCATCCCATTAACCACCAACGTGGGACTTTGTGTCTCAACACCTATTTAGTTACATAAGAAACTATGGCAATAAAGAAACACATACATATAAATCTCAAGACAGCCGAAAAGAAAAAAATAAGAAACAACTTTAACAAGTTACAACCACTCTGACATATTACATTTACAATTAGGGTTGACACTAAGCTATAAACATACAATAGCATGTCTTAATATGAAATTCGACATCAAAATCTGATAAAATATATTGATGTCTTCCCAAGACAAGCCAACTCAAATTCCTTTTCCAGTAAGGAACTTGGTTCATTCTCATATCTTGTGCCAATGAGGCACTTCATGTAAAGTGAAGACAGAAATTAGTTGAATTATAGCATGTAATGGTAATAGATACGAGTCGATATTTAGTGTGTTACAATATGAGAATGAGGAGAACAGGGATTTATACCTTTACAGCTAAGCGCCCTAAAAAGCATGGTTTGTCAAAAAGGTGAGCCAACTCTAAGTGCTTTGAATCACCCTGCAACAGTATTTAGAGGACCATAAAAGTAATATTGTTCAGATAATAGTTAAGAGACAAAACAAATTAACAGAAACACAAGATATATGCATATTGTTGCTCTAGTAAAATGTGAGACATCTAATAACTTATCATATGTGCTAAGAAAAGCTGCAATATGCAAAATGATAATGAAAAGCATTATATATAAGAATGAAGGTTTGTTGCTATGACGAAATAACAATGCTAAGGCAGAAAATGCAGATTTTAGTGACAGAAATTTTGGTGCTCGAGGTTGAAGATTCAAGCACTGAAATGGTTAACTGTTTATTGGGCAAATTATACACACCGTTATCCTGTACAGCCTATAAAGAACATCATTCATGCCACCAGTTTCTTCATTTAATGAATCCCAGTGCCTTTGAATAGTATACTTGGAAATCACATTTTGCACCCGATTGTAGAAGTATTCAACCATCCATGTAGTCATATTCAAAGCTGTAGGATTGCCTGCTAAAACATACTGATCCAAAAGACCTGCCAATATCTGTCAAAGTCCAATTTAGCAAAGCAGAGCATAAATGGTGTTAAGAAGCCAGAATTGAATATCTACCTTGTGAATTACATAATATGGTGCCGAGACTGTTTGTATAGCTTCAAGGCGATCAAAATGCTCTGATGGAAAGGCAGAAAGGTACCCTGTGCCCATCTTTTCCTGGCATTCATTTAGTGCAGAAACAACAGCATACATTTTCTCTCCAAGACTGTCATTGTAGGTGCTAGCCCACATCTGTGCTGTGGCACTAAGGTAATGACCTTCAAGTTACAGAAAGCGATCAGCTAAAATTCAGAAACTCATAAATCTGATTATTGAATCATGTGAAGAAAAAGAAAGAAATATACTAAAAGATTATACATTTGAGATATCGATAAAAAGTGGTTGCTATATCTCGTATTCATGAAGTATTTAATACAAACAACAAAGATATGCATCTGTATAACAGTAGAGGCGGAACTCATCCACAACCCCTTAAAGTTGACATCAACTCTACTTACCTCAAGTAGGCCTTGTCCATTTTAAACACTTGCAGTAGGGCTTTGCTGTGTCATTTTGACACTTTTTACTAACTTGACAAAGTGAGTATGATACACTCAATTGTGGCACATGAGAGAATCATATTTAGCCATTTTCTCTCTTCTTCTTCTCCATTTCTCAATGCAAGTCATTATCTCCAATCATTTTCCCAAGCTTAAACTACTTCCTTCAATGAAGATTGATTTTTTCAACTCAAATTTATTCTTAAGCCAATTTTCTTTTATTGCTACTATTTTGTTTCCTTCTTCATTATATTATTGTTCTAGATATACCATCTCCATCCTCCACCTATCTTGCCGGAAAAATGTACGTACAGTACATTATAAAAAGATTTTCTATTAGAGCTAGAGAGTTCAGACATATGGGACATCGTGGTGGATTTATTTGAGCAAAAGAGATTTCTGGATGTGGTGGAGAAGACAATTTCAAGGATTTGTAAACTAATTTCATTTCAGAACATTACTTTTATTTTTTTTTTAGTAAACATATTTTATGATTATTTTTTAAAAATTTAAAATGGGACATGCATATTTTATTAGTCATTTGCCTTATCATTAACCAAATGTCAAAATGACGCAGCAAATTTCTATTACAAGTATTTAAAATGAATATCTACTGAAAGTGTTGAGATAAAAGTGGTGTCAACTTTAAAAATAAAATTGTCCATGAATTCCGCCAAATTATAGATGGTCAAAATCAATTAGTTGAGAAATTCTCATTTAAGAGGCCATCACAATTTAAGTAACAACTAAACAAGTTGAAGTCTGAACAAATCCTCACTCTCCAAAACTTTCAATAAGCTGTGGCATTTCCGATTTTTATAAGAATCTTTATACCAAAGACAATGGTATCTGCAATAATAGCTATGACAAATTCTCACTGTCAATTGAAGTATTTGCAAAACAAAGAAAATTTCATAGAAAAATGAAATGGTGAAAGGTAAGAGGTAGAACTAACCAACAAAATAACCTCGAACCTCAAAATCTGGCTTCTCCCAACCACCATATGGCTTACCATGAGTCTTTAAACCAGCTGTTTTCCTAAAACTCCAAACCAATCTATCAATATCCAACATTAACAAGTATTCCAGATTAGTTTGCTGAGCAACTCCATGTACTGAATTAGGTTCCAATCCACTGTATCTGTAGGCCTGCGACACACCAGGTAGCACACTCATCTCCTTTCAATTAACTGGCCCTGAAAATTACGCCTTATGGAGTAGGTCTACGAGGATTGGACTAGTAGGGAAAAGTAAGATGGGATTTGTGGATGGAAGGCATGTGAAGGATAAATTTGATGAATCGCTGCATGATCTCTGGGAGAAAGTAAACGCTATAGTTCTCTCATGGATCATGAGTTCAGTCAGCAAAGAGCTGATTAGTTGTGTTGCATATGCATCTAATGCATGTACTGTTTGAAATGATCTAAAAGAAAGGTTTGATAAGGAGAATGGTTCTAGAGTTTTTCAAATACACAAAGAAATTGCAACACTAACTCAAGGAACATCGACCAT
>JAABOM020000007.1:19387026-19405477 GCA_011800125.2 Solanum clarkiae
GAGGAGTTGAAGGTCCAAAGCATGAGATATGATATTATTGACTATATGATGATGTAATGAGCTTATGTATATGATATATTATATATTAAAGTATTTCACTAGACCATGCCCGATCCGGGTAACCTAGTGAGGGGTTAATATCTCAACCACTAGGGTGATGGGTGCTATCATCACTAACCTTGATGAGGGGTTTATACGTCACACACTAGGGTGATGGATGCTATCATCACTAAACTTGATGAGGGGTTTGTACCTCACACACTAGGGTGATAATTGCTATCATCACTAATCTTGATGAGGAGTTTGTACCTCACACACTAGGGAGATGGGTGCTATCATTACTAACCTTGATGAGAGGTTTGTACCTCACACATTAAGGTGGTGGATACTATCATCACTAACCTACAAAAGGGTTTATACTTTGGAAATCTAGCTTGGTCTCTTCTACATATATGATATCCTATATGGGCATGAGTTACTTAAGTATGTTTTACTTATGCATTGATCATACGTGCCATATTATTATATTATGCATATTTCCTATAGTTATGCATTTTGATTGTGATGCCTAATTCTTCTCGCCTTGCATCCTACATACTTAGTATATTCAAATGTACTAAGGCATACTCTATGTCTACATGATGTCACCATGTAGGAACTGGTTCCCAAGTTGATCATCATCCTCCTCCACGTGGCTAGTTTGATACTACTCAAGCTAGTTAGTGAGTCCTCTACTTCGGGGACCTTAGTCTATGATGTTCTTATTATGTATTGAGATATTCTTCTTTATTGTTTATTTTGACTACGAGGGTGATCCCGGTTACTTTGTCTTGGCCCTCGCTCTTATTTATGTATTAGAGGTGTTTGTTGGACATGTTATGTATTTATGCTAAGATCCTTGACTCTATTGTTCTTTATGTCTGTGGTATGAAAGTGACTTCCTTAGCCCCGGTTGTCCCACTTTATTATCTCTTGATGCTTAATTTATTGCTTCTGCGACCAAAGATGTGTAATGATGTTCTAAGAGGCTTGTTTGGGATTCCTTCGAGTTTCGCATTTGTCATGTCATGTCTAGGCCCTAGGCTTGGGTCGTGACATGCAAGCCCATGGAGTCATTGAGCAAGATAGAGTCCATGAGCGCCACCATGGATACTATGAGTGCAAGGATGAGGGCAATTAAGGAAAGCATGGGTGACAGGAGATGCACAGGGATTGCTGGAGAAAGGGAGGCCAGGATTGTGGCTCCCAAGCCACCTGTCTTAAAAAGCATCCATGACACGCAAGAGGTGAACTTCTTGTGGAACTTGGAGAATTACTTCAAGTGTAACAACGTGAGAAATGACGAGAAGAAATCAATACAACCGTGTTGTATCTGACAATAATTTCCATGTTATGGTGGAAACATAAGGCCATGGAGATAGGAAAGGGGCTATGCACCATTGATACGTGGGAGAAGTTCAAGAATGAGTTCAAGAAGGCCTTATTCCCGAACAATGTCACTTATGCGGCAAAGTGAAAGTTCAGGGAGCTCAAGCAGATATGTGAAGGAGTTCACTACCCTCACGCTCCAGATCCCATAGTCTTAATTCCCTTATATCTCAAATTTGGGATATTTAAACACCCCTCCACGTAGCTCGAAAAGACCCTATGATGCATGTTTTTTGCAAATCTCAAAATTCATGCAGAATTTCACAAATCCGACTTCATACTCTCGTTCAAAGGGAAAAATTGAGTGGGAAGAAAAGTACCTAAAAGATATACAGTATCCATACCAAGAAAATAATTTTTTGGCGAAACTTTGCAAAAACAGTAGCTTTCTGCAACCAGTCCGCAATGCAGACCTGGCGCGGACTAGTTCAAAATTTACCAAAAAATTCTTTTTTTTACTCCAGGGCAATTGGGTAAGAACCCAATACCTATATATGCAAAAATCCTTCATTCTTTAGCCAATTTTAGCCCTAAAAACTCACCAAAAACTCTCAAATTCTTCTTTAATCTTCATCAAATTCTCCATCCATTCTCAAGATTTTCAAGAAGTTTAATGAGAGTTCAAGGAAACCAAGTCAAGCCCCAAGACCTTCTCAAGTTCTTCTTCAAGAAACTCTAAGATTAAGGTATGTGGGTTTCATTCATGGGTACCTTTTCACCCACGAAGCCCAATCTTCCTTTTTTATGAAATTTGTATGTTTTCAAGTTGTGTTGCTTTTGGGAATTATTCATTATGGACTATGATTAAAAATTATGTTGGGGTTTCATGAAATGTTGATTGAAAATACTTGTTTACCTATTTTAGGCTTATACTATGAGATGGTTTGTCTATTATGTCTATGCATGTTTTGAGCTAAGAAACTATGATCTATGATGGATTTGATAGGAGATTTTAATGTATCTTGCATGAGGGTATTAACAAGTATTGGTGGGTGATTTTACATTGTGGACTAAAGGCGAGTCCCCAAGTCCCAAAACTACGTGCCACTGTAGGTGAAGGGATTAGAGGTGAGTCCCCAAATCCCTAAGAGGTGAGCACCCTAAATATGAAGGCTTGAGGCGAGTACCTAAGTCTAGGAACTAGAGGCTAGTACCTCGTTCACATAAGGCTTAGTGGATCGACTTAGGAATTAGGATGTTCACCTTGGCAAGTAACTTCCCCCTTTCTTCCGGTGTAGGGTAGACATTGAGATTCCAAGTTATAGCTTGCTTGGTCTTATTTTTTGTCGGTTGAGGTTTTTTTCCATACTTATATATTATGTTCTGTGTAAGATGAATGATTTGCAAAACATGATTTACTTAAGCATTGATCATACATGTCATATCGTTATTATGCTATCTTTTCCTTATCATTATGCATTTTGACTATGTTGTCTATCTCTTGTTGTATTGCATCCTACATACTAAGTACATTCAAACATAATAATGCGTACCCTATGCCTACATGATGTTACCATATAG
Organism: Solanum clarkiae; assembly: GCA_011800125.2. Taxonomy (NCBI): domain Eukaryota; kingdom Viridiplantae; phylum Streptophyta; class Magnoliopsida; order Solanales; family Solanaceae; genus Solanum; species Solanum clarkiae. The sequence continues at coordinate 19,389,976 of JAABOM020000007.1, forward strand.
GAACCGGAGCTCCATTTGACTATCCTCCTTCACGTGGCTAGTTTGACATTTTGAAGATAAGCTTGGTGAGTCCTCAAGTTCGAGGACACTATCTACTTTCTCTTTCTATTTCAAAAACTTCTTTATGTTGATGTTTGACATTATCAGGCTGAGCCCATAAAGTGTCTTGGCCCCCGCTTCATTCTAAATTTAGAGGTGTTGTTGCAATATTATCATGTATCTATGTTATGAGCTTGACTCCTTATGATTTATGATATCAAAGAATTCCCTTAGCCCTATTTATCCCTATTTTACTCACTTGTTGTTTTTTATTTGCTTCCGCGACCAAGGATGTGTGTATGATATGTTAAGAGACTTGTTTGGGGTCCCTCCGAGTTCCCCATTCGTCATGTCACATTTAGGCCCTAGGTCCGGGTCGTTACAAACTTGGTATCAGAGCACTAGGTTGTTAATGGTCCTCGGTATACAATACACCACGTCGATTAGTCTATTTCATGGTTGTGAAGTGCCCCACAACTATTAATGGGAAGCTATGGGGCATTTTAGAAAATGTTTCCCTTCTTCATCATCTAAGTCGTGCTTTAGAAGTGAGATAGGGATTTTCCCTGTAACGAATGTTCTTTTATCTTCTAGTTGATTATGTCGCTTCAAAGAGGAAGGCCAAGGAGGGGTCGTGCACCTATGGGACAACCGGCTTACCCCGCTCCTCGAGCTCCTCAAGATGGAAGGGCTACTGAAGTTGAGTTCCAGAATGCTATTACTATGTTAGCACATATTATGGCCCACCAAATGAACCAAGGGGTCCCAGCTCCTCATGCTAATACTCCAGCCTCGAGAGTAAGGGACTTTGCTTGAATGAATGCACCAGAGTTCTATGGGTCTAAGGTGGATGAGGATCCCAAGAGTTCATTGATGATGTGTGTTGTCTATCTTCGGGGTGAATTCAGAGGAAAAGGCGGAGTTAGCGGCCTACCAACTAAAGGAGGTGGCTCAAATTTGGTTTGTGCAATGGAAGATGGAAAGGGGAAATCATGATTCTATTCCTTGGGAGGATTTTAAGGCGGTATTTCTCAACCAGTTCTTCCCTCTTGAGCTTAGGGAGGCCAAAATGATGGAATTCATGAATTTGAAGCAAGGGTCCATAAGTGTGAGGTAACATGCCCTCAAGTTCAACCAAATCTCCAAGTATGCTCCACAATTGGTTGCCGATCCACGGTCAAGGATGAATAAGTTCGTGATGGGTGTATTCGATTTGGTGAATGAGGAGTGTCATGCCACTATCTTGATAAGTGATATGGATTTATCCCGCCTCATGACTTATGCTGAACAACTTGAGGAGCAGAAGCTTAGAAAGAAGAAAAGTGAGGGAGCCAAGAGAGCTGGATTTGATGGTAGCTTCCAAGATCAAGAGTTCGAAAATGGTCCAAGCATGAGGGTTGCCAAGGATGGGATGGCTAGCACCAAGTATCAAGGTGAAGGTATTGGCAGACAAGATCCTCCTACGTGCAACAAGTGTGGAAGGTACCACCTGGGAGATTGCTTAGACAGTTCGGGTACGTGTTATGTTTGTGGTAGTCTTTGGTGATGATATGTTAGTTTGTTTCCGGAAATGAGGAAGACTTTGTGAATCATTTGAGGGTGATGTTATCAATTCGACGGGGGTGAGGTTGCTTTCTAACTATGGGAAGTGGAAGTGTTTGAGGTGACAAAAGGGTGGTTCGAGAAGTACATCGGTTGACTAGGTTGGGAATGAGGTTGCATGGAGTTGAGGATGGTGGTGTAGTGGTTTTGACGGTTCCGAATCTTCTTTGGTTGAAGAGGTCTAGTTAAGCAAGTTCTTGATTTCCATCTTGATAGAATTGGAGGTCTTGATGAGACATGGTGGAGTGGAGGTTTCTCCTAAGGGGGAGATGATGGTTTTGGTGTCAAAGTGGACTATATATGCTTAAGGTTATCAATTGGGTTAAGGTTTATAGGTTCTTATAGGGTTTGGGGGAGAAATTGGTAAGGTTCCATATGGATTAGAGTTGCTCATTGCTATGAATATGGTTCATCCGGTCTTCTATGTGTCTATGTTGAGAAGTGTATGCATGACCCAAGTGTTATAGAACTCTTTGAGGTTGTGGGGGTTGTGGAGGATGAGTTGACCTATGAGGAGGTCCCGGTGGAGATGTTGTATGAATATGTGAAAGAGTTGAGTAACAAAGGTGTAACATTCGTCAGGGTTCTTTGGAGGAATCAATAAGTTGAGAGTGCCATCTAAGAAGCCGGAGCGAGCATGAAGAAGCGATATGTGTACCTCTTTCATTTTGTTCAAGCTTGAGATAGAAAACTAAGTCTTTTCTATGATTTCAAGTCCTAAGTTTCAGACCTTATGTCCTTTTGCATGCATTCATGATCATGGTAACAAGTTTATAGTGATTTGTGACATCATGTTGGAAATCTTTCGAAAATGAGGTTTAAGTGCATTTGTTGCATTAAGGTTGGGCTGGAACCATCGTAATTTCTTCTCTTACCATGTTTCTTAAACATTCGGGGATGAATATTCCTAAGGGGGAGATATTAAAATACCCCACACTATCCTAGGAATGCCCCATAATCTTAATTCCCTTATATCTCAAATCGGGGATATTTAAACACCCATCCACGTAGCTCAAAAAGACCCTATAATGCATGTTTTTTAATATCTCAAAATCCGTGTAGAATTCCACAAATCCAACTTCATATTCTTATTCAAAGGGCAAAATTGTGTGGAAAGACAAGTACCTATAAGGTATACTTTATCGATACCAAGAAAATAAATTTTTGGCGAAACTTCACAAAACAGTAGCTTTCTGTGACCAGTCCGCAATGCGTACCTGGCGCGGACTAGTATAAAAATTTCCAAAAAAATCTTTTTTTACTCCAGGAAAATTGGATAAGAACCCAATACCTATATATGCAAAAATCCTTCATTCTTTAGCCGTTTTTAGCCCTAAAAACTCACAAAAACTCTGAAATTCTTCTCTAATCTTCATCAAATTCTCCATCCATTCTTCAAGATTTTCAAGAAGATTAATTGGAGTTCAAGGAAACCAAGTCAATCCCCAAGTCTTCCTCAAGTTCTTCTTCAAGAAACTCCAAGATTAAGCTATGTGGGTTTCATTTATAGGTACCTTTCACCCACGAAGCCCAATCTTCCTTTTTATGAAAATTGCATATTTCCAAGTTGTGTTGCTTATGGGCATTATTCATTATGGACTATCATTAAAGTTATGTTGGAGTTTCATGAAATGTTGATTGAAAACACATGTTTACCTATTTTAGGCTTATACTATGAGATGGTTTATCTATTGTGACAATGTATGTTTTGAGCTATAAAATTATGATTTATGATGGATTTGATGGGAGATTTCAATGTATCTTGCATGAGGGTATTACCAAGTATTGGTTGGTGGTTTTACAATGATTTTTCTTACAGGATTTCACTCATGAATTGCATGATTTTGTACTGGCATTGCACACCCGCCAAGTGTTTGATAAAATATATTTTCAAGGATTCTTAAAGTTTTGATGATTTATTGGTTGATTTATGAGTCAAGCGACCTTATGATGATTTTGGGCTTTCTAAAGATTTATTTAATTCATGAAAATATTGATGATATTGTAAAGTCGTATTAAGTCCTTTTCTCTAAGATTTTACCTCTTGTGAGCCTTTGATGTTGATGTTAATGCAAGGGTAATGTTGATGATGACTCATTCTTATATTTATGATTAGGCTCACAATTTGAGGTCAATGATGTTAAAAGCTACTCGTGTCATGTCTTCCATGTTTCTTACAAGTTATTAAATCTATGATTGCTTTAAGAATCTCATAGTATTAGAGTTAGCACCGAGTGGACTAAAGGCGAGTCCCCAAGTCCCAAAACTACGTGCCACTGTAGGTGAAGGAATTAGAGTCGAGTTCCCAAATCCTCAAGAGGTGAGTACCCTAAATATGAAGGCTTGAGGTGAGTACCTGAATCTAGGAACTAGAGTCGAGTACCCGGTTCACATAAGGCTTAGTGGATCCACTTAGGCATTAGGAGGTTCACCTTAGCAGGTAACTTCCCCCTTTCTTCCAGTGTAGGCTAGAAATAGGGATTCTAAGTTATAGGTTGCTTGGTCTTATTTTATGTCGGTTGAAGTATCTTCCCACACTTATATATTATATTCTATGTAATATGAATGATTTGCAAAGCATGATTTACTTAAGCATTGATCATACATACCATATCATTATTATGTTATCTTTTGCTTATCATTATGCACTTTGACTATGTTGGCTATCTCTTGTTGCATTGCGTCCTACATACTAAGAGCATTCAAATGTACTAACGCATACTTTATGCCTACATGATGTTACCGTGTAGGAACCAGAGCTCTGTTTGACTGTCCTCCTCCACGTGGCTAGTTTGACATCTTGAAGATAAGCTTGGTGAGTCCTCAAGTTCGAGGATTCTATTTACTTTCTCTTGCTATTTCAAAAACTTCTTTATGTTGATGTTTGACATCATGAGGCTAAGCCCGGAAAGTGTCTTGGCCCCGCTCCATTCTAAGTTTAGAGGTGTTGTTGGAATATTATCATGTATCTATGCTATGATCTTGACTCCTTATGATTTATGATATCAAAAATTCCCTTTGCCCCATTTATCCCTATTTTACTCACTTGTTGTTCTTTATTTGCTTTTGCGATCAAGGATGTGTGTATGATATGTTAAGAGGCTTTTTTGGGGTCCCTCCAGGTTCCCCATTCACTGTGTCACATCAAGGCCCTAGGTCCAGATCGTAACAGGACACATAGCTACAAGAAGTGCCTCGAACTGAAGAGCCTTGCTGCCATACTGCGGGAACGAAGGGAGTAGAAGGCACAAGAAGAGGCACCCAATTCAGGGGAAGAATCAAACACAACTTGGGTAGGTATGATTAGGCTATGCAGAGCCATCACAAAGCTGTTGGAGAAGCCAAAGGAGTATAGTGTGCAGTATGTGGACATCACAATCAATGGATGACGCGGTCGTGCCATGGTCGACACAAGCACGGAGGCTAACATCATGACTAAGTCTGCAACAACCAAGTTAAGGCTAAAGTATAAACCCAAGTAATGCGCAACTTAGGAGGGTCAATGTGCCAATGACTCCTGTATGTGGAGTTGCTCAAGGAGTTGATATAGTGTTGGGTAAATGGCATGGCAAGAGCAATGTCCATATCACCTCGGTAGATCTTTTCAACATCATCCTTGGGTAGGAATTTTTCCAGAAATGCCATATGGTAATCGAGCCCTACCTCTAACAACTCGTGGTCATGTAGAAAGGAGGATCCTAGATGGTTCCCTTAGTTAAGATGCCTAAGGTAGTGGGACAAGCTTAACTGTCGGCCTTGCGGATCATGGAGGGATTCCAGGATAAAAAGTCATTGTTGTGTTCCACGGCCACCAAGAGGAAAAATCATCGAAAGAGAAGCGTCAAACGAAGCCATGAGGGATTAGGGACAGCCAACTACAATAGTTCTCCTCAGGTGTTGAAAGAGGCAAACTCCAGAGAAGATCACAGAGGGATGTCAAAGAGACTTGCGGTAATTCGAAGGTGGAGACAGGGAGTTCCAACAGTAGTTGCACCAAGGACGTTGCAACATCAGGTGAGAGAGAGTTTCACGACCCATCTGTCTTCCATAAAAAAGAATAAAGAATCTGGAGTCAAGGAGAAGAAACTAGAGTCTTGGAGAGGTTTCCAGAAGACTCTAGAACATTGTGGATAGCCTTTGAAGCACCTTAGAAGACTCTAGAAAGTTGTAGGAAAGTCTTGAGAAGACTTGCAAAATCAAGAATAATGGAGTCAAGTATAGGAAGAACTTAGAAGACTCTAGAATTATATAGACATGACTTGTAGTCTTTAGTTCTCTCTAGACTTGTATAGAAGATTCTAGAGAGGGGACCAAAGTGTAAATAAATTTAGAAACTTGTAAGTAAATATTATTTGCATATAAGCCCTTAGGAGTAGTATAAATAGAGTGGGCATCTATTTGTTAGGCATAAGCAATATACAAGCCTTCATTTAAAAGCTCTCTCTTATTTTTCTTATCTAGTGTTCCCTTAGCGATCTAGAGTAATAGGCTAATTAATATTTGCAAGATCGTGAAAGAGTTAAGAGCAAATTGACTACTGCCACATGGAAGTTCTAAGTTTGTGACACTGAGCTATTGGCACCAACAGGTCATAAATTACATAAGGTCACTATAGGAATGCTCTAACAGTAGAAATGACACGGTATGATCAATTTTAACATAATTTTTGAATGATTTTACCTCTAAAATTAAAACATTCCAATATGGGTATTGTTGGACTCCTTTTGATGAATTCTTTTCATTCTTCATAATTCATAATTATTTTGGAGTTGATATTTGAGGGCTATTTTATGGTAAAGTGTTCAGGTGTAGTTTGTGGTATTCGAGATAGATTTGGCTATCCTTCTTTAAAATTGGGATTGGATAATTGACTACTCTCATGTAATAGACTATGGGTGGATTGTAACATGGTTTGGGATTTGTTAATTATGTTGCATCTCCCATGTGAGGCATGTACTTGCTATTATGATTGTTTCATGATTATGTATTTCCCTAATTGATTGTGATGAGAGTTTGTAGTATTATTTCACTTGTGATACCTATGGGAGGGTTGAGTTGTGGATTATACAATGCTTTAAGAAATAAAATATTTTGAGAAATAAAATGATTTGAGATGTGGTTAGATGCGTAGGACAGAGGACTCGTAGTACCTGTTAGCGTGCTACGCAGTGGAAGGCAAGGAGCCTAAATCGACCCCCCAGGCGGTCCAGGGAGGGACCACCATGGCTCCTCTCTTCTCGAGAATCCAAACATCTTTTATCAGTGTATAGATAGCTATTTGCTATTGCATTTTCTTGATCTATCCAATCGGTCAAGGAAGTTAGTCTAATGGTATGCCTCTAGGAATCTTCGGTACTTTCAATTTTATATTGTATTCTAGGCTGAGCACAACATCCTTATGCACCCATTTCACATGCTAGGCGTGGATGAATTGTGGCATATTTTGAGAAATAAAAAGTTTTTTTAAATGGTGGTTATTTTTCCAAAAGAACTTCTTCCCATTATTCATAAATGGGGGTGTTTATTATTGATTATTGAGTTTGAGAATTTTGATACTTCTATGTATATGTTTGAGATGATCATTGTATCTATACTTGTTTATTGACATGCATTTATTTTCATACATCATATCATTAAACATGAAAAGTTGAGAATTATGAAAATACCTTTTTGTAAGAAAATAACACCTTTAAAACTCTTAACCACGAGTTAGGTGAGAAGGAGGATATGATGTTGAGGTTGTAAGTTTCTAAAAGAAAATGAAAATACTTTTAAAACTCTTAACCATAAGCTAGGTGGCAATGAGAATAAGATATTGTGATTGTGATGAGGTATATGGTCTGCAACGACCTACAAGTCCTGCTTGAAAGGTCAGTTTGGTAGGTGTACACGGCAGGTTGTGCGATAATCTTAACCCCACCATACCACCTATGAATTCATCATTCCATCTCTTTGCGTTGTATGACATTGATCTTGATTATTTGACTATATTTGATAAAGTTTGATATCTCTTAATTTTATGTGTTTACCTTATTCACACAATTTTATACAAATTGATAACACTGATGTTGGAGTGAAATTTTCTATACGCAGGTGGAAGTGTTCCTTAGTTTATTGCATAGTTTAATCATTTCCTAATATCTAATCGATCAAACCTACTAGGTACATGTGAATTATAGTCACCCCCCTACTTCTATGTCTCCTTTGGACGCAAATTCTAGATATGGTTATTCTTGCGACAACTGATTATTCTAGTAAAGATCCTTAATCAAATTTGGAGGTCAGATCCTATGATTTTCTTGAAATTTAGACTTGCTTCTAATTGAAGCATTCTTACTATGATTTTACAAGATCAACCTACTTCTGATTGAAGTAACTTTCACATGATATTGTGATTTAATTGCTTCCTGTTAAAGTGATCTTCAGTATGAGATTACGCTTTGAGAAAAAAAAGATCGATTAAAGTTCTCTCACCATGATTTGATGCTTTTAATTAAGTGTCCTTTACTAGCTTGGTACGAGATCGTGACATGATTTAGGAGTTATTCTCATAGTTTGAATTTTTCATGAGAATGTGTATATTATTAGATTCTAACCCTTCTTTTCAAAAATATATTTATGATTATGTATGATTATTCTTGCTGAGAGAATCACCTAGTAACGAGTTGGACTAATGGTAATTACCCAGGTTTTTGAACTACATGTCACTGTACGATATCCCTATTAGACTAAGACTAGTAGTGGATCCTAAGTTCATGATTAAAATTCTTACCTGGCAAGTAGAACAACTTCTTTTTGGTATGAGGAAGATACTGGACTCCATGTTATAAATCAAATGGTTTATGCTGGTTAACGATATCTCTCACTTAGCTTATCTTATGATATGCATTGACCTTGTACTAGTTATCATAGTTATTTCAGTTATCTCGGTTGTCAATTTCCATAATATGTTTTGCTTGGTCATTGCATCATCAGCTTCAGACTTATCATGTTATTTCACCATGTTATTGCATATTCTCTGTACTCAGTACATTCCACAGTACTGACTGCAGATTTTACCTATACAGATTTATAGTATAAGTAGGCATTTCCCATAGTATTGGATCCAATCATCATTACTAGAGTTGGTGAGTTCTCATGATTCGAGAACATGTTCCTTATGTCATTTCTCAAAGTCAGTTTTATATTCAGACTTTGAGTTAGTTAGGATCTGTCCTATTAGCTCTTTTATATTTGTAGAGACTTTTCAGACTTGTCAGATATTCAGTTTATATTAATACTTCAGATTTTCTTAGTATCATATTTTGTTTAGACTATCTATGGTTTATTTTGCTTTATTTTGTTATCTCTTATTTCAATATGCTTATGATATATCATATGGTTAGCTGAAATCGCTCAGGATTCTAATATCGTATTACGATTAGGCGATAGCTTCAAATTGTGACACGGAACCTCACATTGTAAGAAAAATATTTAAAACGGGGGATGATTTCTTACATTGTCTGTCTTCGTTAGTTGTGAAAAGTGTAAAATGGCACTAATACCATTATAAATTCATTGAGGTTTCGGTGTCAATATACTATTGCAAGCATGAATAATCATAGATCTTTTCTTCTTTAAGGATGAGATGAAGAATTTTCCTATTTCAATGGATCATATTAAAGTAGAAAGTTCTGAGCAAGTTTTTTATGTCCACATTTACTTAAGAGTAAAGATGAGCACTCGTCTTAACAAGTGGCGGTAAAGAATTAACCTACTATAAAAGCTTAACTTTTTCTTCATTTTATCTTGGTTCATTTTAGTTGGGATTTGCTCTGAATTTTCTATTTTATTAAGATTTTATATAATTGAATTTTACTGCAAAAAATAGTTTCTGGTCAAAAAAAAGAACTGATGAAAAATTAAAGAATTATTCTATACCTGCCTTGGAAGGAAAAAAATAAATTTTTATAAATTGAAGATCTGTCTTTTGCACAAGAATACAATAGTACTCATAATGTAGTCATTCTAGAGTTTTGGTTAGGAAAATATTCTCTTTATAGTTTTAATATTTTCTTCGATGTTAGTTTCTCCCTTGTATGTCATGAATTGACCTTTTTCAAAAGTACTTTTTAAAGTGCTGAAGTTTATTTTAAAAATAAATAATTAAGTGTTTGGATAAAAGTGTTTAAGTTCAAAAAAAAAGTTGTTAATGTGTTTGACATCAAAGTGTTATTAAGCAATTCTTTTATCAAAATATCCTTAAACTGTGTCATATTATAAAATATTAATTATTACTCTAAATTTTTTTTCTAAATTAGAATTAACTTATTTTAATTCATTTTCAATATAATTTGATTATATAAATTAATTTATATGTCTAAGTTATTTTTAATATATTTAAAATATATAATTTTAATAAAATACATGACATATTTGAATTTTTTTTAATAAGTAATGACTATATTTCTTCTTTACCATAAATAATTTATAAAAAAATAAAATAAGGAGAAAATAATTTAGAAGGAAAAAGAAAAAAAGAGCAAAGAAAAAGAAGAAAAAAATGGAAGAAAAGAAAAAACGAGAAGAAGGGAAAAAAAAAGAAAGAGCAAGGAAAAAAAAAGAAAGAGCCAAATTTTTAAAAAAATGAAAGAAAAAATAAAATAGAAAGTAGGAGCAAAATAATATAAAAAATATAAGTAAATATTAGGGATAAAAATATATATGTGTTGGTCAAACATAACAGTTTTTAAGCTAAAAAGAAAAAAGTTGAGGGAAATCAAACTTCTAACTTTTGACTTATTTTAGATTATTTTTAATTTATTTTAAACTAATTTAAAATTTATCAAATACTTTCAAAATCTAAAAATACCTTAAAAGCAGGTTTGACCACTAATTCAATACCCTTTGAAGAGGGGATTGTTTTATTAATAAAGTGATAAAGAAAAACTTTAGGTTAGGCTAAATCACATCAAACTCGGTCCCGTAATTTCAGAAGGCATTATCTAATAATCATAGAAGTGCACGTCTTTCAAGCAATTAAAAACTAATGCAAAGAAGAAAGTGGTCAGAAATTTGCAAAAGTAAAACATTTTTTATACATTATAGTTAACCTAGCGTTTAGTAGTCTAACCATTAAAAAATAATAATGCAGTAGCACTAAAGCACCCCCTCAAGTAAACAAATGTTTCCCCTACTTCTAATCTTTGTAAAATAAAAAAAGAATGTAAGAGAATTTTAACTCAATTAAAATTAATTCGACCATTGAGAAATCTAGGATAGCTTCCTGTGGTTTTATTTATTTAAAATGTCATAAAACTACATTTTAGAGGTAATGAATTAACATTCCATTCTATTTGTTCAAGGTACAAACCTCCTAAAAATGTGCCAAGGCCAAGTAGAATGATCGGTGAAAACTTAAAAATATCCAATCATAACCAGCGAAATAAGATGAACAGTTAGTAGAAACATTAATTTAAAATAATGGTAGTTGAAACGTACTTTTATTGATAATATATATACTATTAATATTATTAATTCCTTCGTTTAAAAAAGAATGTCTTTCATTTCTTTTTTAGTCTATTTTGAAAAGAGAATGATCTCTTCATTTTTTTGTCAATGTTTTAGTTTCAATTTTCATGTGACATGTTTAAAATTACAAGATTAAAGTATATTTTGGTACGTTTGACATAATTTTTAATTTAAAAATATAAAATGAAAAAGTTTTATTTTTATTTTTTTAAACTACGTGCAAATCAAACTAGAATTTTTTTAAAAAAATTAAAAACTAATTTTTTTTTCGTTTAGAACAAGTTTAGAGGTATGAATGGAGTTTATCATATCAAAATCTAAATTATTCAAATCAATAAATTTTGATATTAAATACTTAAAGAAAAGAAAGTAAGAAAAAAGAGAGAGAAAATCAAAAGAAAATAAAGTATAATACTAATAATTCCTTGGTACTATGTTTTTCTTCAAAATCGTGAGCTACATTCATTCTTGCACACAAATAATGTAAAATTGTTGCGTAGTTAAATATTACCCAGTCAAATACAAATCCGAAGTATAAATTTTGAATTCATTTGTATCTGTATAACTTTTGAATTCATTTATGTCTAATAGTTTTGTCAGGACCTTAAATATGTGTTGACAAATTCATTAAATTTTAAGCATAACTTATTGATTCTACTTTATAATAAAATATTTTTAATTAAAAATTATAAGATGCAAGTCTTGAATTCTCCCATGACAATAATACTATTAATTCCTATCGTCTATTTTCTTCAGATCATCGTGATATGGCTTTCTTTCTTGTCCACAAGTGTGTAGGATTTGTTCTTTAATTTGATAAATTAAAAATTATATTATATACTACTAATTCCTTCCTTCAATTTTCTTCAAATAATCTAAGATACCTTCTTTCTTGTACGCAAGTATTTTTAATTTATGCCATCATTATTTTCTTTCCCTCCAAGTTGATTAAGTTCCTCTTCGATAAAAATAAAATAAAAAGAATTTTACGACTTTACTATTAAGATCCAAATTATTGCAGTCAATTGAAAAAGAAAGGAAAAATTCCTTTCTTCAAAGTAAAAGGTAACAATCATTCTGTCCAAAATAATAGAATTCCAAATATGCCCTCAATGGTATGATCTTTATTCCCCATTACCACCTTCATAATAATCCAATAATTCCCCAGGCGCCAGCGGAAATGCGTATATACACCTCTTTTTAAATCTAAACGATAAACAGCTAATATTACATCATTTCGATCTAATTGTTATGTTTCTATAATCACTAAAGATTAACCTTTATTTACAAAAAAAACTGTGTACTTTGGTAAAATATCACTACTGGTCCCATATTCTTTACACGTTCGTTAGAACTCCGTTAGTGAAACGTTACTTCTCCACTCATCATGTGACGGTGACCATAACGGTGACGGTGGTGCTTTCAGTTTCTGGAAATATTCCGTTATGTTAATCCCACCTTTCTTCACCTCCTCCGTTACATCTCTCAACGGCAAAAACGGCGGTCGTACGACTTCCGTTAGTAAATCCCATCTCAGCCCCTTAAAAAACCCATGGTCCTTTATCTCCGATGCGCCTCTCCGGTAACCCAACCGGCGCGTAGGATCTTTCTCCAGTAATTTCCCGATCAAATCGGTTAATTCATTCTTCTTTCCGATGAACTCCGGTTCCATCATCAGTATTCTCCTGAATGTTTCCTTCTTATTTTTCCCTTTAAACGGCGTCGTGCCGTATAACATTTCATAAGACAAAACACCAACCGCCCACCAATCTACTGAAAATTCATGACCTTCTCCACGTACAATTTCTGGTGCTACATATTCTTCAGTACCAACAAATGAATTTGAACGTTCATAAAACGAACTACGATTCCTTCTGCTCACAGGCGATACACGTGCACTTTTCACTTTCCTTAGTCCATTTCTGGTAGATATGTACTTGTTTCTATTTGGAAGTACGAACCTAGCAAATTGTCTGAATTTTCTGGATTGCGTGATTGGCTGTGGCGGTAGTTGGAGATGGTCATTTTCTGGCTCTGAATAGAATTCCAGATTCTTCTTTGGAGTTAGACTTGTTGAAAGATCGAAATCTGTTAAGGTAACATGACCAGATTGTTGAATAAGAATATTTTCAGGTTTTAGATCACGATAAGCTATGCCTAAACTGTGAAGATGTTCAAGAGCAAGTACAATTTCCGCTAAGTAAAAACGGATGACAGAAGGTGGAAACACATGATCGCTTTGGCTGTAACGGAGGACATTGAGGTCACCACCGGGGCAATAAGGTACAGCGTAACAAAGAATATCGGAGGTTTCAGAGAATCCGAGGAGGGTAGGAAGGAACGGATGTCGGAGACGGGAAAGAACAGTTCCTTCCCATCGTGCACGGCGGTCGGCGGCATCAGAAGGAAAAATAGACTTTTCGACAGCTTTGAGAGCGAAAGGTGATAAAGCAGAAGGGTCTTGGGAGATGTCATGGACAAGAAAGACGGTACCCATGGCACCTTTACCTAGTACTTTGATGACTCCAAGGTTGGCTAGATTTAACGGTGACTTGGGATTATCCATTTTTTTGCCTCTGTGAGAAAGGAGAGAAGGGAAAAGAGAGAGAATGAGAGTGTATTATGTATTGATAGAAGAAGAAATTATTATTGCTACTGTTATATATAGAGAAGGAAGAGCGTACGTGCGTTTGCTTCAGGCGTTCGTGTGTGTGTGGAAAGAAAAGGTAATTTGTTGGGTTGGGAATTTTAATTTTAATTTGGGTTTATTTAACTAATTAAGCAACTGATCATCCACTGTCATGTGAAGGAAGAAATGATTGTGCGGTCTTATGATTTGATTTGATATAGTATTTTTAAAAAGAAATAATTAAAATTTATGATTTAAATTAATTCATAAATATTTATATAATTGAAATTATTTTTTTTAAAAAAAGTTTAAATTAAATTATTTTTAATTATAATAAGACAATAATTTTTTTTAGACCTATTAAAAATGAAAAAAAATCACATAAAATAAAATTGTAGAGTAAATAAATAAAATTTTTATGATTTTACAAGAATTTTCATTTTTAAATATAGAAGATTTTAAAAAGTCATTTTATTTTATAAAAAACAAGAGATCTCATTTCATATATGGAGGTGGAAACTACTAATAAACAGCATCAATGCCCATTAAAATGTTATAAGTTGGGCTTATGAAAGGTGCAACGTTATTCCTACTATACAAGAATAAAGAGATTATCTTTTATAAACCTCAACTCAAATAAATTTTTTTCTAATACAGTAAAAATATCAAATAGTACCAATAAAGAATATAATAGTCAGAGAAATAAAGCAATTAACTAGTAATAATATATAATACAATTGGAGTACAAGAAAGTAGGAGAAAAGAAAATAGTAATACCACTTACAAGAGAAACTATATACATGATTGTTTACTAACATTTTATACTAATTTTCGACTTTTATATACTCCTATCTAGAATGATATCCTTAATAAAACTATAATAATATTAATTATTCATCATGACACAACACACTTTTTTTTTTATTTTAATATATATTAACTATTAAAATCTAATAATAAGTGAGTTTCAAGCTCGCAGCAGGATGTAAACTCTTAATTATGTAGAACAACAATGAGCTGCTTCTTAACTAGTTATAGTCTTCAGTTTTGAAGAAAGTTATGTTCATAGTAAAGTCGTGCACAAATTGTGTGCATCTTTTTTCTATATTTGACTTGAAAATACAAAACGGAAGGAAAATAAGTGAAGACGAAAAATTCAATGGTGGAAAAATTAATTTATTTGCTGCACACATTCAAAGAAAGTTCCAGCAATGATACAATATTAGCGCTACAATATGTAGTTTATTATTATTAAAAATAATACTCATTAAATTTTGGCTCACTGACTGTGATTTATCAAGCACAAAATCAATCAAATATTTAATTGGTGATGCTACTGGGTCCTCATGATCGATCTGTAGCAATTAATATACAGCTGCTATTATACCAAATTAATATCAACACATGTGTGTTCATAGACGATTGAGAATTTTTAAAATTTATTTTATTCCAAAAATATTCACTTTTGATATAATTATAAATATATTTTATATTTTTTATGATTTTTATATTATAATGTATTATTTTAAGTTTGAGTTAAATTTTGAATGATTTAATAAAAAGTTATAATTCATGTAGAGATATTAGTATTTCTAATAAAGCTCAAAAATCAAATTCAAATCAATAGTGGTGCCAAGCAAAGTATACATACATACATGCATGCATACATATAAATTCCTTTCATTGAATGCTACGCTGTGGCAAAAACTCCATACAAGATTG
>JAABOM020000007.1:19415254-19428999 GCA_011800125.2 Solanum clarkiae
CAAAGATCTTGTTTTTTTAAAAAAGCTAAAACATTGATTGGTTCAAGGTAGTAATGGGGTTGGGTATGAGAGAGGAAGTGGTAGAGTGAGGTAAGAAGAATATTTTATATTTTATTTTATAACTATTTTTTATAATAGTAATACTTTAATATTTTACTTGAACTAATATTATAATTTATTTATTTTTTGTTAAGGTGGAATATTTTGTCCAGGTGGAATGTGATGTGGACTTTTTAAAAAAAAATAAAAATAAAAATT
Source organism: Solanum clarkiae (assembly GCA_011800125.2). NCBI lineage: Eukaryota > Viridiplantae > Streptophyta > Magnoliopsida > Solanales > Solanaceae > Solanum > Solanum clarkiae. Next base: position 19,415,513 of record JAABOM020000007.1, read on the forward strand.
AAAAGAGAGAATATAATACATACACCATGATGAGAGTCGAATAAAAAAGAAAGTTGTGTTTCTCAAACAAGTAATAGTTTAGATGTGAAACTCACACTATCAATAGTTTATGTATGAAACTAAAAAGAGAATAGTTATGTGTTTTGTTTTTTTGACATTTATCTATTAAATTAATAATGACTTCTGAGTTTTCTAAATTGATGCAATTAACAGATAATTTGTAGGGCTTTTTTAAAATAAATTATATAAATTAGAAAAATTGAGAAAAAATTGAGAAAAAATATAAATGTCGATCATTCCAGACTTTTGAGGCATCCCACATCACCTCCTCTACATCTAGTTTTATTACATATATAGATATAGATATAGATATAAATTTATTAGCATGTAAACCTCCATGACTATATTAAATTTTCCAGCTCTAATGTCAATCAAAATGTTCTTAACCAACATATTCTTTCTTTTGTTTAATTTCCTTATTATTTGGCATTAATTACTAAATAACATATGGTTGGCGATCTGAAATTTGATTGCAATGTGGACTAACTTTCTTAATATCTGAAATTTGATTGCGATGTGGACTAACTTTCTTAAATAGGTTTTTCATTAAATTAGCAGATAGTGTTCCAACTGAATCCAATTAGATATAATATTATCATAATGTTTTCCTCAACCATAAAAGATGTTGTAAAATAAGGTCAACAAACCACTACAATAGCCTTTCATGATTTCTATTAGTCAACTGTCTGTTTGATGATTGAGCCATTCTTGATACGCATAATTCTAACCAACAATTAATTGATCAAATAGCAAGGAATTATTAGTGTAGCTTCATTTGTTATAACAGGTTGATTATCATTTTTATATCATCCCATAAATTTACTTGGATCTTATTCATCAATGATATAATTGTCTATGGTCACACTATAATAAAAGAGACATTTAGTAGTAATAAATTTTCCTTAAGCAGTTATATTCATTATCATAAAAATATTTACCGATAATTAAGTTAATCTTATTGCATTCAGAGTCTTTAAATGCCTTTAGCTGCATTTATATTAATAAATAAATATTCAAATTTATTAATATCGTTAAATATAATATAACAATAATTATATCATTACTGCTAAATAATTGATGCAAAATCCTTTATTTATTAGCTCAAAGAAAACATACAAATATATTTTTACACCGTATGTTAACTTATATCAAGAGATAGCTCTTCATTACAAACTTGATGTCGCAACCAACAATTTAAGATAACAGCATGTTATTACCGATTGATTAAATTATACTAATAATATAAAATCTATTTTAATTATCAATATATATAATGTATAAATAAAGTCAACATTTGGTTATTTTTTTTTTAAAAAGAGAGAGAGATTGAGAGAGAGAGCGCGCGAGCCATGGTTGAGTTTGCCAAGGCTATTTAAGATGTTGGCATCCATATATCCATTTCCACATGAAAAAGAATGACATCTTTGGAAAAGGATCCTTTCTACCTAAAATCCCTAATGCTCTATCTTTAGGTGACACAAAATCTCAACATGCACCAATTTCATTTCTCTTTGGGCCTACCTTTAGAGGTTGTGCTTGACATATTTGTCCTACCATCAATATTTAAAAACCTTAATATATAAATATATATATATATATATATATATAAAGTTTCACAAAGTTGTGTTCCTGCCGGCCATCATTTTGATGGAAGAAAAAGCAAACTTTCCACCTAAGTGAAAGCTAAGCCAACAAATGAAATGGGGTGAAATGGTAAAGTTTTTTGCCTTTTTTTTAAAAAAAATAAATAAATCAAAGCTCTTGAATTTCAATCTTAAGAGAGTTTTCTTGATAAGTGACACCAAAACTCTCACAATTGACATTCTTCATTGTTAGTTGATTTCGTACACATGATGATTATCCAAAAGAAGAAAAAAAAAATTAAATCAAATCTTAGGGCGTGGATATAGAAAATTTATTTTGAAACGAATTTTATATTTGTAATGAAAAAAGTCAACAAATATATAAGAAGTAGGACTTTAAAATCCAATTAACACAAGGCATCATTAGTATAAGGGGAGTTTTCAAAAATAGCTCTAGAAATTTAATATGATCAAATAATTATATTTTACATAATTACATGGCATAATCTCAGCTATCTGAGTTGAAAGGGAGGAGAGAGATGAGCGAGATCGAGAGTGGGAGGAGAGAGACGAATTGTATATGTATATTTGTTAAATTGTATGTGTACTGTCAAATAATTGTATATGTGTAATAATATACATATGTATTTATATATCTAGCAAGCGAGATTGGGAGAGGGAGGAGAGAGGCGAGCAATATCGAGAGAGGAAGGAGAGACCCGAATGAGAGAGGGCGAAGAGAGGTGAATTGTATATGTATATCTTTCGAATTGACTATGTATATCCGTCAAAATAATTGTATATATGCGCCTAGTATACATATGTAATTGTATATCTGGCAAGAAATTTCAGAGAAAGATGAGAGAGGCCAGAGAGAGGAAGAGATGGGAGAGAAAATAGCAATAAAACCCTAAGTATAACAATAAAATACTAACTACAACTATAAATTGTAATTTTTTTCAAATTATATTAATATTATGTGAATACATATCATATATTTGCCTAATTACGTAATATTTCCTTAATAAAATGACTAAACAGAAACATTTTAAGCTTTGTTACCCTCTTGGTCAAACGTTAAAAATCCCTTGGTCTCTTCCACCAAAAAGGGAACTCAGAATTCAATTGTCAAATACAATAGGTAGAGCCAATCAAAATTTTTTATTATATAAAAAACAAATATGGATTAAGTATAAATAAATGTTTTAAATTTTTATTTTTAACTATATCTACAATTCAAAGTGAGAAAAAAAGAGAAGAAAAATGGTAGTAGTAATAATTATATTCTTGCCCACCTTAAAAGCTGTCGAACTTAATAAGTAGTCTAAAGCATAAAAAGAAAAGTTGAAAACACTATGATGATGCCTTGTCTGCCATTGATTCCACCAATGTGTAAAGTTACCAAGTTAATTTAGTCTATTCCCATCATTTATTTTGTTAAATTTGGCTCATCTTAGAGAAGCACATGTCCATATACATTTGGATATTTTTATTAATATCATACCTTTTTGGCTTATAGGTTTAAAAGAATATATGTAAAACGTACATGAAACTTTTCCAAAGCGCCATTAATATTTCTTAAGGTTTAGACTTTAGAACTTGAAACTTATTTAGTTAGAGGGGATAAATACCTTCGAATTGACTTTTGGTTTCTTGAAGGGCTAAATATATCTATATTATATTGGCAATACAATTTTGGAGAACAAAAGATAAAATAAAAAATTAGTGTGGTCACGCAGCATTAAATTCCTAATTGGCAAAAAATCATTGTTGCGTTATGGGATAAAAAATTCTTGGCATATTTTCAAATGATAAGACCTTAAAATATCCCCAATTTGTAATTACTTAATATAATTTACTCTGTCATATTACTTTAAAACTTTTCTTTGGATGAAAAGAAATAAAAGAAAAGTTGAGTTTTGAGTGGGATGATTTTGCAATAGCATTATAGTGAACATATGGGTGCACGGTTGGCAACAACATGAGACACTAATTTCTATTGCAACAATATGAAAAGAAATAAAAGAAAACTTTTCTTTTATACTAATAATGTTTCTTGCAATTTTATGTTTTTGTTTTCCATATGAGATTGATATCATTAATGCAAAACTTTTAGTATAAAAATGGAGGCAAAAAATGAGTTTTTTTTTTATAGACGATGATTCATGGGTCATTTCGTGAAGATAATGCCTTTTATATTATTTTGTAGGATTATTTACTCGTTATAATATGAACTTAATTATTACAAGACTTTCAAGGAGTTAATAGTTTGCGATGACAAAAATACACAATTCAGTACATATCACTTTTACATGCACTGGGCTTGATTCGTGTGCTCAACTTTGCTCTCTTAAAAGTATCAAGAATAATTTATGCGGATAAACAATTATATATTAGTTAATTAGCTAATATAATTATAGTTTGAATTAATTACTGTTCGCGCTAAATATCTATTTGTGATTATAGTTTGAGTTTAGTTTTATATAATTCACGCGATTTATACAAATATTGTGCGCGATTATATAAAAGTTGTTTGCAAATTAAATTGTTTAACGAAATATACAAACACTGTGAATTGTATACCGAATTTTACAAATGCTACACATGAATTGTATAGAGAAATATACAAACGCTCTACAAAAGTTGGATAGCGAATTATACAAATGTATACAAATGTTGCGTGAATCATACAAATGGTGTTATAACTATAGTGACAAAATGTAATTATCCAAATGTCACGACCCAAGCCTAGGGCCTAGATGTGACACGACGAATGGGGAACCCGAAGGAACCCCAAACAAGCCTTTTAACTTGTCATTACACATCATTGGTCACAGAAGCATACAAGAGACATAAAAGAGTAAGAATAGGGGGCAAAGGGCTAAGGGGAGAGATTGCATAATATCATAATCAAGACACAAGAGTCAAAGCTCATATCATAGATACAAAATATGTCCAACAAACATCTCCAATATATAGATAAGAGCGGGGGCAAAGACAAAGCAACCGGGCTCACCCTCACAGTCAAAATAGAACATAAAGGAGAATGTCTCAACGCATAGCAAGAGAACATAGACTAAAGTCCCCGAAATGGAGGACTCACCAACTAGCTTGAGTATCACCGAACTAGCTACGTGGAGGAGGAGGATCAACTTGGGCTCCGGTTCCTACATGGTGATATCATGTAGGCAAGAGTATGCATTAGTACATTTGAATGTACTAAGTATGTAGGATGCAATGCAACAAGAGATAGGCATCATAATCAAAATGCATAGCAATAGGAAATAGACAACATATAACAATCGACATGTATGCTCAATACTAAAGTAAAATATACTTAAATAACTCATGTTAATATAAGATATCATATGTGTAGAATAGACCAAGCTAGATTTCTAAAGTACAAACCTTGGTAGGTTAGTGATGATGCCGCCTCATCACTTAGGTGGTGAAGTACTAATACTTCACCCGGTTGCTGAGGATGTCACCCCATCACCTAGCTGAAGAAGCACAAACCCTTCACTCGGTTGATGAGTACAAACCCCTATATCGGTTATTCGGGTTCCTACACCCTCAGATTGGGCATGGTCTAATGCAACACTTTATATAGAATTCATCATATATATATAAGCTCATTTCATTATCGTAACATCAATCATATCATATCTCATGCTTTGTACCTTCAATTCCTCAAGAAATCATAATCGGACATTTTTACAATACTTAGAGGGTGTGAAATGGTAGTATAAAACCATGAAATTTAGAGATGAAATCATGCAAGAAAATCCCATGTGAAACCATCAACCAACACCTTGCAACACCCTCAAGCAATATACATCAAAATCCCTCATCAAATCTTACATTAGATCCAAGATTTATACCTCAAAATATAGCAAAATAATCACAACTTTACGCAGCTTTAACATAGTTCATAGACATGTTCATAATAGTAAATTCATTTCTAAAACCAACTTTAAATCATGAAAATTGAGTAAAAAGGAGATTAGGACACTATGGGTGAAAGGGCGCGATGGCTAAGACCTACAAATCTTAGCTTTGAAGAAGCTCTTGATGAAGATTGAAAATAGAGGCTTGAAGTTTGAAGAAAATCCTTAATTTCATATGAGGGTTTTGAGACTCGAATTTTGGAGTGAAAATATGGCTAAGTGTTTGAGTGAGTATTGAAAAATGTTTTGGGTGATATGAGGGTGAAATTTGGCTATGTATAGATAAAAGCACGTTTGGGAATACTTGGAGCCAACACTTAGAAAATTTTAGGCGAAGTAAAAAAACAGTCACCAAAAATATGTTGGTGTGCATCGCGGAAGCGGCACGCACGACTCTCTAGAATTTGAATTTTTGAAATTTATAATTGCTAATCTTTCGCTCTTAAATCATGGTTAAACCCCTTTTCACCTAATTTTGACCCTCTTAACAAGAATATGAAGTCGAATTTTTGATATCACGCATGGATTTTGAGATATATGGAAATTAAAATTTTCAGCATTCCGAGGCACATTTTTGGGCACTTTTGGGGTCATTTCAATATCTCCCCCTTGGAACATTCATCTCAGAATGTAAAAGAGAAGTACAAGACAAGAGTGTTCATAAACAAATCAGCCCCAATAAGAGTGCAACATTACATTTAAAATACCATTTTCAAAATCTCAACATAAGTGTAAAATCATCATAAGTTTGTCAACTTAAACATGAATGCATATGAATGACATAGAGGCTAAAATATGAGACTTGCAATCACATAGGGGACTTAGAATTAGTACCTTAGGATTGAATGGAGTGGAAAAGATAAGAATACCTCTTTAGCATGTCCGCTTCGGCCTCTCATGTAGCACTTTCGACTTGTTGGTTCCTCTAAAGGACCTTAACGGATGTCACCTCCTTGTTCCTCAATCTCTTCACTTGCCTATCCACAATCTGAACCGAAACTTCCTCATAGGTCAAGTTATCCTCAACAACACCCACAATATCAAGAGGCACAATAGCATTAGGATCACCAACACATTTTCTCAACATAGAGAAATAGAACACTGGGTGAACCAAATTCATTTCACTAGGCAATTTCAACTCATAAGCTACCTTTCTAACCCTCTTTATCACCTCATAAGGACCAACATACCTTGGACTCAACTTTTCCTTATTACCTAAACAGACCACACCTTTCATCGGAGAAACCTTCAAATAGACCCAATCACCCACTTGAAATTCTTCTTACATCGGCATAGGATTTTTGATGACTTTGGGTTGTCCTCAACCTTTTATTAAGCATCCTCACCTTCTCAAGAGCCTCCACAAGCATGTCCAGCCCCAAAAAATCCACCTCTCTAACCTCAAACCAACCCACCGTTGATCTACAATGTCTCCCAGAAAGAGTCTCAAAAGGAGCCATACCGATGCTAGAGTGATAGCTATTGTTGTAGCAAACTCAATCAACGGAAGGTGACCATCCCAACTACCTTTAAGCTCCAAGACACAAGACCTAAGCATACCCTCAAATGTTTGAATTATTCTTTTGGTTTGGCAATCCGTTTGAGGGTGAAAGGTTGTACTAAGGTGAACTTTTGTACCAAGACCCCTTTGAAAAGACCTCCAAAAGTATGAAGTGAATTTGCACCATGATCCGATATGATGGATAAATGAACCCCATGTAACCTCACTAATTCATGGATGTACAACCTTGCATACTCTTCAGCCCCATATGTAGTCTTAACCGGTAGAAAATGAGTCGATTTCTTCATCCTATCAACCACCACCCATATGGAATAAAAACCTTTCTAGTCTTGGGCAACCCAACCACAAAATCCATATTAATCACTTCTCACTTCCAAGTAGGAATCTCTATGTCTTGGGTTAGGCCACTAGACCTTTGATATTCGACTTTGACTTGTAGACAACTATGGCAATCGAAAATAAATTTGGCAATGTTCCTCTTCATGCCTCCCCACCCATACATATCCCCCAAGTCCCTATACATTTTGGTGGAACTAGGGTGGATAGAGTAAGAAGAATTATGGACCTCATCAAGAATTTTCTCCCTCAAACCATAAACACAAGGCACACACAACCTACCTTGTCCCTCTCGGGAGAAAACCTCGACTTTGCCCTCTTTCACCAAGGCCTTCAATTCAAGCAAGGAGGAGTCTAGATCTTGTTTTGCTATCACCTCATCAACCAAAGAAGATTTTGAACCATCAATAATAACAACACCATCGCCCACTTCATCCAACCTAACTCCCAACCTATCCAATTGATGCACCTCCCTAACCATCTCCCTATTGACACCATCAATATAAGCTAGGCTACCCATAGACACCCGATCACAGCATCCGCCATAACATTTGTTTTACTGGGATGGTAATGCACACTCATCTCATAGTCCTTAAGAAGTTCTAGCCACCTTGTTTATCTCAAGTTGAGATCCTTTTGAATGAAGATATATGGGAGGCTGTTATGATCAGTGAAGGTATCAACATGTACCCGATACAAATAATGATGCCACGAACACCACGACAGCCAATTCAAGATCATAGGTGGGGTAGTTCTTTTCATGCACTTTGAGTTTCCTAGAAGCATAGGCTATAACCTTACCATTTTGCATTAGCACACAACCCAAACCAACTCTAGATGTATCACAATAAACAACAAAACCCTCAAGCCCATCCGGTAGTAACAATATAGGATAGAACACAAGTCTATCCTTCAATGTTTGGAAGCTTCTCTCACATTCATCGGTCCACACAACTTAACTTTCTTTTGAGTCAATTTTTTCATAGGGGAAACAATGGAGGAGAACCCATTCACAAACCTTCTATAGTAGCCCGCAAGGCCCAAGAAACTCTTAATATCCGATGGGGTCAATGGTCTAGGCCAAATTCTAATCACATCTGTCTTCTTAGGGTCCACCTTAATACCATCCCCCGACACCACATGACCCAAGAATACAACCTCCTTCAACCAAGATTCACACTTTTCATATTTAGCATACAATCTCTCCTCCCTCAATCTTTGCAACACTACCCTCAGATGACCCATACGGTCCTCCTTACTATGTGAATAGATCAAAATATCATCAATAAAGACCACAACAAAGAAATCAAGGTAGGGTTTGAAGACCCTATTCATTAGATCCATAAAGATGGCCAATACATTACTTATCCCAAAGGACATCACCACAAATTCATAATGTCCATACCTAATTCGAAAAGCCGTCTTGGGAATATCACACTCCCTCACCTTCACTTGATGGTCTGGACAGAAGATCAATCTTAGAGAAAAAGCTAATCCTATGCAATTGGTCAAATAAGTTATCAATTCTTGGAAGAGGATATCTATTCTTTATAGTAATCCTATTGAGTTTTCGGTAGTCAATGCACATTCTAAGTGACCCATCTTTTTTTTTTACAAACAATACCGATGCACCCCAAGGTGATTCGCTAGGTCTAATAAATCCCTTCTCCAACAAATCTTTTAATTGCCCCTTTAACTCCTTCAACTTTGCTAGGGCCACATGGTAAGGGGGAATGGAGATAAGTTGAGTATCGAGAAAGAGATCTATGCCAAAATCTATCTCCCTTTCTGGAGGGACACCGGGAAGGTCTATAGGGGAAGACATCAAGAAACTCATTTACAATCGAAACCGACTCAATGGAAGGGACTTTAGACTCCACATCTTTAACCCTCACAAGATGATATAAACACCCCTTAGAAATCAACTTATGGGCTTTAATGCAAGAGATGAACCTACCCTTTACTACCATATCATGACTTTCCCACTCAAGGACGAGTTCATTTGGGAATTGAAATATGACCCTACGGGTTCTACAATTAATAGAAGCATAGTATGCATGCAACCAATCCATCCCAAAAATAACATCAAAATCAACCATATATAATTCAACAAGATCACAAGGTAAGATTTTATGCAAGATGCAAACCAAACAATTTTTATACACTTTCCTAGCAACAATAGATGCACCAATTTTTATAAGACTCATGCAACAACTCGGACTCAATAGAAACATTTTAGCAACAAAAAGGGTAACAAAGGAAAAGGTGGCACTCGGATCAATCAAAGCACATACATCAAAGTCAAAGATTTTCAACATACCGGCAACAACATCGGGGACCTCACTAACCCCTTGCCTCAAATGTAAAGCATAAAATCGATTGTGCCTTGGGGCACCACCTTGAGGACCACCTCTACCCAATGGAACCGCATTTGCACCCCAGACCTTGCCATGGTTTCTTGGACAATCTATCTTATTGTGACCAAGCTCCCCACAACCAAAGCATGCATTAGAACCCTTCAAACACGGGCCATTATAACTCTTCCCACATCTAGGGAACACATTTATAAGAGCCGCACCACCAACACCTTGAGGCCTAGGGAAGTCATTGGCAAACCCCCTATTAGTAGCATGAGAAGGCCCTTGGCCTTGATGAAACCTAGCACCTTTTTAGAACTTACCCTTAAAATGGGCCCTCTTGGCCTCATGGACCCTCCTCTTTCTCAACTTTTCTTCCTCCATTTGCTTGGCATATGTCATCAACTGAGACAAGTCCATGTCACCAATTAGTTAGGTGGACCGACATTCTTCACTCACCAAGTCTGAGACCTCCATCACAAATTTATTCATCCTAGATCTAGGATCGGCCACCAAATAAGGAGCATACTTTGAAAGTTGATTAAACTTGAGGGCATACTTCCTCACACTCATAGCACCTTGTTTCAAGTTCATAAATTCTACCAACTTTGCTTCCCTAAGCTCAAGAGGAAAAAATCGATTAAGGAAAGCCAATTTGAACTCCTCCCAAAGTATCACATAACCATTTCCCTTCTCCTCCTTCCATTGATCATACCAAATTTGGGCTACTCTTTTGAGTTGGTACGCTGCCAACTCTGCCTTTTCATTCGGCCCAACCCATGATATTCAAGATTTTGTAAACCTTATCAATGAACTTTTGTGGATCTTCATCCACCTTTGACCCACAAAAAATCATAGGATTCATCCTCATGAAGTCCCTTACCCCAGCTCCCAGGATAGCAACATGAGGTTCTTGGGCCCCTTGATTGACGGGTTGGCCACCACTTGGGCAAGCATAGTGAGAGCATCCCGGAACGCACCATTGGTAGGTTTCTCCTTAGGAGTTTGGGGCCGTCTTTCTCTAGTGTTTGGCATGATCTAGCATAGCGAAGAACAATTGTTAGGGGGAAAGACTTACCACAAATCCATAGCATGACTTAGAATATGAAGAAGGGAAACATTTCCTAAAACACTTCATAGCCTCCTATTCATAGTCACAATGCGCTTTACAACCATGAATAGGACTCTAATCGACACGGTGTATTGGACTCTGCGGATCTATCAACCTAGTACTTTGATACCAAGTTTATCACGATCTAAGCCTAGGGCCTAGACGTAAACGACGAATAGGGAATCCGAAGGAATCCCAACAAGCCTCTTAACTTGTCATTACATATCATTGGTCACGGAAGCATACAAGAGACATAAAAGAGTAAGAATATAGGGCGAAGGGCTAAGGGGAGAGCTAAGAATAGGGGGCAAAGGGCTAAGGGGATAACTTGCATAACATCATAATCAAGAAACAAGAGTCAAAGCTCATATCATATATACAAAATATGTCCAACAAAAATCTCTAATACATAGATAAGAGCGGGGGACAAGACAAAGCAACCGAGATCACCCTCGTAGTCAAAATATAACATAAAGGAGAATATCTCAATACATAACAAGAGAACATAGACTAAGGTCCCCAAAATAGAGGACTCACCAAATAGATTGAGTATCACCGAACTAGCTACATGGAAGAGGATAATCAACTTGGGCTCCGGTTCCTACATGGTGATATCATGTAGGCAAGAGTATGCATTAGTACGTTTGAATGTACTAAGTATTTAGGATGCAATGCAAGAAGAGATAGGCATCATAGTCAAAATCCATAACAATAGGCAATAAACAACATATAATAATATGACGTGTATGCTCAATACTAAAGTAAAACATGCTTAAATAGCTCATGCTCATATAAGATATCATATGTGTAGAATATACCAAGCTAGATTTCCAAAGTACAAACCCCTTGGTAGGTTAGTGATGATGTCTCCCCATCACTTAGGTGGTGAAGTACTAACCCTTCACTCGGTTGGTGATGACGCGCCCCATCACCTAGGTGGAGAAGTACAAACCCTTCATTCGGTTGATGAGTACAAGCCCCTATCTCAGTTAGTGGTTATGCCGCCCCATCACTAGGTGGAGAAGTACAAACGCTTCATTCTGTTAATGAAGACAAACCCCCATCTCAATTATTCGGGTTCCTAGACCCCCCTGGATTGGGCATGGTCCAATGCAACACTTTATATAGAATTTATCATATACATAAGCTCATTTCAATATCATAACATCAATCATATCATATCATATCTCATGCTTTGGACCTTCAATTCCTCAAGAAACCATAATCGGACTTTTTAACAAACACTTAGAGGGTGTGAAATGATAGTATAAAATTATGCAATTTAGAGATGAAATCATGCAATAAAATACCATGTAAAACAATCAATCAACACCTTTCAACACCCTCAAGCAATATACATCAAAACCCCTAATCAAATCTTACATTAGATCCAAGATTTATAGCTCAAAATATAGCAAAATAGTCACAACTTTACCTAGTGTTAACATAGTTCATGGACATGTTTATAATAGTAAACCCATTTGTAAAATCAACTTTAAGTCATGCAAATTGAGTAAAATGGAGATTAGGGCACCATGGGTGAAAGGATCCAATGGTTAAACCTACATACCTTAGCTTTAAAGAAGCTCTTGATGATGATTGAAAATGGAGGCTTGAAGCTTGAAAGAAATCCATAGTTTCAGATAAGGGTTTCGAGACTTGAATTTTGGAGTGAAAATATGGCTAAGTGTTTGAGTGAGTATTGGGAAATGTTTTGAGTGATATGAGGGTGAAATTTAGCAAAGTATATAAAAGCACGTTTGGGAAAACTTGGGCCCAACACTCAGAAAATTTTGGGTGAAGTAAAACAAAAGAGTATTCTCCAAATATATACTGGTGTGCGTCGTGGAATAGGCGCACATAGCTCTTTGTAATTTGCATTTTCGAAATTCATAATTGCTAATCTTTCGCTCTTAAATCAGGATTAGACCCTTTTTAATCTAATTTTGATCCGCTGAACAAGAATATGAAGTCGGATTTTTAATATCGCACACGGATTTTGAGATATAGGAAAATTAAAATTTGGGGCATTCCGAGGTATATTTTTTGCCACTTTTTGGGATCGTTTCACCAAATTATAATTATTGAGCATCATTAAGCTTTATATGTTTGTCATTTATGAAATTTACTCTAAGTAATAAATGGGACAAAGGCGAGCCCACGATGACGGGTTATGGAAAATGACTGACAAAGTTTTAAATTAGCAAGTTTTTTAGGAAGGGTTACACATGATACTTTAAATGAACTTCATATTCGAAAGGAAGAGGAAAATGAAAAGTTTTCTGGGATATACAAAAAAAATGTATTCAAATTATTTTGAGATAAGTATTAAACACACCTAAATTATTATTCTTTTTAGTTTCAAACCTAAACTATTGAGGGTGTGAGTTTATACCTAAATTATCATTTATTAGTTTGAGAAACACACCTCGATGGTGTGTGTAATATACTCTGTCTTTTATTAAAAAAAAATTTTGATACATGGCATGCCATGTGGATAAAATATTTCACATTAACAAAAATTAAATAAACTATTAAAAATAATTAAAAGTTAAAAATTAAAGTAATAAA
>JAABOM020000007.1:19436501-19471669 GCA_011800125.2 Solanum clarkiae
TCAAATTTTAAATATGAAAAAAAAATTACTAACTAGCCTTTTTTTTGGAAAAAATCTTACAAGCTACAAATTTAAATTAATAGGCTTAAACATAAATATTAGACAACAGAAAAAAAAAATTAAAAAAAAAAAAAAAAAGAAAAAAAAAAGTAATCTTCAACATTTGATCATTTATATACATACGCATAACCTCAAATTTGTCAGTAATTTCATAAGCGTATCAAGTCAATATTTAATCTTATTGCAACACATTATTTTGATGTGATTGTACTTTTTTTATATAAAAAATCTATACAATCAATTTACCTTTTATTAAATAATATCATATTTTATTTAAATATGTAATATGAATTAGTCTGGAATACAAATATATAAATGAATTGTTTATTGGATATAATTAATGCATGTACATTAATTAATGAAAAAAATGACATTGACATTTAATTCTTTTTTAATTTTCTTTAATTGATACTTTTATTTTATTTTGTATTTTTAATTTAAATCTTAATATTGTAATCCACCTAATTATTTTTTTCAGTTAAAACTACAATTTAAAAAAGATCACATCTGTTTTTAATTTGAAATTGAAATAACCAAATGTTGCCCAAGTATAGTTCGACAATATTTGAATAATTAAAAAATCTTTTATTTTTTAATATTTTGTCAAATTACAGGATGCCACATAAAATAAAATGTCGTCGTTGTCGTCATCATCATCAACATCATCTTTTTTTATTTTCTGGAGTACAATGGTTGCACTTGACATAACGAAATGTTGCCGAAGTATAGTTGAACAATATTTGAACAACTACAAAATTCAAAAGTCTTTATTTTTTAAATATATTATCAAATCAAAGGGTGCCATATTAAATAAAATATCGTCATCGTCATCGTCATCATCTTTGTTATTTTTTGGAGTACAATTGTTGTATTTGTTAATTACTAGTAGTAGTATTTATGAAACAAAACAAAAAAAGAGTAAAAAGTATACATATGATAATTTAATAACAAATAATTATAGCAAAAATCTCTCTAAAAAATCCCTCTGACGTACTTCACCCTTCCTTTCCCCTTTCCTTCTCCATATAGATCAAAATATCTCCTCCCACAAAATTAGAAATGGCAAAAAATCAAAATTTTCGTTCAAAATTTCAAAATCTAATCAAATAATTCACTCCTTCAAACTCAACAAACACCTATACCCTTTCCCCTCAACGTATGTCTACCGCCATCCCTTCACCGCCCCAAACAAACCTCCCCTCACCCTTTCTTATTTAAGTTTCTTCTTCAAAAAAGGGCCAATACCCCTCAGCCTATCATGCTCCTAGACTAGCCTCATCTGCTCCTCTAGCCTCGATGTCCTCAAGGCTAACCTGAGATCGTCCTCTGCATCCTCATCACCTCATCATCCATGGTGCACTTTGCATGTACATTCTGCTCAATATTGTCCTAATCTGTGAAAGGGCGCCTTCCCGAGGGAAGTCTGTGGAGGCTTCATGGAGGAGAATAGATCAAATAGCAGCTCTGTAGATGTAGACTCTGGTAATGTCATAGGCGCCGCAAGTGAAGCTGTCATGTCAGCCCTAAGCTTTGCAATCTCCTCATGTACGGCTGATAAATCTGAAGGCTGGGCCTTGAGTAACCTCTTCTGCACCCGGTCCTCAAAGGTATTGATATAGGAATCCACCGTAGAAACATGCTCCTGAACAGTAGATATGGTGAATGCCTTGCATCTCTCCTCTGAGTCCACAATAGTCTGTCAGACCCATGGCCTAAGTTGCTGAATAAGCTGAGCCAACTAGGCCTCAACCCGTGATAATTGCTTCACCATAACCTGAATCAAAACAGCAGACACATAAACCATGCTCGATATAGAAGTCTGTGAAGTGTTGGCCTCTGGTGCAGGAGCAAATATATTAGGACCCTCTCAACATGGACTGCCTCGGGCGACTGGAGTCTCTCATCTATAGTAGCAGTAACAGGAGTAGTGGGGGCAGTCGTCGAACCCTCAGAAGGTGGCTCCGGGGCTAACATCAATGGTGGTGGTAGTGCTTATCGAGTTGCCATCGGGTTCTCATTGGCCTTTATTAGGCCGATCTCTAGGGTATGCTGGGCATCAACTAACTGATCCAGCTGATGAAGTATCTCCACCTGTGAATGTAAATAGAGTTTGTAGACCAAAATCAGAAATGGGATGGAGGTGGCCTTCTTGAGTGCTAACTCATGAATCTACTCTGCTATGAGTTGGGACCAATCAATTTCATAGCCAGCTAAGATGTTGGCAACCAATACCACCTGCTCCAGTGTCAAAGTATTATATGTCAAAGTATGCTGGATGCGGGATCTAACAACTGCCCACCAAAATTTGGTAGGGAAAGAAAGTGAATCCTTCACAATACGCTCTGTAAGTGTGGTAACCCAAGCAGGATCTGGACCCTGCTCTGCAATGTGACCAGCCACCCATCTCAACAACTCTGTCCTCTATGTCGAATCCTTTGAAACCAATGTGGTTCTAGCCTGCCCAATCTATAGTCAAACTCAGCTGTCAATCATAGGGCTTGGTACTCAAGAACAAAAAGTACATGGTGGATCATCTCCCCTGAAGTATTGACCCATCGCCCTCTCATTCTCACCTCTGTCAATCTCGATTATGTGAGAGGTCGCTTCCCCTTGGGAAGATCTTTAAGAATCATGGTTACATATGCTACATAAAACTTTTGTACTAGAATCGGGGCGTATCATCCAAGCCTCTCCATCAACCACATGAGCCCATATTTTGTCATCGTCTCCTTCAGACTTGGGACATGACTCAATCCATCATCAATAACTTGGGGCTCCTCATATATCAAACGGGTGGGTTTACCCCTTTTTTAGGTTGTTTGCCCTCCAGAAATATGGCCTCTATCCCTTCAACGCACCACCGGTGAGTACTAGCATTAGGTACTGAAGAAGATGATGGTGCGACCGAGGATTCAGAATCTCTTCTATCCTGGGAGCCCTCCTCTGAACTCTACTACCCCCTGAACCTAGTCATCTGGGGCATGTTACTCCCTGTCCTCTCACTGGCTTTCTTATCAGACTGAGAAGGAATATCGGCCTAAGCCTGAGTCTGGGCAGCTTTGGCAGCTGCTGCTCTAGTTTGTGGTACCCTAGCCGCAGGATCTGGATGACTATCAATGATCTCTAATGACCCACTCATCCAGGTCTGCTCATCATCCGCATGTTCGTCATTTGTAGGCTCATTGATGAGTTTCTTTCTGAAAGCCTCAATCTCTGCATGTTTGCCTTTCGGGGCCATAGTATCTAAAAATTAAACATAAACAACCCATAATTAGCCCCAACAATCAAGAAATAGAAAACAAAAATTGAATTGCATCTGTTGCCGAAAGGCATTACGAAAGCCATTTACGAGTCATAGTTAAAACTACAAGTCATAAAATGGTCCCGTAAACTAGAGGTGCAAAATAATATTAAACACTGAAAAATTGTACGAGACCCAGGTACGAGTCGTAACTTGGTTTATTAGTCGTAAACTGATTTTGTAGACATTTCTAGGGAGAAATTTTCAAAATAGGCAAGGATCTACAAGACCTATCTACGACTCATAGAGTGACGTACAATTCGTAAAAGGTCGCATCTAATGAATATTTAGAAAATCAAGTCATTCGAACTTCCCATGAGGGGAAATTATGACTCGTAGACTGATCTACGAGTCATAAAAGACTCTCACGAACAAGAACTTCCACGTACCTAACCTGTCCAAATTCATCACACAGACCCCAAAAACATTTTAAACATGAATCTACCAGCATCGAAGCAAGCATAAATGTACTCAAATGTTAAGTAAATAATAACACATACCCCAAACATGATTTCAATTCATATTCATCCCCATCGAAAAATGAACAAGCATGGAAGAACATAGGTTTCCAACAATTACTTTTATCATTAACAGTAAAGCGTGCTCCAATGATATCAAATACCATTTTACAATCATAAACTATACAATATCACCAATTCAAATAATCATAGATGATTCCATGGGCACACAATCAAAAATCACAAGGTTATTACACTTAATTCTGGGCATGAGCAATCAATATCAAAAAACCCCTAGCTTCACATTTGCAATTCATATTCATCAAGAAATTCATGCTTAAGACTCCAAACTCATCACCATCATCACATCACACAATGAAGATCAATGAAAATTTTAAAATCAAAACTTAACTAAAAAACTTACTAAAGATGGTGATGAACTTGGAAGAGAAAGAGGAAGTGAATGATGCAAAACCCTAGGAGTAGCCATAATTTCTTGCCAAAAATTGGTCACAACCGCCAGAGAATTGATCGAAAACAAAGAAAGGTGAAGAAATTTAAGGAAATTTTCGGTAAATGAGGGTAAAAGTGGGGTCAATATATTTTAACCCCCTTTTTATACCTTACCAGGTCAATTTTAAAAATTTCTGGATCAGGGTCTACGAAACCCTGACTATGAGTCATAGCTTGGTCTATGACTCATAAGTCCTAGTCTCGTAGACCTCTCAACACTTGGAAAAATTCTTGAAACATACCTGAATTCCATGAACCATATTCACGACTTGTAGCTTGATCTACGAGTTGTAAAGTTGGCTCATGGGTGGAGTGCACACTTATTCTGCTTACTATAATTCTTACGAGACAGGATTATGAGTCGTAAAGTGCAATACGACTCATAAGCCCAGTCGTAGAGATTGCGCCAGATCCAATTCTTAGCAAAGTGTGTTGGCTTAGTCTTGAACCTGTATACTCTTCATAAAATGTACTTGCACCCTATATGCAACAAAACCCATGTCAGAAATAGCAATCAAAACATAATCAAATAACTACCTAAGAATCCAAAATTCAAAATAAACTCAAAACCAAGTTAAAACATCCAAAATCCTTGGATTGCCTCCCAAGTAGCGCCTGATTTATTATTGCAACATGATTTATACATCTTGAGTACTTAGACTTCCTTAAGATTTGGTGCATTCTCGTCACCACACTTTGCCTCTTTCATCATGCCACTCTGAATCTGATCCAGTTGTATTGATATAAGTCTGAACTGGATATTAAGGTGTTGAATGATTTATATATGTTGTTGTGATACGAATGCTCATACTATCATGTTCGTTGTTTGATCATTCGGGTGTTATTGGGTTATAAATGCTCATTGACTTTTAATTCCATAGACGTATGATACTGTTTGGGTGATTTTGTGGTAGTCAAAATCATAGATTAATCAACTCTTGTTGCACCTATTAAGCTATCTCCCAAATGACCTTGAATGTGATTGAGTAATTGGTTGTGTGTAATTTGGGGGTGGTGATATATGTATATATTTGAATGAATTTTGTGTAATTTAAGAGTGGTTATATAGGTACATATTTGAATGAACTGGTGATGGATTAATGGCTAAGTTTGAATTGTTATATCCCTGTTGATGGGGTAGATTCTTGCTTTGAAATCATGTTTAGCGTATGGCATGATTTGTGCTTAGTATGTGAAGGCCATGTTCTTGCTTCGATGCTACTGGATTAGTGTTTAAATTGCTAGTAGGGGTCGTGTGGTAAGTTGAGGTGTATCAGGTACTTGTTACTTCCTGCTACATAAGTCTTCTACGACTCGTAGATGAGTCTATGAGTCATAATTTCCTCTCATAGTAAGTGACAGTGACTTAGAATTCCTTTGTACTCATCATACGAGACCCACCTACGGGTCGTAGAGTCCTCTATGAATCGTAACCTACGACTCATAGAGTCCTCTACAAACCATAGTTGGGTTTCGTGGACTCATTCTTGTCCTAACTTTGGTCCCTGGAACCTTATTCAAAACTAGCCTACGACCCGTAGCCATGGATATGAGTCGTCACTGTGTCTTGCATTTAGTTCTAGTGTTTAATATTGTTGTGCACACATGGTTTATAAGACCCCGCGGTACAACTCGTAGTCAAAAGTATGAGTCGTACCTAAATCTCATATCATCAATCTGCAACTGATCCAAGTTACTTTTTCTTATGATTTTCTTTTATTCTTTTCTTTCATTTGTTGATAGTTTAGGGCTAATTATGGTTTGCTTATGATTGTTTTTCAGATATAATGGCCCATAAAAGTAAACTTGCAGCAATTAAAGCCTTCAAGAGGAAACTTATTGACGAGCCTACTGACACTGAGCTCTCGGATGACTATCAAACTTAGTTGACTGGGTCAATTGAGGCTCTTAATGTTCATCCAGATCCAGAGGCCAAGGTTCCTCAAACACGGGCTGCTGCAACAGCTGCTCAGACTTAGGTTTGAGAGGATAGTCCTTCCTTTCTAATAAGAAAGGTAGTGGTGATGAGTCTGAGCCAGGTACACCACAGTCGACTCCTTCAGGCATGGATTTAAGTTCAGAGAAGGGCTCTCAGGACAAAGGAGATTCAGAGTCCTCAGTCACCCCATAATCTTCATCAACACTGAATTCTAACACTCACCGGTGAGGTGTCGAGGCCATGAAAGATATATTTGATGAGGTCTTGCGACTAAAGGGGCAAGAGTAGATTGTATGATCGATTTACGAGGAGCCCCAGTTGATAGATATTGGATTGAGCCATATCCTCGGACTTGAGGACGTAATAACACGATACGGGATCTGTTGGTTGACTAATAAGCTTGGACACTATGCCAAGACTTTGGTTCAGGAATTTTATGCAGCTTATGCAGCCACCATACTTCATGATCTTCGAAAAGGGAAGAAACCTCTCGAGCATTCCTAGATTGAGAGAGGTTCCACTTAGAGGATGGCGGGTCGATATTTTGGAGGAGATGATTCATCGAGTGCTTTTTGGCCCTGCGTACCAAGCGCTAGAGTCGATAGTGAGTTTGATCATAGAGTGCAGTAGATTCGGATAACAATGATTGCGAAGAATTTGGTATGGAGGATAGAGCTGTTGAGATGGGTTACCGGACAGATTGCTGAGCGTGGTCCAGAGCTTTCCTGGGTCACTGCACATACAGAGCCTACTGTGAAGGCTTCCCTCTCCTTCTCTACTAAGTTTTGGTAGGCAATTGTTAGATCTAGCATCAGACCCACGCTGACGGATAATGTGCTTACATTGGAGTGAGCAGTTTTGGTAGCCAGCATCTTAGCGGGCTATGATATTGATTGGGTTCGACTCATAGCGGAGCAGATTCGTGAATCAGAGATTAGGATGACCACCTGTATTCCGTTTCTGATCTTGATCTACAGACTCTTCATAGAGTCCAAGGTTCAGATATTGCATCATCACGATCATTTGGTATCGGCCTATACACTTTAGATCCCAGCCTGATAAAAGCTGATGAGAACCCTATGGCA
The DNA here is from genome assembly GCA_011800125.2 of Solanum clarkiae. NCBI lineage: Eukaryota > Viridiplantae > Streptophyta > Magnoliopsida > Solanales > Solanaceae > Solanum > Solanum clarkiae. The sequence goes on from JAABOM020000007.1 coordinate 19,443,858, forward strand.
TTTTAGCGGGCACAACCTTCTCCCATGCCCTAGCTATTTATGCCAGAGCCACATGCTAAGGGCTCGATGACTGCCCCCACCACTATTCTAGATGTTGCTACTGATGACAGACCCCAGTAGCTTAACGCAGTCGATATTGAGCAAGGTCCCATTTTAGTTGCTCCTGCACCAGAAGCTTCTATATGACAGGTTCTCATACCGGGCATGGTTCACATATCCGCTATTACTTTTCAGGACATTGTGCATAGATTATCACGAATTGAGGCTTAATTGTCTCAGTTTATTCAGCAGCTTAAGCCATGGGTCCGGTAGATAGTTATAGACTCAGAGGCTTGATGCAAGGCATTCACCATTTCTATAGTCGAGGAGCGTAATGCTACGATAGATGCTCGCATTGATGCCTTTGAGGACCAGGTACATCAGATACTAGCTGAGACCCGGCCATCAGACTTGTCAGCCTTTCGTGAGGAGCTAACAAAGTTTAAGGCTGACTTGACTTCTTCATTAGCGGCTCCAGTTACAGTTCCCGAGTCTACACCTTTAGAGGAGCCTCTATTTGATCTTTTTGCTTCAGAAGATCACGCACAGCATTCCCGCGGGAAGAGACCCCTTGTGGAGGATGATGATACAGAGGAGCAACAGGTGTGTCAGAAGACCTTCGAGATTGATGAGGAAGAGGCAGAGGATGAGCTCGGGCGAGTCTTGAGGACATCGAGAAAATACAAAGAACGGAGACAAGCCTAGGAGCAGGATAGATTAATGGGTATTGGCTCATCCAGTATGGCTGCTCAGACTACCCCGTCGGAGGGAGATGATTAGAGGCAGCCAGATACGGGTGCTTAGGCACCAAGATATGTTTATGTTTTTGACCCCTTGTATTTATTTTGATTTTGATATTGTACATTGAGGACAACATACATTTCTTTTGATAGGGTGTGGGTAGCTATGGACTAGGGTGAGGTCTGAGTAGCTTTTAGTCCATAACTACCCCAAATTTTGATCCCGAGGTTTTCTTTCCAATGTTCTTTTTCGTCGTGGATATTTAATTTTTGTTGAACCAACATGTGTAGGATGTCTTAGATAATATTATAGTATATAGTAGTAGAACTTATGACAAGTATGTTGTTTTTGATGTTTTATGAAATAGTTTGAAAATTGGTACCCATTAAAATTTTTGATTAGTTGTTATATTGCAACCAGGCATGTTTGAATGATTTGACAATCTTTGTTCTGATAAAGTGAGGAAATTTGATGCAAGAAGCATGATCTGTGAGTTTTTGTTGGCTATGTATACAATGTCATGTGTGTGAGAGTTGATTTTGTTAGGTTCTTGCATTGTGTGCTAATTCAGAACTTGCCCTGTTACTTTAAATTGGACCAGAGATTACATGCACTGGGAAGGGATCATAGGCCCTTGTTCTTTGAATTAGTCCATTTTGACCTAAAATGACCAACCAAATAAGAAATTCACCCCTTGTTTCAAATATTTGAGCCTTACATGTACCACTTCTTTATTAACACCTGATTAAGCCAGCCTTGTTTAGGGAAATACCTTAAGATTGGCCCTAGTCTATCCTTCAGCATTGTGAACCTTGATTTAGGCAAAAACCCTAAGTTGAGGGTGGCTACCAAGAGTACCCTTGATTTGGGGAATAGATATTGTGCACTTCGAAATAGGCTAAAAGCCTAAGTTCAAGGTGGCTAGTATAGGGGTAAAATAGCAAAAATGAGTTGGTGAGTTGGAAATAGAAAGAAAAAGAGGCAAATCATGTACCGGGTGAAAGAAAAAGAAAAAGATGCCTTAGATTGAGTTGAACATGCAAAATGATATGTGAAAATGAGGTAAAAGCTGAAAATGAGAAGAAAATACCCGGAAAAGCTTGAATATGAAGAAGAAAGGGAAAATAAATGTGGAAATGATTGAGTGTCAAGGTGAAAGTGTCAAAAAAGCATGGTTCAAGATTGGCCTTTAGTCACTAATTGTCCAAAATATCATATCAAATCCCCATGAGCCTATGTTACAAGCTTATAAAGTCCTAAAGTGATTCTAGCCAAATTAGTCAAAAGTCTAGATCATGAGTATACGGGCAAGCCTATGGTATTGGTCATCATGCATGGATATCATTTGTGAGAGTGAGTATGCTTGCAAAGTCCAATGGTCAAATTCTAAAATCTTCATTAAGTGTGAAAAGAGACTTCTTTCTTGTGAGGGCATTTGCATTGCATTGTCAACATTTTACTTGTTTAGTAATTATGGATTATTGATATTCCTTTGTTTGTCAGAGTTGTGTTGTCAAATGCGTTAATGTGATCTAGTTTGCTAAATAACTACATGAATTTGATTTGAAAAAGCTGATATGGATAGCTGAGTTGGATTTGAGTATGGTATATGTCATTGGATTGATTGCTATGTGTTGCTTTATTATCTAGTTAGATTGAGTCGTCGCTTGAGGACAAGCAACAATTCTAATTTGAGGATGTTGATGTGGTGTCAAAACAAAACACATTTGATGCCTAAAACCTGAGATTTTGTGTGTTCTCAATGCGACTTTTATGGTTTTTATGTGTTTTTGTGTTTCTTTTTGCAAGAAAAGTAGGTTGGCATAATTTTGAAAAACGTTGCAGGTTTTGCTGATTTCAAGGACATATGGGACCCTCTATGAGTCGTAGCTCAGCCTACGAGTCATAGGGATTTCCAGTGTTCAAAAGTAAAGTCTGATAATTTGAAGTTCAGCTATACGAGACTCAATTATGAGTCGTAGACCTCACTACGACTCATAAAGGGATGTTTCGTAGACACTTCCAGTGTTGATCAAGATTAGGCCAAGAAATGCAGTTGTAAACTATGAGAAGTCAATATGAGTCATAGAGCAAATTACAACTCATAAAGGTGTTCCGTAGTAGTAAAGTTCGAGATTGAATATGTTGACCACAAAAGCCCGATTACTGCTCGTAGGGCATACTACGAGTTGTAAATGCAACTCATATCAGGCGCCGATCAATTTTTCTAATTAATTTAGGGACTTGTCTGTAAATACAATATATAGTATATTTTATATTTTCTAGCCGCAAGTTTTATAGATTTTGAGAGTGTACACAGATATACTTAGAGAGCATGAAATTGGAGAGTATTTTTCTTAGGGTTTATCTTTAGAGACTAAATTTTGGAGATCAGATTCACTTGTGGATTTATTACATCTTTCAAGCTTGTAATTCTAAATATAAAGTGAGTTTTATTGTTCTTTATTGTCTTTGGGTAAGTGATTAACTATGTCTTCCATATTCATTGTTTATGCCAAGCTATGAGTAGCTAAACCCATAACTTGGGGTTGTAGGAATCATGAGAATCTAACTTAGAAAACCTAGATTATTTGCAATTCTTGAATTGGATATTTGCATGTATCAGCCATTTCCCTTCATTTTGCATGTTATTTAATGATGGCCAATATTATACCCCGCCTAGTGGCCTGATCCCGAACCAGATAGTGATGAATAGGAAAAGGGAATGGTTAACAGAATTCGATGATGTGTTCTTGTCTAATCAACTGAACTAGGCCAAGAGAGGTTGTCTGAGACAATGGATAATGGTTAGTTTAGCATGCTATGGAGGCCAGCCAAGCCCCATAGTGAAATTCGACCTTCACCTTCAGAAAAAGGCTGGAAGAACCTAAATTACTATCCCACATGCAATGTGCTAATTAAGAGTTGTATTATCCAGGCAGATTAAGTTAGTGATGTTGACACCCAATTTTTATCCTCCATGGTGTCAAATTAGTCATCAAGCTTTATTTTTATTTTTAACGATTTTAAAATAATTTCTTAAAAAAAAAATTGATTAAACAATTATTACGGGCACGTGAGGGCCACGCGCCCCTAATATCCTCTTCTTCACCCGCTTCTCCTCCTTCATTTCCCCATTTCCCCTTTCCCCTTAACCCTAGAACGAGCGTCGCACCCAACCCTTACGCGTGCACCGATTTCTCTAAGAAAGCTGACCCACCCCGCTCCCCTCACAACTTTTTCCCTCACGAATGACTGAAAAATCGCAAAACCCATCCCCTCTTGTCGAAATAGATCCATTTCCCTAAGTTCCTACTATAAATTCGTCTTGTTCTTCCCCATTTGAAAAAAAAGCCGTGGATAGTGAGAAAAATCAGGGCGGCAAACGAGTTCAAAAAAAACCCTAGTATAGGGGGGATCGAAATCTCAAAGAAATCGGAGAAAAGCTTAGCAGCAAGCAGTTCTTAATCTCGTAAGACCGAAACAGGCTCGAATTTTTAGTCATTTTTTGGGTGAGGTTTGGTAAAAGCTTTAGTCGAAATCTCGTCTGTCAATTTAGAAACCAGAACGTTTTCGAAGTCAAGTCAGTGCCTGAAAACTCGATTCGTAGAGGTGTAAGCATTTTCACTCAGGCTCGTCGTTCCAGTACCGCTGTTCCAATCAAGGTAATATCCCAATCTTGCTTTTCATTCAAACTTCATGTATTGTTACTGAATGTATTTGTTAAAGCTATGTCGAAGTCATTCATGTTTACAGTCACCTCATTTTGACCAAAAATGCTCTGTTGTGCAAGACTGTATTGTGGATTGTTATTGTTGATCATATTATGTTGTAGTCAGTTTCAAGGCTCCAAAATGAGGCATCTTTACTATTTCATGATTTGAAAACTAGTTCTTCGATGCGAGTCTTAATTTGCTGAAAACAACTTCAAACTGGGGGTATGTACTGTAAGCTCATATTGACATTTCAACGCTTCTTGTTAGTTTTTAGTCTCGTTGGGATAGTTTGGGGGTACCCTGTTTGAGTTTAAATCAAAGAATATGTTCCTGTGGTGCTATATATAGGTTGAGGATGTCATTGTTGTCGTTTTTTTATTCACAGTTTTATTTGAAAACATGTGTGATGTTCAGATCCTGTTATAGTTCTTTTATAATGATTTTTGTTGCTAGCGGATGGTGATGTTCAAGTCAATACATTCTGAGGTGATTGTGTTTGGGTTAAATGTCATTAACATGTTGTTCGTGCATTGTTAAGCTGTTAAGAATGTTGTTGACATCTTTGTTCACTGCTTTACTGAAAACAGGCCATGATGCTATTGTAATATTGTTAATCTGATTAATAGATGAAGTTTATTCGAGCTCGAGTGTTTTTTTTTTTAATTACGAGCGTGTCGGGTTGGCCTGTTCTTATTCTAAAATTGAATCTTCCTCGTCTATTCTGTCATTTTGGTTCTACCTTCACTTGTTCTGGTTTTGAGGCTCAAGTTGTGGTTTTGTATCTCTAAAACTGTGAGTCACGATACATGTCGACATGTTAAAATGTATAAAGTATAGTTGTACCTTCTGTTCGTATCCTTTCGTTTCAAGATTTACCTGTTGATTGGGTCCAAATAAGTCAGTTTGGTGAAGATCTGGTTGGTTTCTTTGTTCTTGCTCACTGGAAGTTGTTAATGTTCTTTGGTGACTGTATGTTACCACTTCGCTTAAGTTTCAAGAGTTAAGTCTTTAGTTTTCCTCTAAGTATTTCTTGTCGAAAAGAGTCTCATGTGATAATGTAACAGATATATCACTTCTACCTTAAGATCAGTTGGTTTTCTTCAATGATTCCTCTATAGTTAATAAATGATATATATGGCTATCAAATGTTCAGATGCTCACTACTTGCACTCTTTCATGCTTGAATGAGATACCTAATCAATCCATCAATTGTTCAGTCTTTAGTTTTTTTTATGTTAGGTTCATCACTTGTTTGTATAGGGAATGTCTAAATCCAACAAGTATCTTTCTCATTTATCATATTTTGAGGGTATCACTGCATTCATTCTTCAAATAGAACACTGATTATTTGTTACTTCTTGAACGTTAAACTGTAGCATACGCATGCATCTCTATGTTAATGAAAATTTTGGATCTTTACTCACGTATTTTATTTGTTCTGTGCATGTCAACTGCGTTGGAGTCCTAAATAGGCTCCCCACCTCCCCCATTCTGCATTCCTTGGGCTACGGAGGCCCAAACTTCCTCTACTTTGAGTCAGCCTTGTTCCCAGAGGAAAAACAAAGATCCCGAGAGGCAAGAATCGTACTATATACACAAATACACATGTGTATATACAATAGCATAAGGAAAAGGCCCTAAAGTTGCAACAGAGATTTAGATGGGATAAAGACCCAAAATCACTTCAACTCTCTTCTTTTTTTTTACATATTTATACTTGTTTGGATGCTAATATTTTATTTGTTATTGGTTTCAATCGAATTAAAATTCCCCAACATGTCAAAACCATTTATGTTATTTTCATTTTATTTTGAAAAAGTGTACGCATTAAAAAATAAAAATAAAAAAATAATAACATCAAAAGAAAAGTAAAAAGTAAAAAATGTGATTTTACATTTTAGTCAATTTTCAAACATAGTCAATTTCCTTCAAGTCTAGTCAATTGCTTTCAGTTTAGTCAAGTCCAGTCAAATCTTTTCAAAACTAGTTAATTTGTAAACTAGTCAGTTTTTTCAAGTCAAATCAAATTTTTAAAAGTTAGTCAAATTTTCTAATCGCCGGGTAATCGCATTTAGCGGTCATTTCAAGTGCGTAAAACCTTCTTGAAGTGAAAATATGAACCCGAACCTTTTCTTTGGATTTTAAAAAGATTTTTCTGTTAGGTCTTTTTAAATGTTTATTGGCTTCCTAATTATCCTTAAAACTTGGTGGTGACTCTGTTTTTCTTTCCAAAAATTTTGAAAATTGGTTTTCACTTAATTAAGTCTTAAGCTGATTTTTTAATTTTTTTTTCTTTCAAAAAGTCATTTTTTGGTATAACAAGTGAATCATGGGGAACACAATTACCCAAGTTGCTCTCCAATTTGATTGTCTCTCCATTTTATTAGTTTATTTAATTTTTTCACCAATCATTGCAACCCCCCCCCTTTAGAGGATCAAGTATTTGATGTTTGAATTGATTATAGTGAACCAAGTTGCTAAAGTACTGTATTCCCTGTGGGATTCGATCCTAACCTTGGTTAGGTTTTTTACTTCGACGATCACTTTGACCTCGAAGTAGAGTGTATCTTGAGCGTTCATCAAAATACCACAGACGATAAGTCAAGATCATTGGTGGGGTAATTACGTTCATGCACCTTTAGTTTCCTAGAAGCATAGACAATAACCTTGTCACTTTGCATTAATACACACCCCAAATCAATTCTTGAAGTATCACCGTAAACCACAAACCCTTTTGATCCTTCCGATAGAGCCAAGATAGAAGCAGATGTAAGTTTATCTTTCAAAGTTTGAAAACTCATTTCACACTCATCAGTCTAAATGAATTTGGCCTTCTTTTGTCTCAACTTTGTCAAGGGAGAAGCAATTGAAGAAAAACCTTTTACGAATCTTCGATAGTACCTTGCTAAGCCGAAGAAACTCCTAATATCTATTGGAGTCAAGGGTCTAGGCCAATTTCTTACCACCTCCATCTTTTTTGAATCCACTTTAATCTTTTCACCTGACACCATATGACCTAAGAATGAAACTTCCTTCAACCAAAATTCACATTCGTCGAACTTGACAAACAACCTTCCCTCAACGTTTGCAACAATATCCTCAAATGTTTCATATCTCTTCTTTACTTCAGGAATAAATTAAAATATTATCAGTGAATACCACAATAAAAATGTCGAGATAGGATTTAAAGACCCTATTCATAAGATTCATAAATATCACCAAAGCATTACTTAGCCGAAGGACATTACCACAAACTTTAAATTCCCATATCTTATTTGGAAGGTCGATTTGGGAATATCATGCTCCCTTACCCTCAAATGATGATACCAGGACCAAAGTCAACCTTTGAGAAGTGACTAGCCCATTGTAGTCGATCAAATAAGCCATCTATCTGAGCTAGGGGATACTTGTTCTTCATGGTGACCTTATATAGTTTTCGATAGTCGATGCACATTCTAAGTGAGTCATCCTTCTTTCTTACAAACAATATCGGTGCATCCTAAGGTGACTTGCTAGGCCTAATAAAACCCTTCTCCAATAGGTCTTTCAATTGATCCTTCAAATCTTTCAATTTTTTTGAGATCATAAGGTAAGGGGGAGTGGAAATTTGTTGGGTATCCAAGAGGAGGTCTATACCATAATCTATCTCTCTTTAGGAAGGGACACCAGAAAGCTCATCGGAAAAAACATCAACAAACTCATTGACCAGCGGAACCAACTCAATAGGAGGGAACTTAGACTCAATATCCCTAACCCTTACAAGATGGTATATGCAACCCTAAGAAATTAACTCCGAGGCCTTAAGACAAGAGATGAACCAACTCTTAAGAATTGAATCATGACCTACCCATTCAAGGATGGGCTCATTAGGAAATTAGGACTTAACCTTGTGGATTCCACAATCAATACATGCATAATATGCATGTAACCAATCCATCCTAAGAATAATGTCCAACTATACCATGTTAAGTTCAACAAAATCACAAGGCAAGACTTTATGCAATATGGACATGGGACAACCCCTATCTTTACCAACAATAGACTCACCAACGGGGGTGGATACCTCAAAGAGCTCACACTTGGGACACACATGAAGTCTATTAGCAACAAAAGGAGTAATTAAAGAAAGAGTGTCACCTGGATCCACTAAAGCATATACATCAAAATTGTAGATCTTTAACATACTGATAACAACATTGGGTGCTTTATCCACCCCCTTGCCTTTCTTGAAGAGCATAAAACTGATTGTGACATGGAGCACTCCCTTGTTGACCTCCTTATGCCTTTTGATAACCATGAGCACCATGTCCTTGGGGATGGCCATTTTTTCCCTTGTTTATAAAATCCGCAATCTTGTGGCCTATTTTACCATGCTCGAAGGAAGCATCCATATCTTTATAGCATCTACCACAATGATGTTTACCACACCTTCCATACCTAGGGATAATTTGACTACCATTACCACCTTGAGATCTAGGGTTGGACACTCTATCATTAGCAAATCTTTGGCCTTGAGCATTAGAGGACCCTTGACCTTGGAATTTGTGGCCTTGTTGAAAATGACCACCTTTAGTACCTTGAAATCCACCATCATAATGAGCCCTCTTAGAATATCCACTCCTCCTCTTTCTAAGATTTTCTTCTTCTAGTTTCTAGACATACATCATGAGCCGATACAAGTCCATATCTCCTATGAGCATGGCGGTGACATTCTTCATTGATCAAGTTGGAAACTCCCAACTAAACTTGTTCATTCTTGCTCTAGGATCGAAGATCAAATGAGAGGTGTACTTTGAGAGGTTGTTGAACTTAAGAGAATACTCCCTAACACTCATAGAATCTTGCTTGAGGTTCATAAACTCTGTCATCTTCATCGCTTTTAGCTCCATGGGAAAGATATCGTTGAGAAAGGCGGCCTTGAATTCTTCCCAAAAGATAGTCTCTCCATTCCCCCTCTCTCTCTTCCATTGAACAAACCACAATTGAGCAAGGAATTTAGTTGATAGGCCACTAATTCCACTTTCTTCTCCGAGCTTACACCCATAATATCAAGAACTTTGTACACCCCATCGATGAATTCTTGGGGGCCTTCATCAACTTTGGAGCCCTACACTAGAACTCTGGAGGATTCATCCTTCTAAAATTCCTCACCCTTGAAGCAAGGATAGGAGAAGGAGGAGCTTGAACTCCTTGGTTGGCCATGACCCTTGCCAATAAAGAGATCACATTTCGATGTTCTCCATGAGTGATCCCTTCTTCTCCTTGGGAGACTTGGGGAGCCAGAGGGCCGGTTTGCCCTCTTTGTGCTGCTCTTCCTTGAGGCATAATCTAAAATAGCAAAATATCATCTATTAGGAATAAGAAGTCTCAATTTAACTCTTAAAGTATGACATAGAATATGAAGAAGTGGGTCATTCCTAAAACTTCTCATAGCCTCTTCATAGTTTTGGCACGCTTCACAACCATGAACAAGACTCTATTTGACATGGTGTGTTGGATTTCCAAGGACCATTTACAAATATAGTGCTCTGATACCAAGCTTTTTCACGACCCAAGCCTAGGGCCTAGGCATAACAGAACGAGTGGGGAACCCTAACGGACCCCAAACAAGCCTCTTAGATATAAATAGTACATCCTTGGCTGCAAAAGCATAACTAAAGCAATAAACACATAATTCTATGGGAAACAGAGCTTTGGACTTGTGCTATGAGGATGTTATATGGAAGAGGATTAACATGAACACATAAAGCATAATATCTAAGGGGTGAGTAAGCATGACTCATGCTATGGGGAGAAATAGGGGCTTAGGACTTCCATCTCAAAATACAACAAGCATAAGCGCATAGAAGGGAATAAGGGACTAAAGGAAGTCTTCAATAATACATAGACATAATAGGAGTCGAGCTCAGAACGTACAAATCCATATCTAACAACACCTCTAATAAAGAGTGGGATGGGAGCCAAGACATCTCCCGGACTTACCTTCAAAAGATAAATATCCATAAGTAGATAAGTCTTAATAAAGCACGAAAGTAAGTGGATATTGCCCTCAAATGTAGATGACTCACCATTAGGAAGTCTTCGATCGAACCTAACCACGTGGAGGAGGAGGTTAAATAGGAGCTTCGGTCCCACATGGTTAGATCATATAGGCAAAAAGTATGCATTAGTACTTGAAATGTACTAAGTATGCGGGGTGTAATGCAACAAAGAACATAAGCCTTAATTAAACAATACATATAATCATAACCAATGGATATAAATTCAATATGTCATGAATGCTTAATGCCTTAGTGAAAATATCCATGGAATCATCAAGTCACATAACATATCATACATATATGGGAAGTGACCACAATCGACATGTAAGACCAAGCGTGCTATTGCTTGGAATCCCGATGTTTACTCCACACCGGACTAGGAGTGGTCTACTTTGCCAAGGTAAACCAAAGAAGCACCTTACGGGAACTTACCCATTTTGGAGAATGCTTCATAATACCTTACAGGAACACCACCCATTTTGATTAATATATGATATGAGCCTTGTGGGAACACCACCCATTTTGATTAATATATAATATGAGCCTTGTGGGAACACCACCCATTTTGAACTTCAATTGGCATGTACCTTACAGGAACCCTAATCATTTCGGTGAATCATGCAACAAGAGTTATATGGGTCCATTAGATAATTCACAAACCTATGGTGATAATGTAGTTAAGGGACAATAGTTATCTACCATGGCCCTCTCGATGCTAGGTCACTATCCCAAAGAATATTCAAATCATGCTTATAGTTGTAATATACAAAGCATCAATAATATCATAACATTAGCAAAGAGTAGCTCATCAAAATCAAAGATTCATAATATCAAAGATAGGGCTTCATATCATTCATAACTTTGACAGTATTATCATATCTCATAACATGCATAATAGCCCTCCAAATTCATAACATTTATAATTCACATGCCTTGCCATAAGGCCTTTCAACACAAGAAGCTTGGTACAAAGCTTTAGTTAACAATGGTGGGTATGTGTACATGCTCAAAATCATGCAAAAGTCAAGATTTAGGACATGAGGAGAGTAAGCAAGGCTTTTCAAATCATTCAAATAAACCAACCATAACAAAATAAAACTTAGTTAGGGCTTCCCTAAACCTCATAAAAATTCATAAATTTCATATGGTATTTCAATACAATATAGTATACAAAGGTAGATTATCATAAATTACTTCATAATGTCATCATATAAAAGAGTTCATAAAATTTTCATAGATTTTCATATTTTGAAAATAAATGAGGAAGAGGAATAGTAGAGCTTTGCAGAAGTAAAGTCTCCACAAATCAAAATCCACATACTTTGGTGTGGTTGGAGATAAAAATTTTGTGAGAGAATGAAGAGAACCTGAAACCCTAGCTTGGACTCTTCTCTTGGAAGTCTTGAAGAGCTTGGGAGTATTTGGGAGGAGTTAGATATAGGTTATTTTTTAGAATGAATTGGAATGAAGTTGTTTAGGGTAGTATAATACTTAAAAGGGCTTAATTGGGGGCTAAAATGACGTATCTTAGGCTTAGAATATTAAGAAATGATAAAATTATCCCTTCTTAAAAACTACAGACAGGACCAATAGACCTCGATTACGGGTCATGATCTATTCCATGGGTCTTTAAAAGGGGTCTCATCTGGTAATATTTTAGACCTTCAAAAACTTTCTCTCAATCTCAATCCATAACATGACTTACGGCCCGTTAACCAAAGTACGAGTTGTACTGGTAACTCGTACTCTTAACTTTAGAAAATCATCTTTTCACCAAGTCTATCCTCCATTTAGAAAATTTCGCGATTTCACTTCTTAGGCACATTAATACCTTCCAACATGTGGGACCTTACAAAATCAAATCAATCAATAAATGGGAGTTTCTATAATCGACAATCATCACCTATGAGTGAGTGATGATACAACAAGCAATATCATCGCCACATCCTTCCAATACTTTGCTAGGGTTAGGGGATGAATCACTATCATTGGATGCATAATCAATCAAATCAAACCCTCTTTAAGAACTTTAGAGGTATGGCCCCTTTTTTCATTCTATGATAGCGGCATATTTTATGCGATTTGAGTTATTTATACTTTTCTCCAAACTGGTGCTCAATACTACTCTCAAAATATATGCTCATATCTATCAATATTTTAAATCATTTCATCAAGTCTCATTGGACTCTTATAAATTTAGCCTCATCTCAATAATCAAAGCTTTATTTTGAAACAAAAGGAATATACTTTCAAACTCTTTTAAAACTCATCAAAATTCCTTCTCAAAATATCACGTGCTTCCATTTAAAACATGCTTCAAAAGTCATTCACGTCTCGTTAAGACTTTCTCAAGTCACTGTTTTGCCCAAAATTCATATTCATTTAGAATTAGTAAAATATGTACCAAATTATTTAAAATCATCTTTTCTCAATGAAAACATAAACAAAATATCAATTTCAATTCAAAATAATGCATAGTAAAAATTATAATCATTAGCTCATTTTGAATTCATGAGAATGCAACCATGAACGAACAATTCAAAAATCAATATAAAGGAATAACAATGATATCAATGGATAATTCAATAAGACTCAAAGGACGATGAATTAACTCAACTCATAGTTTCAAGATAATTAGAGTTTTACTCAACTCACACATGACTCAATCTCATTCACAACAACCACAATTCGTACTTTTCAAGCTCAATTCATGCATAAATTCAAATATAATCTTTAATTAGAGTTCATATGAATGGAGACATGAACATGTTTCAAATCGAGTACTCAACTCATGAACATCATCAATATGACTCAAAAATTCAATAAGACAATAAATTTAATTCAAGAAATTTGAAAATCAAAACTCATCTCAACTCAGGTTAATAAAGATGAAGGGGAACATGGACAAACTCAGGTTGTATTAGCCTTACATACATGGAAAGTTGATAATACAATCAAAATTTGAAGAGCACTAGCTTTTTTGGAGAAAACTTTTGATCTTGGAACCTTGATATTTGTTCTTGAGAAAAGAAATTCTCTTATTTAATTTTTCTTATTTGTGGAAGAACTTGGAAAAACATTGGTTGAAGGACTTCTATTTGATTCTTGAATTCTTGACTTAAAAGATTTAGAGTTCTTGATGAAGAACCCTAATTCTTGAAGTAGAAGGATCAAGAAATCCTTTCTTGAAATTCTTGAATTCATTTTCTTGAAACCTGATGATGTAATTTACGATTTACCTTAGAGATTCATGAATGGATGAATAAATTTAGGTTGGGAAACTTGCAATATAGAGAGTAACTTACCTTGGCGACCAATTTTAAAAGATAACCTTAACTTAATGAGTCTCTTAAAGATTCTTGAGTGTTCAAGTCTAAGAGTGAAGGAGAGGGTTTTAATTATGAAAAACTCACCTTCAATACATTTTTGAACATCAAAATAATGCCAAAAAGGTTATAAGACAAAAATTATCACGACCCAAGTCTAGGACCTAGTTGTAATACGGTGAATGAGATCTCCAAAGGAACCTCAAACTAACCCTTAGCATTCATACAAGCATTCAAGATAAATCAAGAGAAAGATACAAGCAGAAGCATATACATAGTCTGAATCATAGCATCAGGCATTGCATATAATAGATCATCAGGTAGAGTATACAAGTCTGAAAGTGAAGCATGTACATATGTCCAAAACATGCCTCTAAATCATAACATAAGATAGGAGATCAGATAGACCCTGGCTCAGCCTGAATAATAAAGAAAAGATTGTCTCGAATACAAAATAAAGCATGAAGGATAAGGTAGGTAGGCTCTGTCCTCTATGCTAGAGGACTCACCTAATCGGGATTATGGGGGTAACTGGATCTAGGCACGAGGATGGTCAAAAGTATCACCTGCTCCTACTTTGTGATATAATGGAGGCATAGAGTATTCATTAGTATTTTTGAATGTACTAAGTATGCATGCATGAAATGAAGTCATAATAAACATGCATTAGACATGTTAGATGAACAAGGACATTTTATACAGAAATGAAGTATATAAGAAGGATAATCATAACAAGATGTCATAGGATATCATAATTGTCACGACCCAAGCCTAGGACCTTGATGTGACATGGTGAATGAAGAACCTGAAGCCTCTAAGCATAATTAAGCGCATTCTTTGTTGTGGAAGCATAAGCCAGCATCAAACACATAATTCTAAGGGAAACAGGGCTTTCGACTCAAGCTATGGGGATGTTAAGGGAAAAGGGATTGCATGATCATATAACAAGAAAGATTAAGGAAAAATAAATATGACTCATGCTGTGGGGATGATAAGGATTTAGGACTTCCATCGTAAAATAATATCGGCATAGAGTATGCATCAGTATTTAGAATGTACTCAATATGTAGGTATGCAGTGTATGTCGTGAAAGCAATGACCAATATAGGAAGAATAATAAGCAAATCCTTTAATCATAGTAATAGATCATGAGCAAGATCGATGTCATTGGAAAATCATAATACAAATTTTAGGAAGGGCCTGTGCAATGCATAAATAATCATAGGTCAAATTAGGAAGAGTCATAAAAGCTTGTAAGTAGGGGACACACACATATATATGTTTCATGATATAGTAAAACTCATATTCCATGGGAGCGGCATGGACCTTATGACAACATTGTGTGACTGTAATAATAATTACCTTAAGCTTTGTGGAAGAATCATTATACCTCTTTAAGAGAAACATTTTGAAAATAAAACATAATGATGGAAACCTTAAACCATTGTGATAGAGAACCATCATAAATCATAGTTAGAAAGAACTTGAAACATTGTGAGAAATCATGATCATATGTGTATGTGTGAGAGTTACTGTTAACCGACATAAATCATGTGAGCTATAACAAGGAGTCCCGATGTTACCCCTACACTGGAGAAAGAGGGAGACTATTTGCCAAGGTAGACTCCATCATGCCTAAGTGAATCTACTAATCTACATAAGTAACCAAGCATCTATGAATAAGTGGCCTTTTTTAAGAAATCAAGGCTCTTCTAATGGGTGATCTTTTTTTCCTACGATGGCATGTAGTTATGGGGACAATAGGATTCTACCAATGATTTCATCCCTCTACTAATAGGGAGCCTCCCCCTATATCCCAAGATCCACTAGATACTGAGTAAAATCCTCAATGAAATAAAAGTCATAAGTCATAAATCATTATTCACATCATATACAGAGGATTTTCTATTAACCCATTCGTCATTCATAAAGAACAATCATATAATAGCTCCTTAAACTTATGTAACGTGAGAATTGGTCTTTCATCATTACATATTCATACCTTAAGTGAGAGAATTCACAAACGTTCATTCTTTCCTTAGATTTCACTGTCAAATCATATTATAAGAAAATCATAAATTTCATCATCAAAGCATATTATAGGAAAATCATGATCTAATGTAATGATGTCTGTGAAGTTATCTTAAAATTATGAAATCTAGAGAAATTCATGCATGGTGACAATATAGCTATAATTAAGATGACTCATAGTCAATGTATGAGTTAAAACTTTAGAATTTACATAACGTATAAAACTAAATGCTCATTCATAAATTTCATAACATATGAACTTAAATCAGCCATAATATTTAGGAAAAAGCATGAATCTAAATTAAATAGGGTAAATATATTCTATTCGATAAAATCCTAGATTATGCATATGAAAGGTTCTACCATTAACCATAGAAAAGCACACAGAAAAAATTTTCACCCATGCATGATAAGGTTAATAATCATAATATAATATCATATTGATGTATTTGGTATTAGAATAAAATCCTTAAAATACATACTTGCAAATAAATGAAGGAGATGAGAAATTCTTTAGGCTCCATGGGTGGAGGGGTTCCATGGATAAAAGCCACATATCTTTGGTGAAAACGATGGAAGACAATCTAGGATTTAGGTGAAGGAACTTGAAACCTTAGCCTTGACCTTCACTTGACCTTGAGAAAGAAAGAAACTAGAGAGGGTTTGAGTATTTAGGTGAATGATTTTGGAAAAGGGAGGTGATGGGTAGTATAGAGACGTTTAAAGGCTGATATATGTTTGAAATGACATAGTTTAGGTCTTTGGATATGAGGAAATGTCAAGATTATCCTTCATTAAATACTATAAGAGGAAAATCACGAGACATGTCTATGGGTCGTAGACCCATCTACGACTTGTAGAAGGGGTTTCCTGCTAGTTACACTCCAAAGATCAGAACCTGAAATTGAGACCCTCAAACTACAACCTCAATCTACGGCTCATAGTTCCTTTTATGGGTCGTAGATACTTGTTGTGGATACCCTCAACACTTACGCAATGTAATACCCTCGGGACTCAAACTATGACATCAACCTACGATAGCAGTTACATTTACAACTCGTAGTCACTTCTCGTGAATCACTTCAACACTTAGAGAAATTTAAATTTTCAGGACCCATGGTATGACCCATCAACCCTTTCACAACACGTATAAGGTTCTCATAGTCTTGACCCTGCAACCCCAAAATGACTCTAGGTTCCACGAGAAGCTTCTATGGCTCATGACTTCGACTGCGATTCATAAAAAGGGCTCGTAGTCCCTGATCAGAAGCCAAAATTTTCACTTTTCCTCTTGGTCCCAACTTCCAAACTTCTGAGGTATTACAACTGCCCCCTCTTTCCCTCAACCTCATTTTCCTAATTTTGAGTCATCAAACCCTTTCTGACTCGGCCTAACCTGGTCTTCCTACACGACTAGTGCTTCAAAACGTGAAACTCTCTGTCATAGGTTGGCAACCAATCTTTAGTAGGGCCTTTAGTCTTTTGATTATATAAGACTTGAACTTTCATTTTCAGTTTTGTAGATTTGAAAATAGATTCAGGGGTGACTAAATGTTAAATATTTTATAACTTTTATATCTATCTTAAATATCAGTCAAATAACTATCTACGCACTTGCCCCCATAATTGACCTCTATCCCAAGCAATTTTTTGTAGCCTATATGAATGTTCGTAAACTAAGATACCCATCTATCTTAATTCATGTAGCTTCATCTCTAATCAATATAGCTTCGAAGTTCTAGTGAGAGTCGGTGCATTAGTGCTTGTTTAGTAGACCTATTTGATCCGGGGAAATGACCAAAAAGATCTAAGAGATCTAATGATAACAAATAAGAAAGGAACTTCTACTAAACAAACAACGACATACCTAGTAAAATTTCGTAAGTGAGGTTTGAAAAGGATATAATGTATGTTAATCTTATCCCACTATCTCGTGGAGGTAGAGAAGTTGTTTTCGAATCATCCTAGGCTAAAGTGCAACAAATTCCCATATAAAGAAAAAGGAGACAACTTAGATAATCTAACAAATAACAAGGAGCAGTGCAAAAGTACAATAAATCATATAATAACGAAACACCATAAACAACAATAATAAGTTTTAAAAAAAAAAAAAAAACAATACACTAGTACCATCACAAATGCCAGCCACCATAAGCAAGATAACACTACTCTACCTACTACCCTTCTACCTAATGCAAGTCCTCCACACCCTTCTATCTATGATCATGTTCTTGATAACCTAAAGTTACATCAGATTTTATCTCATCAACTTTCTCAATACTTCTCCGACCTACCTCTGCCTCTCACCATGCCTTTTATAGACGACCTCTCACACCTTGTCATTGGTTCATCTATGTATCTTCTCTTCACATGTTGAAACCATCTAAATCTCACTTCCCGCATCTTGTCCACCATGAGGGCCACACCCACCTTATTCTGGATATCCTCATTTCTAATCATCCAAAAAAATAATAATAATAATAATAATAATGGGAATTACAAGTCATACGCTGGCCATAAAAAGGTAAGAACGACATATTAGCTCCAAATGAATGGTATTAGATGGCACCTCCTATCCATCGCTTTCTCCCAAGTAATATCACCAATTTGCTGTATATGGACAGTGTAATCTTTCCCGAAGACAGCCTCCTTGGTTCAGTGGCAACAAAAGTGTTAGGTTACTTCAGAGATAAAAAGCTTTTCAGGGCTGATCAATTGCACAAAATCATCAAGCATACTCAGCAGAATAGTAACACGTCAGTTGGTCTTAGGCATCGAACTTACAGTTGATCCATAAACAACATTTCAAGAAAACGAACGAAGGAACTATTATAATAACTTACCCCGACAAACCTTAATTTTAAAAGCTAAAAGCCAGAGCCATGGGTATTAGAATGAAAAAAGCTCCTGGCCTCCAGTGTTTCTCATCTTTCGCCACAATTATCAGTCTACTGAACTATAATTCACTAAAATCGAAGAAACAACCCCACACAGCAATAATTGCAAGCTAAGCCACTCATGTTTCACGAAGTGCCAAACATAAAGCAACCCAGTCAAACTCAGGTGACTCAAAAAACATGATTGGTCCAAAGCACATGCCGCCACATAAACAGTAGCATACATCAGCAATTCACCACCAATATACGGTAAATCTAGTTGCGGATACAGCTCTTTCAAAAAGTAAAAATCTTTCCTACGATAATAGATGGAAAATACCAACAAAGGAAGGAGACTCAAGGATAATAAACTACATTGGAGCTAGTGAAGTCATATAATAGATCCATGAGAATAATTTACAATGCAAGATTATAATTGCATGGCTGTTAACCATGTGAATCACAGAATGATGCACAACAAACCTAATATTGCAACACATACAAAGACTTGAAACTGGAGTCGACAAACAAATTCTACCTATGACATTTGACAATGAACAGCAGTTCTTCAGCCTGTAGATGATTCTTAAATAGTCTTGACTCTCCGATTTAACAAGACATCATGTGATAGATAGCCAGCCAATCAGAGAACCTCTTTCGATTAAAAGGACACATCAACTTCGAGAACAATAACCCCTTTTAGATCTTGTCAAGTTTTTCTGCCTTCACAACAGGATTAGCCTTTGCTATAGCATTGCGTGCAGCAGAGCGATAGTCATATTGGCAGTCATGTTTGTCTGAGTAGCGGTGTGATCCACAATAGAGTTTACCACAGCGGCATTTGAATCCAGTCAAACCAACCTTTTTCTTGCAAGTGCTGCATCGGCTAGGACCCTCCTTAGCCATTAATTCAGCAGCCTCACCAGAACTTGAAGATGGAGGCGTCGAAAAAACCATAGATTTTGATTCCAGCAGGGTAGATTGCACATCAACAGAGCCAACAATAACTGGCCCCTTCTGACTTGTTGATCCATTAACAAAGTTTTCAATTGACGACAGTGCAAGCTTTGCTTGTTCCTGTTTCAATATCATGTCCTTGTAACACTTGGAGCACATATTCATGTTCGCAGCACTTCCAAAGAAACCACAGTTGTTAATGCACAAAATAGGGCCTTCTGGATGGGGTTGACATCCTGTCTCATCGTGATCCATATGGCTACTTTTCTGCAAAAGATTGAATTAGAGGAAAAATTAACAAGCAACTACACCTTAATCTCGATTAGTTGAAGTTGCATATATACGATTGGGTGGAGTTTGTAGAGAATTAGTTGATTATGTAGATTCTTTACCTTTTGCCTTTTTGTATACCACTTCTATATGATTGTTTAATGGCCTAGGTTATGATATTTCATACATTTACTTGATCGGAAAAAAAAAAAGATCATTTGTGTCTATCTGCTCATCTATTCATTCCAAGACTAAATAATTTGAATTGACAAATTTAAGGTAGTATAAAACTAAAGTTTCTTTATCTCGCACGTATACACTAACTTGTACGAATTCCTAACTAAAAAAACTCTTAATAAACATCAAGTCCAACTTAAGTATAACAAAAACCAGAAGTCATCTAAACCAACTGGTGTGCCTTGCTCTTAGAGATCCTACGCACCCTTCTTAGGTAGTTTGTATCGTTAACGAAAGATGAACAAATTTTTAGGCAACTTCGCCCAAGTGATTTTAAGTATACTTCGTCACAGTTTATCAACTTCAATCACCATATTATCACCCTAAGTGGTGCATATTAAGGTCTCATATGATATGGGAAAACTATATCAGATGACCTTATGGCACATTATTCTCTACTCCTAGTATTTACCACTCTGTTGACATGATCATCTTTATTTTTTCTTTTAAAATCATCTTTTTGACCAAACATCTAAAAACATATAGATGAAAATCTTCCAATTGTTCTGTAGGACCTTCTTTTCAATTCATTTGGTATTCAAAACATTCTCAAAGCACCCATTTATTTCAGCCCTTTCATTTTAATTCTATATGATACATCTACATCCATCACTAGAGGACTAAACAAAGATTTGAATGGCCTGCATTTAGGCACCACCAACCCATCAATCTTCAACAATAAGTTAAACTTCCTGCACCTTCGTTTCCAGAGAACAGAATAATTACAGTTAAAAATATCCTTCAACTCTGCCAGCTTCATGAAAAAACATAAATCTTACCAAAGTCTGGTTACTACACTACGTCTGAAAAAGATAAATTCAAACTAATCCTCACCAAGAAGCTCTTTGTTGCACCACATAAGAACACAAAGATAAAGAGAATACAGTCAGGTGCAATGAGTGCAGCCAGCAAAGTACGAATCTTCGAAAATATCAAAAGAAACTGACTACCAAGTTTTAATAAATAGTGCAAGATCAGTACAACAAAGTTGTAAAAGCCAAAGAAAGACTAGTTAGTAAACTTAAAACTGGATCAAATTCACAACAATGCTCGTGCAACTCGAGCAACATTACTACACATATAATAAACGTTCTTTAAACAGCCTTTTTACAAGATTCAAGCTCATCTCACAAGTTCAATTCGACAAAAATATGTTTTAGACTAAAACAGACACTATAAAAGTAGAAAGCAGAAAACAACTTGGCTTTACTTTCAAAGTTAATATGTCTAATTTCTGCTTTTTGAACCCCAGAGCAAATGTAAACCCAAGAAATCAAAAGGATACTCATAAAAGTTCATCATCCTCTAGGACAAATGCAAAACAAGAGCAAATTTTCCATCCCAGAGTACATAAAGACAACGTAAACCTAAAGAAAGGAAATTCACTGAACTTAAACAACTCCAGATTTGTTTTAAAATGCCTAAATTATTAAACAAACATAAAAATATCTAACTATTAGGATAAAAACAACTCCTAATTTTTCAAAGACCTTTCGTGATAATCTCCTTTAATAGAACCACGAAACACAAATAAACCCACCATAAATCAACTAATTATCAAAAAAACGATTTGTTAAAACTAAAAGATTTAAATCCCAAAATAGGAAGGCCAAACCAGTAAAGCCGATCACAAGACAACAAATACAGCAACCGACATCAAGATTAACATAAAAAATTACAAAAATATATTAAATAAAACCTAAAACCTGTAAACAGTTTATAGATCCATAAGAAAAGGGAAAATGATTGGCTTAGATATATATACATCAGAAAGCAAAAAAAAAAAATTAATTAGATCTTTGGAACTGACCGCTGAACAGATTAAGAGATCGTTCACAGAGAGATTTTCTGTTCACTTTCTTTTCTCGTTTTGGTTCTTCGTTTTGCCCTCTTCCCAAAGCTTCGGCTTTTTTCTTCGCTTCTATACCAACGAACGTTCTTTGTTGATTTGGTGCGTCGTGTTCGATTCCTATTTGTCTTGCTCGTTTAAATTTACTCATATTCTTTTCTTATTTCCACTTTGCTCCCCTAAAACTTAGGGGCCGTTTGGTTAATGATTTGAGCTATATGAGGTTCGCTAACATGTTTAGAAGAAATAGTTCATGTATTAGGTAAGGAAAATTATGTAAAATGTCTATTGAGAAGAAAAATTATCTACTGTTATGAAATTATAAAATAATACAAAGAATAAAGTATGATAGAAGGGAGAAATTTCTTATTCCTCTTGAAGAATATTCAAATATATTTTGCAATGAAGGCAGTCCTTATATTTATTGGGAAAATCTGACTTGGTCTCCAAATAGGATTCCTAACTTTTACAGGAATCTATATAATAGACATTCATTACAAACAAAATATGTTTATAACTTTCCCCCTTGAATGACTATTAGCTAGATTATGTTTCTTATTAAAATTTTACTAGATAAAATTTTGTGAGAAAAAATTCTAGTGAAGGAAAAAGAATACCCGTATCTATTAAATACACATTTTGGATGCCTCATTAAAAACCTTACAAGGAAAACCTTGTGAGGAAAAAAGAGTACATCGTGTATTAACTCCCTCTTAATGAGAATATCAATCCAAAGACTTGAATTTTCGCATCCCAATCTTGTATGCCATTTTGTTGAAAGTTGCAGTTGGAAGAGACCTGGTAAACAAATCAGTCATATTATCATTTGAACGAATCTGTTGCATTTATATATCACCATTCTTTTGGAGTCATCTATGTAGAAAATCTTTAGCAAAATGTGTTTTGTTCTATCTCCTTTTATGAATCCTCCTTTTAGTATCAAAGAGTTTTGCAAGTTCCTCACTTCAACTTCTTTAAGCAAACAATCTATTGTCTTTTGAAAACTCTGCAAGAGTTTTAATTCAAGTTATCAACTTGCATAACAATATGAAAGATTTTTGATTAATTTAATCAATATGAGGATTACAAACAAGTTTTTCAAGAACTTGTATATGGTTCGTGCATTTTAAATCCTTCAAATACTTTCATATCAATTTTATCGAATGACAATATTCAATATTAAATACATGACATTTTCTAGTGTCTAGATTGCAAGTCAAATAAACTTTATGCTTACCAAGATGCATCATTTCACTTGATAATTAGAGCTTGCTTTTATATACCATCGAACTTAGATCCCCATAATCTTTTACAATATTGCACTATACTGTATCAAAGATATCGTCGACAAAATATCTTTTTTGTCGATTTGCAATGCTACATAACTTGTTGAGATCTCATCACTTCATTATTTTTAGTTAGCTACCCCTCTCATGAAATTTCATGAAGTGTTATGTCGTAAGCTCTTCAAGAGTATAATGTCTCTTAATTATGACCATTTTGATCATTTGTATCACGCCCAGAGAGGGTACCGTTGGCGTGGCCGGCACTCAGAGACTATTGCTGGTCTCTAAGCGAACTACTTGACATCATCATCACCTCATACTCAATAGTAAAATAAAAATACTCAAGGAAAAGACAATAATGAAATTAAAGAAATCAATTCTTTATATAAAAAGTTAATTTTCCAATAAATAAGAGTTTAGAAAGGAAACAATACTCAACATCCTTTACTCAATGTCTATGAAGCCTCTATCTCTAACATCTAGATGGACCACGACAGGTCATGGTTACCCAACTCAGGAAAACAAAGTACTAACTCAAGCTAGATGATAACAATTGGAAGTCCTCCAAAGACAAGGAGTTCTCACTGATCAGCTGAATGCGAATAGATCCTCAACGGAGAGCCTGTTGATAAAACGATGCAGTCCAGTAAAATCTTATAGCGAGAATTTATTCAGCATATCCCTTCCTTACAACTCATGTACCATTCCCCCATTCAGTTATATCTCTTTATTTGACTAAGTTCATAGCTCGATGAGTCTCATGAAATTTCACTTAAAATCATAGGCCTAATAGATCTATCATATTGAGAGCACTTTCCCCTATTCAAAATCACATTTCACCCTCAATAGTATGAATACAACAACACCACAACATAAACTCCCTTCTAGTTTGAGCACGCTCTATCACATTCTAACAATAACTCTTTCTCTATACCTTATCATTAAAAATTAAAGGTACTTATTACTCTTTCGTCAAAACTTATGGCAATCGACTCATCACTCCATTACTTATCTAATAGATAGCAACTCTAGTCAGAAGCCTCAATCAGCTATCACTCTCACTATCTCATCTTTTCCTTTATCAGCTCTTCTTGGAAGCATGATCGCAATTGTGTAACGCGTAACACACGAAATAAAAGAGAGATTTTTCATAGAGTTTAAATCTATCGTATAAATCAGAATATGAAAGAAGGGAAACTTTTCACAATGTCCTGTACCCTCCTGCTAATGAAGTGTGGTGTATAACACACCCATAAACAAGAAACTTCTAGATACAACTTCGTAGATTCCCTAGGACACTTGAACTCTATGCTCTGATACCAAGTTTGTCACGCCCCGAGAGGGTACCCTTGGTATGGCTGACACTCGGAGATTATTGCTAGTCTCATACTCAACAGCGAAAGAAAAATACTCAAGGAAAAGACTGTAATGAAATTAAAGAAATCAAGTCTTTATATAAAAAGTTAATTTTTCAATAAATAAGAGTTTGGAAAGGAAACAAATACTCAACATGCTCTACTTAATTTCTATGAAGCCTCTATCTCTAATATCTAAATGGTACTATGACAGGCTATGGTTACTCAACTCAAGGAAAGCAAAGTACAAACTCAAGCTAGATGATAACAATATGGAAGTCCTTCGAAGACAAGGAGGTTGCACTGGTCAACTGAATGCAAATAGATTCTCAACGGAGCACCTGTTGACTTCTAATACCTGCTTCTGCATCATAGAATGATGCAGTCCAGAGGGGACATTAGTACTTGAAATATACCAGTATGTAAAATAGCTGAGTGAAACAAAAACAGTAAAACCATATAGAACAATTTCAACTCAAAATAATACTCAATCAGAATGTCAAATGTCTATGTAAAGCAAGAATAAAGAGTAGACAAGTAACCTATCAAACAATCAAACCTCATCAAGCAACTCAGACTCAACTCAATGGAACTTAACTCAACTCGACTCAGAGTACTCAAGGTGAGCACTTTTGAAAGTTTCTCTTATCCGACAACAATCACTTATGAGCCAGTAATTGTATAACAATCCCATTGATCTTGCCACAACCAGTCTGTGCTTGCCAGGTAAGGAACGCCTCAACTGAACTCTAAAGTCCTCTATTGATTTTAGGGACTTTACGTCGAGAGGGGACCATGAGATGTAATGGTTCAATCCTCTCCTACACCGGGCAGGCAGTTGGTACTGAGTGTAAGTGAGACTCACTCTTATTCATTTCGAGGCTCAACTCCTCCCAAGACTCAATGCTCATACGACTCCTCCTCATCATCTCAATTAGTCTCATGGAGACTTTGATTTACTCATGAACTCAAACTCTAAAGTCCTCTATTGATTTCACGGACTTTAACTCATCTCAATTAGTCTCATAGAGATCCTCATTAACTCATGAACTTAAACTCTAAAGTCCTCTATTGCTTTCAGGGACTTTAACCCATCTTAATCAACTCCATTCACATTCAAGAAATCAAAGACCTAGATCATCGTTAAGAAGAAGTCGTTTAGACAGAACTCAAGAACTCAATTGTAAAGACTAATAGGATCATCAAGATCAATCAACCTAACCTCATACTTACATCAAGATTACTATCAATATACTCAATTAAGGCTCTCGACTCCATCCCTAGGTTCATTATGCATGCTTTACAATTTAACATATAGGGTTTATATAATATCTCATGAAAAGTGATCAAATCAAGAAAACAAATTTATAATGATCATAAACATATGAAAATACATGTAATAGATATAATTTTCAAAAAAATAATCAAGAAAGTATTTCAAAAATTGTATATGGGGAGTCATGGACTCTCAACTCCTCTATTATCACCTATGGAGGACATGGAAGAACAATCTCATTCTTTCATTTAGCCTTACATACATGGATTGAAGCTTTGGACAATCTACGTCAAGGAACTCTCTTCGAGCTTCCTCAATTCCTCGCTCCTCTTCTCTTCTCTTTTGCCCTGACCTTTTTCAAACACTTAGAAAGGCTTAAAAATGGGTAAAACATCTTTTTTATTCTTAAAACGGCCTATTTTGATCATGGTATGAGTCAAGGAGGGGTTTTGAAAGATCCAGAATGCCCCTAACAAAATTCAAAAAAGTTCATTTCGGGACATAGGGTCCGCGACGCGAATAGGGTGTATTTTTGATGTTTTTCGCTGAAAATTCTCCGAACGAGGTTTCTAATTCTATAGAAAATTTTTAGAACAAAACTAAGTATTTATCCGCGGTAGCTGCGCATCGCACACCTGTCGTGCACTAATTTTGGAATTCATTTTCGCATAAAAAATTATCTTTTGATCTGGTTTCTCTAAAGATCAATCGAGGCCACTTTCTCACTTAATTTTTCATGCTGATCACAAATTCAGCCTCAAAATTTTCACTGGAACATGGGAAGACGCGTTATGCATATATCTCTCTTCTGGGGATATTTTGATAATTTTACCATCTGTTACAATTTGCTCCTTTCTCTTTCAAGAATTATTATATTTGGGATCAACTGCATGTTTCATGCATGTCATAAACTATGTCCTTCACGAACATCCAATAAGAGCATTTTAACTCTTTGTTTCTTATTATATCCCCCTTATGTTAGACAAACTAACATATGTCCCAATCTATCTTGGAGAATCCATCTTTTATGTATCATGGGATACTTATTAATTATATACCACATGTCAAAATTATTAGATGGAAATATATGGTACTTGACCATATACAAATTCAGGGGAAATTGACCAAGTATTGTATTGATGCATATTTTTTTCTACAATTTGTCATATTTCAGACCATGAAACTTTGTTCTCGTAAGTAATGATTGACTATTTATCTGCGTCATTTAGTGTCAATCATCTTTGATATTTATCATTATTATCAAGATAATTACCTTGATTACATATTCTAAAAGTTGTGCTCTTAACTCAATTATCTTGCACAAATAATTTTGCGAATGTCAAACTTCAAGGTGACAATAAATGCACATATGATCATCCAATAGATGCATCCATTTATAATATCACATGACGGTGAATGATCTCATATTCACCATTTCATACTTTCAGAATTTAGGAAATTCAATCCCAACATTAGTTAATCCAATCAACTTATCATGAGAACAAGCAATCTTGAAGAATCTTTTATTTTTCTAATATATGTCTAATAAGTAAACTCCAAGTCTAACATGATACATGTCTTTTGCTTTAGTAAATTGTTAGACCCCGTAAATAATTAATTATGGTAAAGTGTCGCGTTGGAAAATTTCGTAAAGTTTGTGAAATTGCACTTAAGTTAATTATGATGCATAAGTAACGGAGTGGGGTGTATTGGGGAGGTGCAATTTGAAAATTAATTTCGGAAGTCCCTAATTGGATTAAATTATAAAAGTTTGGGACCTAATTAAATGACTAATCATTTAGAAGCCCTTAT
>JAABOM020000007.1:19482648-19493633 GCA_011800125.2 Solanum clarkiae
AAATATTTTAATTATTTATTTCTTATTAAATAAAAGATAACTATACTCAATTTTGATAAATTAAAAAAAAAACCAACTTTTCAAATTATTTTTTTTAAAAAAATAAAAACCCTCAACTAAAAAAATTAACTACATTTCATGTTATACCATTGTTTATTAATATCTTTCGAAAAATTTTTGTGACTATCACTTGACTTTATTCCATTTGTTATTTGGAAAAATGACTACTTTAGGAAAAATCAATTTAAAACTTAATTAATTTAAGAAAAAATCAAATCTTCGAAAAAAGAAAGAGAGTCGTCACTTAATTTTTTAAGGAAAAATCAAGAAAATCAATTTAAACATTCTAATAAGACTTAAACAAAAAAAATCTTTCTAAAATTCAAAGAAGAGTCCGGGTTCATATTTCCATTTCGAAAAGATTTTACGCACTCGAAATGACCGCTAACACATGGTTATCCGATGATTAAGAATTTTTGACTAACTTAAAATTGATTTTTAGATCCTTGAAAAGGTTTTGAATTTTTTTTAGAATTTAAAATCAACTAAAATAGCTAAGTCTCATGAGAGGGAAATGTTTCATAAAAATTCAAACAAAAACATTTGAACTATTTTGATGGAATTTCATAAGGTCTAATTTTCTAAAAGGGATTTTAACACCAAAATGTTCAAAAGACATTAAAAATGAGAATTAACATAAATGGTTTGACTTTGGGAGAAATTAAAAATATAACAATAAACCAATGTTGGTGTTAAAGTAACAATATCACAAACAATATAATAATAATAATAAGCATAAAAAAGGGATAAACTAAGTAAAGATTGGGTTTGATAGGCCCAATTCTCACAACTTGTCCTAATTTCTAGACTAGCCATTCACGCCCACGCTCAATATATGTTATTTTTTAAATTTTAATTTAAGTTGCAACAGAAGAATCATAAAACATTTATGAATATATCTCAGGCTGCTCATGCAAGCATGTCGACGTGCTGCCTGTTTGAGCAACTTTAATTATCATGATTAGCAATATTTTTTAACACAAAAAAATAGACAAAGAAATTACAACGGAAAAACCTTAAAAAATTATGGATATACCATCAAGTTGCTCGACCTGCTGCCTGCTTGAGCAACTTTAATTGTCATAGTTAGCAGTATTTTTTTAACACTAAAAATAAGCCATAACAAATTACAACGGAAGAACCATAAAAAATTACGAATATACCCTCAAGCTGCTCGACCTGCTGCGTGCTTGAATAGCTCTAATTACCATGGTTAGCAATATTTTTTAACACTAAAAATAAACCATATAAATACGATGATAGAACCATATAAAATTACGGATATACTCTCAAGCTGCTCAAGCAGGCATGGCAACCTGCTGCCTGCTTGAGTTGCCTCAACCCCTCTAATAAGATAGTTATTAATAAAAATTTTGGGCCTGCCCATCCCTTCAAATCTTGCCCAAGCTGCTGCTGCTCCAAATCTAAGGCCTTTGGCCCCATTTTTTTGCATGTATCACAGTAACGTATAACACTGTATATCAGTGTATATACCATATTTCTCCTGCATATCAACATGTGAATCCAACACTCCAATCACCTGAACCGTTCCTACTGAAGGCTTAGATTTTTGCCCATCTTCTTATATCACGTCACTATATGCATTCTAATTTTTGCCCATCTTCTTATAACACGTCACTATATGCATTCTGTATATCCGTGTATATAGTGATATTTTGGGGCCGAAAGGCCTGTAATGCAGCTTCTTTTATGTACAAACTTGGTTCCAGTTGAACCTCCATGAACCAGATTTGAGAGAATGACAGATCGACCCAACGGAATGCAAGGATAGAGTCCCAATGAACTCGGATAACATCACATGAAAAAAAGAAATAAAGATGAAAAGTTACTGCAAGCCACAAAATATGGCATTCAAGTGTATGCAATGTATTCGTGGGCAAAATTCAAAGTCCTAAATTAATGTGAGTTCCTCACTTTCATAGTCAATATAGAAATGAAGCACAAGGTGAATAAATAATTACAGCAAACCAAACGGCTAAGACAAGCAAGATAAAACTTGGACAAATATAGTTTAAATCACCATAATCATAATAAATCCTATACATAACCTATACAGCCTTAAGAAGGGAGTTTAACTGTATGACTTGTGACCCCAAAAAATGAATTTAGGTACGCAAAATCAGCTTGGTCTTTGACTTATTATATCAAATAAGATTTGCTATGTGATTTCAAAGAAAACAGAATCCAACCAACACCACTGTATCATAAAAATCAACAGTCTTCGTCCTTTTTAAATGTTGGAAACAGTAAGCTTTTCAATACACCGACATTTTTAGGCATATTAAAGTAGAAGGAGGTGTCACTCGTCATAACTTAGAGCAACATAATAATGTTCACGTAACAGAAGCAAATCCATGATGTGAAGGAGTAAAAGAAACAGATAGCTAAATCTAACGCGGCAGCGATACAAGGTAAAGATGAGAATGAACTTAACCAGGAAATCATGGATCACATGCCATCTCAGAATAACTCAAATAACCAGTTGTAAATCAGAGACAAAATCTTATCAGAAAAAGAAACGAATACAACATAAGCTCGCAGATTTGAAATCATTTCAACAGAAAACCTTAAGCTCGTATCAGAAACTTAACTCTTAAAGCCTCAAACAGTAGAATGAACTATCTTAAAACACTATTAACCAAGATTTTGAAACCAACTCGGATATTGAATCAGGATCCAATCCAGAAATCGATTAACAACAACAAACATAGTAGCAATTCCAGTCACAACAGAATAAACACAAACAAAAGGTTTCACTGTAACATTAGGATTTATTTCACAATTCAAACGCCCTACACGGGATCCAAACAGAAAGAAGAAAAGCTTATTACCTTTTTTGGAGCAGCAGAACTGGAACGAGATGAGGTTTAACAACGGACTCTCACCAACAGAATCTGGTTAACGAATTTGAAGCTTCTGGCTTCAAGAATCCTTCAAGATTGAATGGCTTTTCTGGAAAAAAATTTAATGACTCTGTTATGAAAATTTAATGGTGCTTTTTTAAATTGGGAATCACTTCTCTTTTTTTAAGGGATACTTTTGAATTTGAAATCCAAACGTTAATCAAAAGCTTCCAAAAGGTGGAGATTGCCCCAATTTGACTCAATCCCGTCTGTGTGGTTCAAGGACGAATGGGTTGATCTCGTTTAGGGGGTCGGACAGACCGCGTGCTGCTGGTTTGCAGCTTGGTCACAGCTTTTGCTGCATGGCTGGTTGCTTTGCCGTTCTTGGCGTCATTATGGTGGTGTTGTTGCGAATGGGGAAGAAAGAGGCGAGTGAGGAGCGAAATATTGGAGAAGGAAAGGGATTTGGGGGCACGTGTTTGTGTATTGATGTATGCATTGTGTATGTATGTATATGTTGCTGTTGGCTGAAAATGGATTAAAAGGAATGGGCTGGACCAGGTTTAGATGAAATTGGGTTGAATAGTAGGCCTGAAATTGAAAAATAATAGTTGAAAATGGGTTCAAAGGGATGCGACTCAACTTAAGAACATAGCCATATTAATTGCAATTATGACTAAATAAACGTAATCAAATCGATTTCGATTGACTAATTTGATTACAATCCAAATTGATTGAAGAGTTTTTAATATTGACAATCTGAAATAATTAAGTTAATTACAAAATAATAACTCCTAAAATAAAAATAAAATTTATTTGAGAAAAGATTTTTTTGAAAGCTAATTATTTCAAATTTTCAAAATTAAAAGCTCAATGATTAATTTATCTCGAGGGTAAAAATTGGGTGTCAACACCATTGTCTATTATACTTTTTATTGTCACTTTATTTCTGTCTTCTATTTGAATCTTTCAAATAATGTTTATATGATTCTTAAGAAAAATAATTAAACATGAAAAATTAATGTGAAAATAAATGAATAAAAATATGATTCAAGAAAATAAGAACACATTTTAATCAAATGAACATATAATAAGTGATATCATTTTTCAGATTAAATGGTAAAAGAAAGTGTTACATTTCAATTTTATACTTGAACTTTGTAAGAAGAAACAAATGCACTTTACATGATTTTTTTTAATAATAATAATTTAAAAATTAAATCAAATTTTCATGTTAGACATAAAATATATATCTAAGTCGTTTATATATTTTTTCCTATAATACAAAAAATAGATATATTTGACATTGATAAAAATGACACCTATTTATTGTAATAAAATAATGTAGTGAGACTTTAGTTTGTGGTTCTTTTCCCATGTTTGACCATGGAAATATTACTAATAATTAATTTCACTAATTATTTAATGTATTGGAAACACAAGTCAAGAATACATTTAATTCAAAAATTAGACTAGATGTAATGTTTTTGATTGATGAATGCTATTAAAAATACTGATGTATAAGAAAAAAATACATTTAATTCTTAAGATAAAAGGGCAAATATGTTCAATAAAATTTTCTTTATCATTTGCGCCAAATTTAGAACAAATTTTTGGGCCAAAAGGATTTTTCCTCTTACTTTCTAATAACTATTCCTTTCAATTTTAAATTTAATAATATATTATACTAAACTTTTACTTTTGAAATTCAATGTTCTTAATACTTTCTGGGGCCAAACTAAACAGGGAAGAAGTTGAAGGGGCGAACGCACAAGTCTTCCCACCTCTTCAATCTCCACAAGCCAAATCCAAAGCCCTTTCACTATAAAAGCACTTCATCAGACAAATCCTTGCTGGAATTTTCATTGTAACTCATCAATCGAAGAATCACAAAGTTCAAAAAACAGCACAGGAGAATTGATTTTTTCGGAAGTGTTGTTGTTCTCTTTGTACGTATCTTGATGATATACATGTAGCTCTGCCTAGTTCATCTGATTCATTCCTCAAGCTGCCATCAGGTAAAAACCCTAATCTCTTACTTGACTCCAAAATTCTGAGACGTTACCGCTGTTTTTTGTTTTATTAACCCTTTTCCGTGAAAAAAAATGATTTTTGTTAGTTGGAACGTCAGTGGCTAGTAATTGGAGTAAAATGTAAGTGATGATAGATTTGTTATTAATGTTTAGCTACATTTGGAAATTAGATTAGAAGTTGGATTCTTTCTCGTCTTTAAATAGTAAAAAAAAATTGTGTTTTAGAAATTATAGGGAAGAGAAATTTCAACTGTGGTTAGAAAAACCTAACTGTGGTTGTTATATATAGGGTTCTTCTTTCTTTACAATTTTGGGGTGTTAAGTGGTTCTAGAATAATTATTTTCTTCTTTAAGAATGGAAATTGGTTGTAGCTTACGGGCTTAATTGTATAGTTAAAAACTGGAGGAAGGATTTATGAGAAGGAGTGATAACTTGTGTAGAAGATGATCAAATGAAAACTTTTACCTAAAAGGTTAGTTTGGTTTCTGAATTGAAGGTTGAAATTTAAAATTAGAGAAGTTAGGGGGAGGGGTTTGGTGGTGGTTGCATCCCTCGACTCTTGGTTCGATCATCACAGTGTACTTATTGTTTGCACTTTTTCTGTTGTTGGTGAATCTATAGCAATCACTAAGAAGTGCTATTCAGTCTTCCTGGGGAGTGGACTCCGCCAAGATGTTCTTCTCATGTAATTTCGTCTGTCTGTCCAGTCTGGCAGTGGAGGAAATGAGATTCGAACTCACGAGTAATTTTCTTGACAAGCCATTGGCCTGGATGGATATGAGAAGAATGCACTTAAGTAGCCGAACTTATACAATGGGTTTGCTCTCAAAATCCATTTGTACCTTTATTAGTTGCTTGTTTTAATAATTGTGTACCATGGACTAATTGTGACCAGATATTTTGAGTTATTCTGTTGAAATGTTGCAATTGAGT
This sequence comes from Solanum clarkiae, assembly GCA_011800125.2. Lineage (NCBI taxonomy): Eukaryota > Viridiplantae > Streptophyta > Magnoliopsida > Solanales > Solanaceae > Solanum > Solanum clarkiae. The sequence goes on from JAABOM020000007.1 coordinate 19,488,540, forward strand.
GGAAGTTGGAAGTGACTATTTCGTGCTCTCTTTTTGTTTTCTCTTTCTTTATGGTGTTATATCGGATGTCACTATTAAGTCATGGGGGCTTTGATATAAGTTATGAGTTGCTAGATTTGACTGTTGCAATTTTCTGTAGTTTGAGCAAGATGGCCAATCCAAATAATGTTGAGCTGGAGGCAGCAAAGTTTCTGCATAAGCTTATCCAAGAGTCTAAAGATGAGCCGACAAAATTGGCTACTAAGCTTTATGTGGTGTGTATGCATCTGTTATGTTGTATGATTTCCAAAATCATGTTTTATTTACCTGTATTAAATTGTACTATTTCTGACTCAGATTTTACAACATATGAGATCCAGTGGGAAGGAGAGCTCAATGCCTTATCAAGTGATATCAAGGTATAGTGTCTTAAAACTCCATCCATATATTTAGAGCATTATAGAATTTCTTGCATATTTCCTGCCTTTTCTGGTCCCAATTCCTTTTTGAATCAGCTCTCTGTTCAATTATTGTTTCAATTATTGTCTTATTATACTTGTTGGTCACGCTGGGGAAGTATAACTCTCACACTATAATGGTGGTTGCCCATGATACTGTACCTCCTGGCTTAACAAATTGCATCCTAGAGCTGCGGTTGGCTGGCTGATGCTAAATGCTTCTAAAAATTTCTGTCATATAGTTCAGAGTTCTCGATACCCATCTCTGACTTGCTATACTGTTACAGTTCTCTTAACTGCCTGTATTTCTGGTTTTTTGATCGAAGGGCTATGGAGACTGTTGTCAAGCAACATGGTCTGGACATTGAGGCTTTAATGTCCTCGCGCCTTCCTGTGTCTGCTGCAGCACAAGTAGGAGAAGCTGCATCATCACAAGTACCTGGTATACTTGTTGCACTTTTACGTACTTCACTAATATCTCGATGCAAGAAGTCCAAACTCATGTCTTGCTGGCTATTTATATATTTATGAATCAAGAGTGTTATTGCAGGATCTTCGCAGAGACCGGGGGTCACTAGAGACTCTAAAGAAAATTTTCTGGGAAATGAGATGGTTAAACCAGATGCGTATGCTTCAAGCAGTGCAGTTAGTGGTCCAAGTGGCAGCGGACATGGTATTTATCAAGCATCTGCACCCCACATGAGTGGTAAGTACAAAGAATTTGTCTTCTAACTTGCAAGCATGGTAGATCAGTTATATTGTCTAGTGTTTGAAACTAAAATATTCACCAAACAAAAAAGGAAGAGGACAATTTGACAAAGTGTTTGAAACTAAAATATTCACCAAACATAAAATGTAAGAAGGAGAAGAAAATGAAACAACAGATAACCATGTCTTGTCACCAAAAGGTTTGTAGTAGCTTCCCTCATGAGCGATTTAATTTTTTTCTCGATCATGTTCTTAAACCAGTTTGATGTATGATACAATATCAAGCAACAGTCTTATTCCCAAAGGGTGGGTTGGTGGTCAAGGAGCTGGGGTACAACTTCGAGAACTACGAAATGAACATTGGAAATGCAACACTAGTTGAATCATTCCTATATGTGTAAGCCTTGGTGGATGGAGTTATTCGGTAGTTATGTTGTAAGAGCTAACATGTATTTAGTGGATTGATGTGTAGTTGTGCACACAAGTGTGACCACATCTGTTACTTAAAAAAATCAAGGTGGCTTCTAAAGCCTTGTTTTTGACTTTTTAGATAAATTGGAACTTGAGAGTCATCAAATAATTAAGTTGTTGGATGGGTTCCTATTTTGCACAAGGGTGTGTGGTTAATGAAGTGGGAGGAGAACCAAGAGGTCTTAGGCTCAAAGTGCAGTATAGGCAAAAACATTTGGTGATATCTATCCATTTGTCTAAACCTTGGTGGACAGAGTTACCTGGTATCTATTGTTGTTTGGAGATAGCAGGTATTTTGAACTTTGGTGGACAGGTATTTGCTATTGGTGGGAGGTAGCAGGTATTGTGGTCCGGACACCACATTTGTTAAAAAAGGAGTGAGTGAATGCAAGTTCATCGTATTTTGAGGGTTTGATTTTTCTGATTAGGTATTTTTTTAATATTGGGGAATTCTCGATATCACAAGTGCTATACCAAAAATTAGAGAAATATAGGTTAAGTTGTAATTTTTCACAAGAGTAAACCTATGTTACTCGGACTCTTCAGAAATGTAAATGGGCGTGTCGAGTTCTCCAAAAGTAGTATATTTGGAGAATCCAACACGGGCGTGGCATTGAAAGTGACGAGTTTGCACAACATAGAAGTCAACCTTTCATCTATCTATTTATTAAAAATGCCACTCAATCATTTATCCATACAAGAATCTCTGTAAACTAAAATGAAATTGGAGACACGAGGGTATTTCTCACATGTACAGAAACATCTTTGACCCCTTGAGTATACCTCCTATTCTTCTTCCTCCATAATACTCATAAAAGAACTAGTGTGGCTATTTGTTGTGCCTAAAGTCTTCTCTTCCTTTTGAAAACCCAACTATATTATGCACTTTATTTGATCTTGGAATGGCCCTTTGTATTCTAAATCAATTCAGAACTCTCAACATAGGCGGTAGCTACTTGACAATGTAATAAGCGGCGATCGACATCTTCTCTTGAACATTTATTCATATAGCAGTGACATATGTGATCCTCCTCTTTCTTTGGTTCTTGATAGTATCATTCCCTTATATGCCAACTACACAAAGAAGCACACTTTTCTGGTCACCCTGGAATCCAAATCGTGAGATGCAGGAAAACTACTTCATCTCATGTAATCTCATCAATAGTTTTTGGTATTATGATTTCAGTAGAATTGTCCATCTCTCACCATCTCCCAGTTTCACATCTCATGCATTAGCATTTTGTTCCTGCTTATATGGCAATTCTACTAGGTTTTGTTATTTACCCATTTCCCATTCCAAGTTTCTTTTGATCGTTGGATCCCAATGTAATAAAAGAAATGAAAAACATTCCCCTCATGTACTTGCACCGCCAATACTATCTAGCTCGAGGCTCTTTATACTTGATATATTAGGCATGGAATTCTCAATATGTTCTCTCTACACCACCTATCACACAAAGCTTATTTTGCTTCCATCACCAGTCTTGACTGTGACGTGGCTGCTGAAATCTTTGTATTCCTGCATAATGATCCTCCGAAGTTCATGTCCAAATGGATATCTTTGCAATCCACTATGCATTATATGAAAATTTGGCTAGAGAGGAACAAAACTTGCTTTGGAGGGCAAAGAACTCACATTTTTGGAATTAAGGATGCCTGTTCATAAAATTGTACTTTTGGTTTAAAGGTAGTTCAATAGATAGTTTGAACTAGTATATGGATTTATTGAATATGCTAGGAAGAAGGGTGTAGGAGGTTGCCTTTTGTTTTATGGTGTTTTTGTTTCTTCTCCTGTATCATCTTGGTATCATTTGATAAAATCTCTACCTTATCCAAAAGAAGAAAAAGTCTATGCCTAAATAGAAATATGATATTTCTAGTACTCCAAGCCCCCTTGACACTGGAGAGGACCATACTTTTTTGCTATTTTTTGAGAATTGGTAACTTGTATTATCAACAAAGGAATACTCCAGGGCGTATTCCGGAATTACCTACGAAAACTTCCAAGAATGTAGATCTATCCTCCTATAATCTCATAAATAATCAAAAATACTAGAGAGATCTCCTTCTTGAGGATATACATGCTTCCACCAAAAATAAAACACAACCATACAATTCATCTTCATTTCTCAAAAGAGCTGCTCTTGTTTTCAAAACACCTTTGGTTCCTTTCTAGCCAAACAGTCCACCAAATGCAGGTTGGGACAATCTTCCATCTGTCTTTATTCCCTGACTGGTTCCCATCTCTATTCCAGCAAGCTAAAGCCTCCTTTATGTTCCTGGGCATAGTCCAGTTTATACCCTCAATATTGATGAAAATCTGCCAGAGCTTCATTGTCTCTCTACAATGTAAAAAAAGATGGTTTATTGTCTCTGCTTCACATTCACAAAATGAGCACCCGGAACACAATTGGATGCCTCTTTTCATTAGATTATCCTGAGTTAGTGCAGCCTGCTTAGCCAGAAGCCATGAGCAGGCTATCTTGAATTGGACCTTGACTTTCCATATCATTTTCCATGGCCAGCCTCCTTGTTGTGAGTCTGATCTCTGAAACTTCCTGTAGGCAGATCTTACTGAAAATCTCCCTTGTTTGTCTGGAGTCCTGGCTAGTTTATCCACATTAGCATTAAAATTCTTGAATTGTTCCAAGGTGCTTAGGAATTCAACCATTCTATTCATCTCCCAATCATTCAAAGGCCTTCTAAATCTAAAGTTCCACCCCTGGTTGTCTCTCATTTCTTTAGCAGTAAACTTTTCCTGAAGGCTTAGAAGGAAAAGATCAGGGAATCTGTCTTTTAGAATTCGTTGACCCACCCAGCTTTCCTCCCAGAACAAAGTCTTCCTTCCATCCCCCACCTTGATGTTACCATTCTTCATCACTTTAGGCCACAAATTCCTTATAGACCTCCACAAACCAGTGCCATATGGTTGATTGGTAGCTTTGCTGGTCCACCAGTTTTCCATGCCATATCTTGCCATGATAGTCTCCTTCCAGAGAGATTTTGTTCTTGGGAAGCAAACCTCCACAACCATTTCATTAATAGGCTGTTGTTCTGAATCTTCAAATTTCTTATTCCCAATCCCCCTTCTTTCTTGTTGACTACGACTTCATCCCATTTGACCAGGTGGAACTTGTGTTTATCTGGATCACAATTGCCTTGCCACAAAAAGGTCCTTCTAATGGTGTCTAGTCTGTCTCTTACACTAGCTGGCATAGGGAATAATGACATCATGTAAGTAGGTAGAGCTTCCAGGATACTGTTAATGAGAGTAACTCTGCCACCCAGAGACAAATACCGACTTTTCCAATTGACAAGTTTCTTCTCACTTTTCTCCTGCACCTTGTTCCAAATTCCTTTTGATTTGCTCTTATCCCTCAAAGGCATACCCAGCTAAACAACTGGTAGTTCTCCAATTTGCCCTCCCAGAATGTCAACCAGGCTGGTGATCCTAGGTACCTCATTAACTGGGTAAATA
>JAABOM020000007.1:19495435-19522429 GCA_011800125.2 Solanum clarkiae
CCACCACACCAATCCCCACTGTTTCTTTTGGGATTTGGTTTAGCTTTGGGGATCTATGTAAGACGAACTTTTCCTGCTATAACTTGCACACACAGATGCAGAGTCCACCTTTCTTTTTATTATGGTGTGGTCAAATCCCATCCATGGGATTGATTTCCAGTGTGCTGAGTGAACATACACATTTCTATTTGTATGCCTAGTTACTGTTCTAACATCCGCACATTAAGTTCTAACACCTAAGCTCCAAATCCTTTTACAGTGCAAGAAACAGATCAAGAGGATGAAAATATTTCAGCATCCACAGATAGGTTATCATCTCCAAGGCATACAATGATGGAGAAGTGGATTCTGGGCCGACAGAAGAGAAAGCTCATTAGTGAACAGAAATGGTCAGAAAAACAGCAAAAAACGGAAGAAAGAATTGCTGCTTGTGCAGAGAAGTTGAAGGTTTGTTATTGAAAATCCTTCTTCCTTATAAAATGCACTGCTCTTATCAGAATTTTGTGTAGACTGGATTTTGGGGTGAGCTTTGTTGATACTGATTAGAGTGGGGACTGTCTAAATGCTTACTATTGGTGGAACTTGATTCCATATTAGCTTCTTCAGGAGAGTTTGTAGATAAGATCCTATCTACTCATCTAGAGTGTGACTGGTTTGGTGGTCAATGAAAAGGGTTGAGAAACATGTTCAGATTCCAGCAGAAGTGGAAACACTAGGTGATCTCTTCCCATCTATTTAACCCATGGTGAACAGAGTTTCCCGGGACCTATATTAGTTGAGGTGTGCGCAAGCTAGTTTGGACACCACAGTTATTCTTTTAAAAAAGATCCTATATCTATTCAAAAGGTGGTCCGAACTTCCATATAGGAGAGAATTCAGTTGCCTTTGTTTCCATAATGGGGTGGAAGTTGTGCAAGTTTACATTAATTAAATATACTGTTTGATCATTGGTCCAGGACTCAGAGAATCCTCATGTTATGTCAGGATTTCTTTTTTGGCTTGACTAGAATTTTCATTTGTCTAAAACACCCAAGATGTGTAAGCTATCTATACATTTGTTTTTGGATGGGTGTGGGATGGGTGGCTTGTTTTTATCCTTCGTTGTCTTTGCAGAGATTCTCAATAGTTTCTTAATTCCAAATTGTTAAAGCAGCTGTCAACTATAGTCCACGCTGATGAAGAAAAACTGTTTGGTTGTCATTTTTCTACCTTACCTGCAAAATGGTAAATTAAACTGCATAATGAGCGCCAAAATGATGTCAATAATGCCACTACAGTTAGCAAATTGAAGCTGGCATCAATGACTTTAATGATGTTGCATAGGTCTTTTCTTTGTGGATCTTGAATGTGCCTTTGACCTACTTTATCCCCCAAAAACAAGGATTTCACAAAACCTTGCTTAAGCTGTTTTTGATGCTTCAGAATCGAAGATCTCGAGAAGAAGAAGGATTCTTGTATTTTTGGATATTTCTACATCCCATGAGAATTGGGTACACATATGTCAAGTCCTATGACTAGTTAAGGAAAGAGAATCAATACAATAAATATAAAGGAATCCTCCTATGATTTATCTTCCAGCATGTGATACATACACATACGAGTTACTATTATAAGCATCTTTAATGTCCATAGATTGCTACAACCTGATTCATGTGACAATGACTTACGTCCTGGTTAATTTTCATTGCTCGCATGTGATAAATACATCTTCATTTATGTGGCAGGAATCTGTGAGCTCCTCTGAGGATATCTCTGCAAAAACGAAAAGTGTCATTGAGCTGAAAAAGCTTCAATTGCTGGGGCTGCAGCGTCGTATACGGAGGTAATCAGTCTTGTTTTACTTTTTATGAATATCTTGATATAGGGGTGGCAAAATCATCTCCACTCACCCTACCTATCTGGTGTTTTTACGGGTTGGTCATGATCCATTCGTCAAGTTGACCCAACAGTTTGAACTCGTAATGACCCATCAACTAATCGGGTCAGAATGGGTCAAAGTACTGCAACCCGCCGGGTGAACATGTAACCCAAACCAAACAAGCAAAGCATATTAGAAAAAGTGAGTCACTTCTTAAAACCTAATTCTTTGTTCATGGGAAATGAGTCTAATTGATTCAAGGTAATTAAGCTAGCTAATCTAAGAAGTTTGAACTATCAAGCATTGTAATTAAGGGCAGTTGAAATTGTAAAAAAAGTACTACTAACAGGAGATACATTGTTGGGCCACACTCATCCGGTAGTTCTCTGGATGGTTGGTACTTCTTCTTAATGCGTGACATATTTGGAGTATGCAAGCATTTTCTTATATGTATACATAGACTTTGATGGTTCTCTGGGAAGCATATATTTCTTAAAACTGGTGGTCTCACGCTCCTGTTCTTCCATCTGATAGCCAGTTTATTTGTATCGATTACAACTGTTTAGGTTCTTTAATGTCACCCTTTATTATTTCACATTATTTGTGCAATTCTTGCGACTCACTGACAATCTTTTGGCAGTGAAATTCTCAACGATTTTTTCAAGCCAATAGCAACTGACATGGAGCGTTTAAAATCAATCAAGAAACACAGAATTGGGAGGAAATCAAAGCAATTTGAAAGATATGAACAAAGAATGAAGGAAGAGCGTCAAAAGAGAATTCGTGAGAGACAGAAGGAGTTTTTCAGTGAGATTGAAGTTCATAGGTATGCAGTTACTTTCATCCTTAGTGTTAATGACTTTGCTCCTTTAACAGTGAAGGATCAATGACATATTTTCTGATTTTCTTATTTTTGTTTTCTTTGAATTATTCTGAACTCCAGGGAAAGATTGGAAGATGTATTCAAGATGAAGAGAGAACGCTCGAAAGGTTTCAATAAGTATGTGAGAGAGTTCCATAAAAGAAAGGAACGGATACATCGTGAGAAGATTGACAGGATCCAGCGTGAGAAAATTAATTTACTGAAAATCAATGATGTTGAGGGATACCTTAGGATGGTTCAGGTATGGTATGTCTAATTTTCTCTCATGACTGCACTTTGTTCTTCTTATCCTGATAAATACTTCCACACTGCTTGTAGGATGCAAAGTCGGATCGTGTCAACAAACTACTAAAAGAGACTGAAAAGTACCTCCAAAAGCTTGGATCCAAATTAAAGGAGGCCAAGTCAATTGCAAGAAAATTTGAGACCGACATGGGTGACAATAGAAGCTTTGGTGTGGTTGAGGAGGATGAAATTGACTTTGGTGATGAGGATGAAACTGACCAGGCTAAGGTTCTTTCAGAAATTGTCGTATATGGTTTACTGCACATATTGCTAACTGCCACGCTGCTGTACTACCCTCATCTGTATCATTTCCTGATTTTCTTATATGTTTACTTTTGTATGCAGCATTACTTGGAAAGCAATGAAAAATACTATATGATGGCACATAGGTAATTCCTACATATGGTCTTGTAGGACTTGATGCTATAGATCCTTCAATTTTTTACATTCTTTTGAGGCTTAGTATCCTCCCCATTTTGGGTTCTATTAAGTAGCTGTTATTGATTTGGCTGATTCAACTTTGTCATCTGTTCAGTGTCAGTATTCAATCTCTCTGTTTGAGACACTAAATAATTAAATGCATTTTCCGCAGTATAAAGGAAACCATCATAGAGCAGCCTAGTTCTCTCAAAGGTGGAAAATTACGAGGGTAAGTTTTTAATTTCAGAATTAGTTGTCTTTGCCTATCTATGTTTGTGAAGAAGACTTTTTAATTTTGTGGTTCTGAATGAAAATCATGTCAAATGTACCAAAATGTCCTTTAATCTTGTGGCTTAAACATGCCATGTGGAAAGCTTAAATTAAAATGTTGCCAAAAAAGGAAAGAGGTCATTCTTTCTGAACAAACAACAACAAAAACATATCCAGTGGAATCCCACAAGTGGTGTCTGGGGAGGGTAGAATGTATGCGGACCTTACCACTACCTCATAGAGGTAGAGAGGAAACCGACTAAAAAAGAGAGGAGATCATTCCTTTTTTTTTTTGAAGCAGAGAGTATTTAATTTTCCACTCAGGAGGTATTTCCTATTTTCGGAACCTAGAGTACTTTTAATCTTGATTTTTCTTTCAGGTACCAAATGAATGGATTGCGATGGTTGGTTTCTCTCTACAATAACCATTTGAATGGAATTTTAGCTGATGAAATGGGACTCGGTAAAACTGTTCAGGTACATTAATATGTAATTACTTTAGTGATTACTTTTGCTTGACCCATAGTTTACAAAGTTTCTCTAGTTCTCCTTTTAGAGTTTACTTTAATTTCAAAGTTATTCTCTCTTGAATTTTTGGAGATCTCACAAAGACGACTTTGTAGGTTATATCCCTAATGTGTTACCTGATGGAAACCAAAAATGACAGAGGACCTTTTCTGGTGGTAGTGCCATCCTCTGTCCTACCCGGATGGGAGTCAGAGATAAGCTTTTGGGCACCAGATATGCTCAAAATAGTTTACTCTGGACCGCCAGAAGAGCGGAGGAAGCTATTCAAGTACGCCATATCAGTTTTTTCATACTGTTGGCTGGAAATTATACTGTTGTTTGGTTACTTCCATTGCATCCATGCTGTAATTATATTGAGTAACTTGTAATTGCAGGGAAAGAATTGTTCATCAGAAGTTCAATGTTCTTTTGACAACATATGAGTATTTGATGAACAAACATGATAGACCAAAACTAAGTAAAGTGCATTGGCACTATATCATAATTGATGAAGGGCATCGCATAAAAAATGCTTCTTGCAAGTTGAATGCTGACCTGAAGCACTATCGCAGTAATCATAGGTTGCTGTTGACGGGAACTCCTCTTCAGGTTTATATTGTCTATGTGATTTTCTATTTTAGATATTCTTACATGGCATGTAAGCATGATGTACTACTTATTTGTTTTGTTTATTCTGGTGTTGATGTGATCTGAATGTATTTATTATTCTGTTCGTGTAGAACAATCTTGAGGAACTCTGGGCACTGCTTAACTTCCTTTTGCCTAATATCTTCAATTCATCAGAAGACTTCTCACAATGGTTTAACAAGCCATTTGAGAGTGGTGACAGCTCACCTGACGAAGTATGTTTCTTACAATTTCCACTTGGAAGTAAGGCTTCCTTGTAGCTTGAATTATTTCTTGGACTTTGTTGATCTGATTTCTTTGCTTTTCCTGATGTTAGGCTTTGCTGTCAGAGGAGGAAAATCTTTTGATCATCAACCGTTTGCACCAAGTTCTGCGTCCATTTGTACTTAGGAGATTGAAACACAAGGTATATCTTTATTTGTAGTATGCACTTCCCCTATCAATTGGTTGTCAAACCGTGAGCAATGTGTATCAAATTCTATAATTGGAGGATGCTTATTATGCTCTTTTTAATTAAATCTAAAGTTTCTATTGATGCCCCACCAATACATCAACAACAACATACCCAGTATAGTCCGACAAGTGGAGTCTGGGGAGGGTAGAATATGCACAAACCTTATCCTACCTTGAGAGATAGAAGGATTGTTTCTAATAGACCCTCAATTCAAGGAATAGCAAATGAATGTAGTTCGGAAAAGGAAATACGAGAAGTGAAAAAGTCATGGCAAAATACTATAAAAGCATGGCTAAGCATTCTGGAAAAGGAGCAGTAACTACAACAAAAGAATACGATTATCGAAGTACAAGAAAAAACATATAGTAACAGAAATCAAACTACTATTGTAATGCCATGACTACTCGAAAGGAGAGGTAGCCAAACAACTCTCAACTACCTAGTAATTTTCAATCCTAATTCGTGCCTTCATAACCTCATATCTATGGTCATCTCCTTGGCAAAAGCTGAAAATGTATCATGTCTTGTCTAATCATCTCCCCTCAGTACCTTTTTGGCCTACCTTTACCTCTCTTAAAACCACCCTTAACCTCCACATTGAGGCATCTATGCCTCGCCACTTCACTTGCCTGAACTAGCGCGACCTCGCTTCCTACATCTTGTCTTTCACCTAGGCTACTCCCACCTGTCACGAGTATCTTCATTTCTAATCCTCTCTCTCCTAATATATCAACACATCTATCGTAACATCCTCATTTCCACAACTTTCATCTTCGATTGTTCCTGGCTGGCCACCATACAACATAGACTAGTAACTTGATTTCAAAAGTAAAAAATGATAATCCAATTCACGGCTGATAATATTTGGTTTCATCCTTGTTTGTTGCTACTTCAAAGTTGTTCAACAAGATAAAACCCCACTCAACTCGGATGAAACACGACTAGTGGCATTCTTTTGGTGATATTAAAGCTAGAAACTTAAATTTCTGCCTTTAGACACTATAATTCAGTATCTTTCTTTTAACTTCATTTTTCTTGTAATGGCTAAACTTTTTTTTTTGAAAAGGTAAGATAATGTTACACAGAAACAAGCACAAATGATGTGCTGTAAAGCAAAAACTACCAAAGTTTTGCCCCTTTTGTATTGGCTAAACTTATAGTGCTTGTATTCTGTTTTGATTTTACTTGTCTAATTCTTACTCCCCACAATTTTTTCCTTGGCTCAAGCTATTGATGGCTGCTCTCTGACTAATTCATTCATTAACAGGATTTCATCTGAAATAACATGCTCTATAGAACCTCATTATGCATGCTATTAGTTAACTCATCCATAACTAGGCGAAAATTACCGGTCAGTCCTTTGTGAACCCACACTCGTGGGAACCCCATATGTCATCCTCCTATTTTCACTCTTGTGATGACTTTTTATCTATCATTTATCTTACTTGTATATTTGATATGAAACATTTCTTCTTCAAAACCATAACTGGTGTCAAGTCTTGTAGCACACATGGTAAAAATTTAGATATTTTTGCTCACTTTGTTCGTTACTTATGTCGCTAAGAGGACAAATAGTCTGTTGGTTATTTCAGTCTTTTGGATTCTTGATAGTGCTAAAAAACGAACGATAACTTCATACAGTATATGGTGATATGCTTCCGTAATGCAATTGAATTTGTCTAGATTTGTCATCTGACCGAAAAGTTTCTGCCTAAGATTCTTCTAGCATTCAATTTTTGTCGGTGTTGAGAGCTTATGCCTCTGTCATTCCCAATGTTTGTCTTAGGTTGAGGATGAATTGCCCTCAAAGATTGAAAGACTTGTTAGGTGTGAAGCTTCTTCATATCAGAAGCTTTTGATGAAGCGAGTGGAAGACAACCTTGGTGCATTCGGAACTTCAAAGGTTTAGCCTCTCTGCTGTTTTTTGAGTTCAATGACTCATGCTTGAGAATATCATTTAATTTCTTTTCGAGAAAATGAAGCATAACTTCTATTTCAGCTCACATATTTTATGTCTTACTAGTTAGAGTATGTGCAAAATTTGTGTCAATCAATATAAACGATATGAAGAATAACCTTTTAAAAAAATTATTAACTTTATAATAAATGCAATATTTGTTCAAATAATGAAAATGAATGTTATTATGTTCATACGATGATTGAATTCAATATATTTTGAACGCGTATGAATTAGTTATATAGAATTTATAATTATAGATATTTATTATATTAGATACTATGTTAGGTTGGATACATTTACAACTTCTTAAATTTGTCAATAAATTTCAATTACACTCAAATTACAATATATTTTAATTGCATACATGAACAAATAATATATTTTATTCTATTCCATTGGGTATGCTGTTGTTGTTTGTGTGTATTTTCTGATGTCTATTACACATTTAATTCAATGTTATAAGTGTGTCAAAAACGACGCCAACAATTTAATTTACACTGAAATGGAAAAATCAAAATATAAAATTAAAATTCTAACATTGAAATCGAAAGTGAATAACTATAGGAAAAAATTAAATGTAGTGAATAAGATTTTGCTCTTGTTATCAAAAGTCAAAATTATATAGGTATTAATTCATGAAAACACACTCCAAATAAAAGTATAAAAAAGATCAACTACATTATATATGGGCATAATAATATAAGAAAAGGAGAAATTTAGTAGCCAAGAAAAAAAAATCTAAACCTAAATCAAATTAAAACAAACTATGAAACAAATTAGACAAGCATAAACATTCCCTAGAAAGCTTATATTTTGCGTGGAGTTAAGTTTATAAAAAACAACTTACCCAGTGAAATCCCACAAGTGGGGTTTGGGGAGGGTAAAATGTACGTAAACCTTACCACTACCTCATAGAGCTAGAGAGGCTGTTTTTGGAAGACCCTCGACACAAATATATCAGCCCCCAAAACAGAAAATACTAGATACAAAAACGACTATAGTGAAAAGCAATTGGAAACTCATAAATACAATACAAGTAGCAAGATAAATGACGGCCAATAACAACGGAATATATAATGATACGACTAATCCTACAATCCTATTATATCACAAGACAAGACAACATTCTACCCTTACTAAGTCTACTAGCCTTCTACCACTTTATCTCTGTTCCTTTCTATCTAAGGTCATGTCCTTGGTGACACGAAGCTGCGCCATATCCTGTCTAATCATTCCCCCCCAAATACTTTTTTGGTCTACCTCGACCCCTCTGCATAGCCCCTACCCTCCAACCTCTCGTACCTCTTAATAGGAGCGTCAACACTTCTTTGCACATGCCAAACCATCGTAGTCTCGCTTCTCTCATCATGGAGTTAAATTTATAAGTCTCCAAATTAATTGAAGTTACTTTTATAAAGGAAACGTGTGCTTCTTACCATATATTTTAGGACTTATTAGTTATTGATTTTTTTAGTAATACTTTTTATTATATATTTTCTCTTATCAAATATATTTGGACTCCTTAATTATTAATTTTCCTAATACCTCTTACCATCTAAGTTGCTCGGATTCGAGTGCGGGTGTTCGATAGGGGTGCGAATCTAGAGGTTGGATCCTTTATGATCAAATTTTTAAGATTTGGGGATATGGATCCATATATAGGGCTGCTCATGGTTATGGTTAAACAACCAAACCTACCGCAATCCGAACCAAACCGATTAAAAAATCCGATATCTTTTAATGGATACGGGTGTAGGGATTTGCCTAAAAATAATTAAGATATCTAAAAAATAGAGTGATACAATCTAAATTATGAGATATCACGTGGAGAACTTGAGGAGAATCCTGGAAGGAGATTAAAGGAAAAGGAGTGACAAAATTTTTTATATAAAAAGTATTTCATTTTCTTCGATTTCACCCTAGTTTTTGTATTGATTACAAAAATTATTAAAACCCCATCGATTTTGATCGAAGTACCCGAATCTGGTTGACCAAATTGGACACGGATCCCACACCCACACCCACACCTACACCTATGTCGTGTCGACACGGGTGCGGCACCAAAAGTGAAGAGTCCGAGCAACTTAGCTTACCATATATTTTTCTTTTACCATATATGCCGGGACTTTTTAATTAATTAAATAATTGATTATTAGTAATTTGAGGAACAAGGTGAAAAGATGATTTTGTCTAAAGAAGGAACTTTTAATGAAGGGCAACAAGTTCGAACAACATTTCTAAGGATATTCATGTTTTTAATATAGTGTATATAAATAAGAATTGTGCTTGTATATCTTTACCAAAAAGGAAAAAAAGAAAAGAAAAAGAACTGTGCTTGTATAATTTTGTGTCAGTGTCCAAAAGGATTCTGACCGTTTATTCGGTATATGTTTCTTTTATGCTATTAATAATTTCTGTATGAGGTTGATCATCCGCTAGTAGTCCTGCAGTTAGAAATGACCATTTATGCTTATTCAGTGTCATTGGTGCATGAATATGCACAGTGTCTTTTCATTTATCAAAAAAGAAGAGAAAAGAAAATATGCGTATTCAAGTATTGTGTTCTTACCCTTGAGCACACTCTGTCCTTCTAGGCTCGCTCAGTCCACAATTCTGTTATGGAGCTGCGCAACATTTGCAATCATCCGTATCTTAGCCAGCTTCATGTGGAGGAGGTTTGCTTCTTCCTCTTCTTCATATATCTTTATGATTTTAAAGTTGATCTGAAGAGCAGGTATAACTGGACAATTTCTTGCATGTGCTGCTTCTTTTGAGAAATATGTTTTGAATTCGTTCTTTATCTTCAGAAGTTGCTGAAGGTGCCGAGTTGTCACTTTTTGGTTGTTTAATCATTTTGTTTTATATGTCAGGTTCATGAGTTAGTTCCTAAGCATTATCTGCCAACCTTTGTGAGACTTTGTGGAAAGCTTGAGATGTTGGACAGGCTACTGCCTAAACTCAAGGCAACAGATCACCGGGTACAAAATTGCGTGTTTGCATTTCAATTTTTTTTTTTTGGAAGAGAATCTTAATTTCTAGATCACTCTTTGAGGTTGTGCATATTCATGTTCTGTTAAGCCTTCTTACTATCTGGCTGTATTTGGCGTTAATCCTTTCTTTCCCCTTGTTCTTTAGCCATTGATGTTGTTTTTGCCATTTATAAACTATAAAGTATTGATCTGAGGGGCTTGACTTCAATTGTTGTTTGAATGGATTCTGATGCTTACTATTTTGTTCAAAATCCTTTTGAGAGATGAGACGTCAAAGTGACTAGAGACATGAAATATATTTCTTCTTGATCACATTCCTTTTTGGTCATTTTGCAGGTCTTGCTTTTTTCAACAATGACCAGGTTGCTTGATGTAATGGAGGATTATCTCTGCTGGAAGCAATATAAGTACCTTCGCTTGGATGGACATACGTCCGGGGGCGACAGAGGTGCCCTTATTGATAAATTCAATCAGCCCAACTCTCCCTTCTTTATATTTCTGTTGAGGTAAATGGCTAACTTAGTATTGCCTTAGATTCAAAGTTTGTTGAGTTTTAAAGATGTAGTCTTATCAATAATTATTTATTTTGTCCTTACCATGATCACGATGAAGGTTTGCAAACTTGAAAATTTGCCGAAAACTTAATTGAAGTTTTCTGTGAGTTTTGATACCAAAAGAAAAATGAACTTTATTAATTACCAAAAATAGACTAATAAAGTTTACTCCACTGTCGTGGATTCCAACATTTTCAGACAATAGGTTAAAGTCCTATAATACCACAATGAAGATTAACTGAGCATCCAAAATGTATAGTTTCTAGTGCTGAACTCCATTTCTAAATCTAATCTCAGAAAAGAAATTATCTCAAAAGAACTCCAGTTCTAATTCTATAAGTTGATCGATTTGCATATCGTTTCAGTAGAATCAAAGAAAATATTATAGCAAATGAGATGTTAATGTGATGAGGTAAACATAGGATTATCGTCTAAATATTAATTATTTTATGGATCTTATAGATTCTTTCAGTGTCATGGACGATGTTCCAAATTGGACAATTGCATTATACCTGGATAATGGAGTTAGGGTTTAATTGTTTGTATGAAAAAAAGAACTAGTAGGTTGTTTGTAGGTTATGTTTTGACATTCCTTCTAGATATCAGCTTGTTCTTTTTTCTCTGCATTTATCATTCATGAAGGCATTTTTCTCTTAAGACTTATCTATTCTAAAATGGTGCCAGTATTCGTGCTGGAGGTGTTGGGGTAAATCTTCAAGCTGCTGATACAGTTATAATTTTTGACACTGATTGGAATCCCCAGGCAAAAGCTCAAGAACCTCACTCTTTTCAGACCTTCTAGATTTTGATAATGTGGCTTTCTCTTATGGTTCTCTTGATTGGTTGCATTTAGGTTGATCTTCAAGCACAGGCAAGGGCCCATAGGATAGGTCAAAAGAAGGATGTTCTTGTTCTTCGATTAGAAACGGTAAATGCTTTTTGACTTCTTGTCTTTTCATGCATTTGCAGATTCATGCTTTCATTTGTGCACACCGATGGTTGTTCATGCTGTAAAACTATTATTAAATCTCCTTCATTAAGATTGTGGCTTCCTGCTATGTGGATCACATGGGTCATTCTAATTTATTTACTGTAGTTAGCATGGTTATCACTTGGGTCATTCTTAACTTTGCTATTTGTAAAAGGGGCATATAACATCTTCCCTATATCCTTTTCAGCTAAACTGTAGTATATATGTTTCAATTGTCAGAAAAATCATCGCTATTGAATTTAGGTATTAAACGCGTCGATTATTGGGATCAGAATGTGGAAAGGTGGCAGGTGCTTCTGATTTAGAGCGTAAACGTAATATTTACTGGTGTCTCCTTTTCTTTCTACAGCTCTCCCTGAGGGATTTGAATGTCTTATAGAAACACAACTAGTTTCAGGGAAGTGGTAAATTTTTCAATTTTTCGTAAAAAAGTCTATCAAAGTCCAATTTCAAACAAGAAATAGAGACCTTCCTTCTCGCTGTGGTTTTCAGTTCTGCTCATCTTTTCAAAACTAATAACAATTGAGCATTGAGAAAGTTGATTGTACTTCTCCATTGTAATGATGAGTGGATCTGTCTAGGTCAAACAACAGTATCCTTATTAGTCACAAATTCATAACCAAAGGAGATTGCTACTTGGACCAATCCATTATTTTTGAAACATCTCTTTTAGCTGTCTTTGAAACATTTGTTTTAGCTATCTGATAAATGAAGTGTTGATGGATGAGACTTCCATCAAGTCAAGGTAGCAAGCTTCCTTTCACAAGCTCTTAAATGAAAAAGGGGATAGAGAGATTGAGTTGGGTGATTTAACACATTCTAATAGTCATTGAGATTTTGGTTACTGTAGACATTTCAGGCTGATGAGGTTAGACGTGCTATTAGGAGTGTAGGATGAACAGAGGAAGAGCGATCAGACCCAATGCTATTTCGGTGGATTGTTGGAAGAGTACAGTCAAGGATGGTCTGGAGTGGTTTACTAGGTGGTTTAATGCTATTATAACGACTACTAAGATGCTCGATGAATGGAGGAGTACAATGATTCTATTGTACAAAACAAGGTACAAAACAAGGGTGATATTCAAAACTGTAACAATTACAGGGGTATCAAGCTACTAAGCCATACTATGAAGGTCTAGGAGCAATGGGTGGAGATGAGGGTGAGAAGAGGAGTGTTTATTTCAGAGAATTAGTTCGGATTCATGCCAGGGCAATCGACTACTAAAGCGATTCATCTTGTTTGGAGACTAATGGAGAAATATATGCAAGAAAGAGGGACCTTCATATGGTATTCATTGATTTTGATAAGGCCTACGACAAAGTTTCAAGGGATGTCCTATGGAGGTGTTTAGAGGCAAAAGGTGTTCCAATGATGTATACTCGGGTAAGGACGGTGACAGGAGACTCAGAGTATTATCCTATTGAGATAGGATTTCAACAAGGATCTGTGCTAAGCCCTTTTCCTTTTGCCTTAATGATGGATGAGCTAACACGATCCATTCAGGAGGAGGTTTCATGGTGTATGCTCTTTGTGGATAACATAGTACTGATTGATGAGACTTGGGATAAAGTTAATAATAGGTTGGAGGTTTGAAGACATACTTTGGAATCTGAAGGGTTCAAATTGAGCAGGACCAAAACAAAATACTTGGAGTGCAAATTTTGTGTTACGAGGGATGAAACGGACATTGAAGTGAGGCTTGCCACTCAGTCTATTCCGAAGAAAGTTTTATATATCTTGGGTCCATCATCAAAAATAGTGGTGATACAGATGATGATGTGACATATCATATTGGGGCAACATGGATGAAATGGGGGCTTGCCTCTAGAGTATTGTGTGATAAGAAGATACCACCTAAAATTAATGGTAAGTTGTACAGGATGGTGGTTAGATCATCTATTATATGGTGTGGAGTGCTGGCTAGTAAAACACTCATATGTCTAGAAGATGCCAGTTGCGGAGATAAGGATGTTGAGATGGATGTGTGGATATACCGGGGGTGATAACATTAGGAATGAGATCATTCGAAGAAGTTAAGGGTAACCTCTGTGGCAGACAAGATGAGAGAAGCAAGACTGTGATGGTTTGAGCATATGCAGAGAAGAAATGTTGGTGCTCCTATTCGGAGGTGCAAGAGGCTGGATTTAGGGGTTACACGGAGGGGTAGAGGTAGACCGAGAGAGTATTTAGGGAAGTGATTAGACAAGATATGGGATAGGATGATGTCTTGCCTTGTCATATAGGTTAGTGGGATTAGTCGTGCCTTTATATATTGTGTTGTTTTTATCTGTCATTTATTTTGCTGCTTTTATTGTATTTATAAGTTATCAATTGCTTTCCACTCTAGTCGGTTTTTTTTCATATCTAGTATTTTTTTGCTTTTGGGGCTAATATATTTGAGTTGAGTGTTTGCCGGAACCACCTCTCTATGTCTATGGGATAGTGGTAAGGTCTGCGTATGTTTACCCTCCCCATGCCGGAACCACCTCTCTATGTCTATGGGATAGTGGTAAGGTCTGCGTATGTTTACCCTCCCCATACCCCACTTGTGGGATTTCACTGGGTATGTTGTTGTTGTTTTTGTTTTTGTTTGATTCCCGTCTTTTCTAAATACTAGCACCATGCATGTCCCATGAAATCTTTGTTCTCCAGTTTAGTGGCTGAAAGAATGCTACCTCTGCTGCCTAGCAGGATAAGATTTTATAGTGAATCTAGTAATATTATGGTTCTAGGACATGTATAGAAATTTGGCATGATTTTGGTTAAGAATCTTTTGGTTTTCATTTCTTGCATGTTTGTTAGATGAAGCCAGTCTTCTTTTAGTGCCATTAATCCGTTGTTGTATTATAATTACTTCCTTGCCTTTCTACTGTTAAGAGGAAACACTTTTTACTTGGGGGGACAGCACCCCTGCCTGCATATGGTGTTGTATCTGGAAAGAGAGAAATATATGTTGAGGACAAGAAAGTTCTGTTTTAAAGTTGAGTGTGATTGTATCATGGATATTATCCTTTTGATGTAAATTGGAGTTGGTTTGTGATGCTGAATCCTTTTTGCAGCTTATAGAAGCTTTGGTGTAGACAGTTCAGTGCTTTCCTTTACTTTTAATCTTTCTTCCTTTTTGGATGTAATGACAGCACTCTCTTAGTGCTAGTACTTTTACATATAACATTTACCAGTTCAAACAAAAAAAAAAAAGAAGAGACGTAACCGTCTTTTTTGCATTGAGGAGAACCCAGTCTGAGCTTTTAAACTTTCAAATGTGAAGCTTGAAAAGCTTCGCCAGAATTTGATAAATGCTTGCCTTTTATCCTTAGGGTCAGCATTAGCCTGCTTCAGAGAAGGAAAAGTCTTATACAAAACGGAAAAGCATGTTCTCTGGGTTGCCAAATCTACAGTTACTTTGTTTTTCTTTTTGCCGTCTTTCCGCGATTGGGTAGAACAATTAAGTGTGCAGTCCTTAAACAGTCATTAGTTAGTTAAGTGAATAGTTTTCTTATGAGAGCAATCCAAACAGTGATCAATTGCAGCATTATTTTTGAATTCCTGAAAGAGCAGAGTTGATGGCTTTTGTTTTCTTCAGAACTATATGTTCTGATGATCTTCTTGGACATCAAATGATCTTGGAGAGTTTCTCAATGGTGCTTCTCATCTGCATTAGTTTTTGCCACAATTTTTGTATCAAATACTGTCACTTGTTTCTTGATCCAAATATTGGTTGCAATTTGCACCTACGGTATCTCTAATTCATGCATTTCTACTACCTTGTGAAATTAGGTCCAAAGCGTTGAGGAGCAAGTTAGAGCTGCTGCTGAGCATAAACTTGGAGTTGCTAACCAAAGCATTACTGCTGGATTCTTTGATAATAACACAAGGTCTTCTGAAGGCAATTTTGGAATTGGAAAATCTGCTCAATCTTTGACTACTTTGGTGAATATATTTTGCTTATAAACGTATTTAACTTGGATGTAGTGCGGAAGACCGAAGGGAGTACTTGGAGTCCCTCTTGCGAGAAAGCAAAAAAGAGGAAGCTGCACCTGTTCTTGATGATGATTCTTTGAATGATCTTATTGCACGAAGGTAAAAGAAGAAGCACAAGTTCTCTTATTCTGCTGTAAATTCATTGATATCTTAAAACGACAAATGACTTGTGCAATATGACATTTCTTACATCAGAATAACAAAGCACACCATGTTATGGCTTTATCTAGTTCATTCCAGGCAATGTGGTACTGAAACTGCATGTCAAAGCCACATCACTTTTTGGACCAATATTTCATTTATCAGAAAAGCAGCATTTGAAGCTCAGTGCTGACTATCATCCCCCCACCCTAACCCATGCACCCACATTTTTCTTTTGCTTTTGTTGTTGAGACGTGGAAGTTACTGGATAGTCATCGATTCATTTTTATTCTGACACCGGTGCTGTATTTCTAATGTATTTAACATGAACTTACAAAATTATTTGGCTAATATTTGGTGATTCGCCCTCTGGTGCATAACTTTTATATCTCTATTTGCTACGTGCAGTGAGCCAGAGATTGATATATTTGAATCAGTTGACAGGAGAAGGCGTGAAGAAGAGATGGTAACCATGTCAATACTTTATCCCAGGCTATTCTATTTAACTTTTCATTTTCTGAAAGGGATCCTGCTAGTCCGGCTGAACAGTCGCCACCCAATTAGTTTATCATTATTTTACTAATTCAAGCATAGTAATGCAGGAAATCTGGAAGAAGTTATGTTTAGAAAGTGGAATACAAAGTTCAGAGCTCATTCCTCCTTTACCCCCTCGGCTTCTTACTGATGATGACTTGAAACCATTCTATGAAGCAATGAAGATACCTGATAAGCCAGTTGTGGCCCCTAGCTCTGGGTTAAAAAGGAAGGGTCAGAGTCTTGGGGGTCTCGATATCCAACATTATGGACGTGGAAAAAGAGCAAGAGAGGTTGGTTATACTTTTGAAGACTGCAGGAACTTGCAACCTTTTCTTTTTTCATTGCTTATAATATCTGTAAAATAATTTGTTATCCACTAGTTTGTTCATTTTAATTCCTGTGCTTCCTTAGGTTCGCTCATATGAAGAGCAATGGACTGAAGAGGAATTTGAGAAAATGTGCCTTGCTGAGTCTCCTCAATCACCTAGTCTAAAGGAAGAAATTCAGGAAAAGAATTTCCCTCCAGTCTTTGGCACTGGTCCTACCCCTATTGTTGCCGTTAGTGAAATACAAACCCCAGCACCATATCAGTCTCCTCTCCAGCAGCCTGTGCAAGAACTTCCTCAACAGCCTGTGCAAGAACTTCCCCAACAACTACTTGTGTCCACAGTTCAACAAAGCCCCGTGACTCTGACTCCGCCATCTAAACGGGGCCGGGGAAGACCAAGGAGGACAGCAGTAGTGACTGAAATTTCACCGTCCCCTGTTGCTAATTCCGCAATTGCAGCTAGTGTAAAGGTGGATAGCAATACCATTGCAGAAAATACTTCAACCAGTCAGGCAACTTCTGGGCCTGTTTCTGTGTCTTTTCCTTGTGCTGCTTCTGTAGAAAGTACCAGCGCAAACATCCTACAGAATGTTACTGGTGTTGCTACCAGCTCTCAGTCGATCGTACCTTCTGTTGCTGTTGCTTCTCAGTCTGGTCCTCCTTGCGCTCCTCCAAGTGGACAGGGGAGGGGACGAGGTAGAGGTAGAGGTCGAGGTCGAGGTCGAAAGCCTCAAACTGGAGGAGAAGCTTCAGGGCGTAGAGGAAAACCGCAGAATGTTACAGCAGAGGCTTTCCCCACCCCTTCAAGTCAAGCTGTAAGTGAGCCTGTCTCTGCAGCGCAATGTGTGAATGTTATGAGTTCTTCTAGTCACCATATGCTCCCAACGCCTCCTGCAATGGGTAAGCCTGATCTGGTGCCGCAGGTAGTTCCAGGATTGGGTTCAAAAAACCTTGGTCACGCTCCTGGTTCCTCGAGAGATGCTAGTAACGAACTGGATTCCGTTGTGCCTCTTGCAGCAGCTTCCACTAGCAAAGAATTAACCCGTGCTTCGACTATTTCTGCTATTCCATCATCTTCTGCCAGTCAGGACCCTAGTTCAATTTCACCTGCAGGTGTCCTTCAATCATCCTCAAGAAACCATTCAGAAGACAATCTTCCCCCATCTGCTGCCCAGACCGAAGCTACTTTGCAGGCAAACACAATTTCAGCAGTTCCTCATAGTTCACCTGCAGGCAAGGAAGCAAGTTCTGTGTCACCTGTTCCTCTTCATTCATCAACTTCCAAGGACTCCAATTCAGTTTTACCTGCTCCTGTTCCTGCATCTTCTGCTTGCTTGGAACTAAGTTCAGTTTGCCCTCTGCCTGCTGTTGCATCCTCTTCCAGCGCAGGTCCAAATTCATCTGCACTTGCTTCCTCTCTTTTAGCATCTAAATTAACAGGCAAATTAGATTATGGATTAGATGGGGGGACTATTTCTCACTCTTCTAATATTTCAGGTCATGATTCTGCATGTGATTCTTCTAACTTGAACAGCATTGGTCAACAAGAATCTGGTTTAGTAACTGCTTGTACTTCTGATGCAGTGCCACCATTGCCTGCAATTTCATCAGTTCCACAGTATAGCACTCCTCCCACTGCACCTAAGCCAGGTAGAGGTCGGGGGCGCAAGCCTCAAACCGGAAGTGAGGCACCACGGCGCAGGGGGAAGAGACAGGATTTGGTTACTGCAGTTGTTACTGAGGGGTTAGGTGCTCAGGATCCACAATTAATTGAATCCCCACAAAAGAGAACCAGGTTATCCGTTGGGAGGAAGCCCACTACAAGAAGCAAGCGTGAGAATGAAACTCAACAAGTTGTAGACAAGTCGGTTGCATCTCAGAAGACTCCTGATTTTGCTGAAACTCAACAAGCTGTAGACCAGTCGGTTGCATCTCAGAGGACTCCAGATTTTGCTGAAACTCAAAAAGTTGTAGACCAGTCAGTTGCATCTCAGAAGACTCCAGATTTTGCTGAAACTCAACAAGCTGTAGACCAGTCGGTTGCATCTCAGAAGATGCCAGATTTGGCTGGTGGACAAATCCTTAAAGATACGGCTATTCGTGAAGTTAATCCACAAAGCAATGCTATCAACAGAGATGCATCTCAGTCCCATGCTATTCTGGTTCCTAGTGAGGTGGGTGATAATGTAAACAGTGACGTTGCTACTGCTGAAGAGGTTCTCGATGATGCTCAGCAAACAGCGACTGTGGTCCAATCTGTTACATCTCAAAGTTGCTCTGGTCCTCATGTTGAGCCGCAGTTAAACACGGTCAACTCTGATGATTCTCCTGCCCAGGTTGGTATATCTGCTGATAGGTTAATACTTGTTATAAACTATTAAATTGCTATGGTTAATGAAGTTCTCCAGGAACTGCAGGAGCATACATCTATTGTCCAGTCAGATGCATCTCAAAATATTCCATGCCCTGGCACAGGACAAATCCCTCAAGCTCTGGCATATTGTGAAGTTGATCTACATAGCAGTGCTATCAAATCCGATGCATTACAAGATAGTGGCGATGTTGCCAGCTGTGAAGTTGCTACGACGAAGGAAGTTCTCAGCGAGGATCAACAAAAAATGAAGGTTCAGTCAGCTGCATCTCAGACACCTTCAGTTCACTGTGTTGGGGAAATGCCGGAAGATATAGTGACTAATGAAGTTCAGCCACACTGTGATGCTATCCGAACAGATGCATCTCAATCCCATGTTCCTCTTCCCTCTTCAGGATCATTGGCTCTGGTTACTGAATGCCTTGTTGAAAAGAGTGAAGGTGTTGAAAAGACTGAAACTAATTCTAAAGATGGGTCAAACATGGAAGCTCCTATTGGAGCTTTGGAGCTTACATCATCTGGCGATCTGAACAAGAGTGGAGACACAGAAGGGCAAGATAGCAGCAGTTTAAATGGTGTCCTACCCTCAAGTTCTGAGTTAGTTCCCCATCCAAGTGTAAACGAAGAGGTATATCTGGGTTCTGAAGGCTCTGAGAAAGTAGGTTTGAATTTGGGATCAACTCAATGCCTGTCTGAGAGTGTGTCAGCAAAATCTGATGTTGAACAGTTACAGACCGAGGATCTTTCTCTTTCTAAATCATTTGTTTCTAAAGCTGAGGCAACCAGCATTGAGCATCTTGCTGGTGGTGCTCTTCGAAAGGAACAGGAAGCCGGAGACACCATGGAGGAGACTGTTGTTTCACCTGCTGTGGGGACTGACAGTCGGTATATGAAAGGAATCACATCATTTGCTTCTCCATCTACCGAGGCAGAAGGTTTAGTGGATGCTCCAGTATACGGATCTTATAAACCAATTAAGGACAAACTTGAAGTAGCAGCAGAAGGAACACATTCTGATAAAGGTGCAATGGCCGAGGTTTGTGAACAAGATAAGTTATCAGTTAACACATTGGAGACAACTAAAGATTTAACTAGGGTGGAGAAAGAAATATATAGGATTCCAGAAACTTTTGAGAAGCAAGTTAATGTTGCTGACTCCCTAACAGTAAAATGTGGAAGTAATCTTGCTGCACACAGTCCAGCTATGAAAGATTCTGATGTAAGTGGGGTTGCACCAAGCCCTAGAAATGAGTCCCAATCCTGTTTCACTGTTGGAACATCCCAAAGTGAACCTGAACGACAAGCAATTGCTGAAGCAAACTTGGACCCCAGTATTTCCAGTAAGGACTATTCTTTATCTAGTTTAGATAATGGATCTGATACAGAGTTTGAAAAACAGAAGCAAATCTATTCTGCCTCACCTGAGGTTTGTGAATCTGACATGACATCTATTAATTTTGTAGAGACTTCTCCCAGCACAGAATCTGGTGCCCAGAAGGAATCCCTTTCACCACCTAGGCTTGCTGCAAATGCTGAAGCTGTTGAGGCTGTAACAGAAACGTCTGCCAGCCGTAACGACACGATTGATGTGGTTGAATTACAGGGTAACTTTAGTTTTGATGTAAAGAATGATTTTTCTACTTCAGAAGTTAATGTGTTTCAACTCTTTCCAGCTGATGGGTCTTCTGAGAATCACGGAGAATTAAAACAGGTTGTGGTGGAAGACATGAGAAATGAAATTTGTGAGGAATCTGCTTCAGATGAAGTTGATGAGATTGTACCGCGGCAAACAGATAATTCTGGTGGTCAGTGTCGTGATGATTTGCCTTTTGAGGCACATGAGAGCAAAAGATCTGATCATAATGTTGATGTTTTAAATGGTGAATTAAATAAACATCTATCCAGCACAATTGCTGGAACATCTAAAAAGGTGGCAGATCTGGAGTTAGTTGCTGAGGATAACACTGGGAGGGTAAATGATGGCTCAGTAGATTCAGGTCAGGTGGCAGAGAAGTCCGAGGATATGGCGATCCGAGATCTTACTGTTGAAGGACAAGAGAGTAAGGGAGCTGATGCTGCTGGAGATACTTCAACATCAAAAAATGAGGTGGAATCACAATCTCCTGTCAGAGAAAATATAGAGAAGATGTATAACAAGTCAGTAGAACCAGGGGAGGTAACAGCTGCTGAACTTCTGATAGAAAGGTCTGAGCATTTGCATGTCCTTGACCATGCTATTGAAGTGCAAGGGAACAAAGGATGTGATGCCACAACATATGCTTCAAAATCAAGTTCTGAGCTAAATGAAGCTCAACCTGGTAGAACATATCAAATTGGGACAGAGATACAGTTGGTTGCGGAAGAAGACTCAGAGACAATGAATACGGAGAATACTTTACCTGATGGTACAGCTGTTAAGCCCCAACCTCCTATCTCTGAGAATTTGAGTATTCAAGATCCTGCACATCAAGGACCAAAGAACCAACAATCTGATGCAACTCAAGAGTTTTCAACTTCAAACATTGAAGTTGATGAATCTCAACCAAAAGCAGCAGATGGAACTTGTGAAACAGCGGCGGAATCTCATTTGATTTCCAAACAAAACATGGAAATTCATGTGGAGGTTGCTATAGGGAATGTTACAGCTGAGAATGCTGCAGTAGGGAAATCTGAAAATTCTCTGTCAACAAATGTTGCTGCTGAAGAAAAAGGGAAGAAAGAATCTGATCCGACAGATGAAATTTCCGATTCTGAACTTGGTGAACCTAAAACCAGTCCATCTACAATTGAAGTGAAAACACATTTAATATGTGAGGAGCCTGGAATGACTGACAAGGCGGTAGCTCCAGTTGAAATTGAAACTCCATTCAGAGAATTGCCTGGTTGTTCTGGCAGAGACTTGGCAGTTGAAGGACAAGAAAAAGAGAAGGTTGCTGCAAGTAAAAATGTTTCTACCCCCGAGAATGAAGAGCTGAAATGTAGTCCAGGTGCAAGCGCTGCTGTTAATGGGGCGGAATCACAATTGGTTGCTAAGAGGGACTTTGAGACAGTTCTGACCAAGGAAGTATTTTCAGGTATAGGGCGTCCAAATTCTGGTAGTAGCACCTTGATATTGTTTCATGTCCAGATTAATAGATTTTCGTCCTGCTTCAGGCAAAGAAGAGAACTCCAATATCAAGCCAACTGGAGATGAAAATGTGCCAACTGCAACAGAGTGTGGTGATCGAGAATTGTCATCTGCTACAGGGGCTGCTGATGATTAAACTGTGGCTACTGCAATTACTGATGCTTGATTTGGTGCTTCTCCTGCATTTCAGGTAATGTGCTGTTCTTACTTTTTATATTGATGTTTCAGAACTTGTACTTTGACCGTATGTCCCGATGTTGTTTCTTATGATAATTGTCATTCAATTTATTGAGTAGATAAATATTCCTTTTATGTTATTGATTGCTAGCTGCTTGGATTACTTATTATGTATGAAAAGGGTTTATTAATTGCTGAATCATTTAGTTATCTTGTTACCCATTTACTAGAAGGTTCTTACTTTAATATCTATTATCACATGTTACGATTCCCTGCTCTAACTTTCTTTTCTGTATGGTTTATTGTACGGGAACAGTTGATAGGCTGAATTACTGCCCATGCAGATTCATGCCATCCCTTTGCCGATTATCATTCTTGTCTCGGCTCATTTGCCTTCCTATTTAGGACTTTCATATTGCCTCAAGGGTTCTACTTTGCTAGTTTGTTTCTTAATAGTTGGGCATCTGCAGTGGAGATAGTCATGGCAAGTGTTTATTTAACCCAGTTCAGTAACAGGAACAAATAGTGCTTTAAAAGTTTTCTAGACATTGTTGGGATCTCTCTCTGAGCTCTTAGGCTTCCTATTGCTAATCTTCTCTTTTTGAAGATGGTCTTTGGCTCTTCATCCCCATGGGGACATCCTACCAAAGTTTTACCTCCTTTTTTATGATATAATATACTTCAAGCCCCAGACCTTTACCCTGGAGTGCAGCAGTGATCCATTTCCACTTTGCTCCATTTTGCGACTCAGATTGTGACCATATGAATGGAAGTCGAGATTCTAAGCACTAAAGTACCACAACGGTATCCGTTACATTGATTTACCATTTTGGACGCTAGCAGAGCTCTTAGTTATTTCTCTTTTTTTCTTGAAATTTATTTATTCGTTTTTTTCTTTTTGGTGTGCGCACAGGTAGGAAGAGATGGAATCATGCATCCTATTTAAAATGCTCTTTTGAAGAGGTTTCATTTTGACAATGTTGGGAGGGCAGTGCCTGGTATAAACTAGCAATAGTTCTTCTAGGATCTTAAGAAAATCATCTGGATCTCGAAGCATTAGTTGTACATTAATGTTTGTTATGAACAGAAGCTAAGTTCGTTTTCACCGTATCAGGTGATGGGTTAGATAGCATTATGGAAATCTGCATCTTCAAAGCGGATGTATCAGGCAAAACTCTTAGATTTATACAGTAAAGGACACTTAATTTGCTGGAAATTGTAGCGTAGTCTCTCTCTCTCTCTGCAAATAGATTATAGTAATGTTTGATAATTTGCTACTCTTCAAGAAATTAACCTAAGCGTTCAGAGTCTAAAAAGGTTTATTGTTGGCGAGATTGACATGCCTTGTAGCAGACTTTTAAGTGCACTTGAACTACTCTCGAGGGTTGTCTGGTCGGGAACAAGTTAGCCTACGATTAATTATATCGGGTTGAGTTACTTGATAATGTATATGGGATAATTTATAGGTATAGTGAGATACATAATTCAATGCTTAGTGAAGTGACTCTTTTGGTTGGCTTATCGTAGTCAAAAATAGCTTTTTAGTAGTTTTATAGCTTTTCTGTTGAGTTTAGGAAGGTGCTTATAAGCACTTATCTTTTTGGCAAAATAACAAAAATAATTCAAAAGTTAGAAATCTTTTAACTTATAATTTCTAAGTCATAAGTTAAAATTTCTTTTTAAAAAAATTCCACTTTGCCCCGAAGATTGATTGCAAAGGGTGCCGTATGAGGAAGTTTTGAGAATGACGAAGTTTCAAGCTCTTGAGAATCAGAATTAAATTTTATAAAATTTGTAAACTTTAACAACAACAACAACATATCCAGTATAATCCCACTAGTGGGGTCTGGGGAGGGTCGATTGTACGTAGACCTTACTGTTACCTCATACAAAATAGAGAGGCTGTTTCCTAAAACCCTCAGTTCAAATCCCAAAGGCAGAATACCTAGATATGGCAAAAAGAAAAGTAGAGTACGTGAAAAGTAAGAAATAAGAACATATAAATAAATAAATAAAGCGCAAGCGCAATAGACCAATCAATTTTAAAAATAAAATCCTTGGTAAAGAAGAGGAGTAAAGAATTATAAGGATCGTATTATGAGGCAAGTGCTCGAAATGAGCTTTAAGATATAATTATTGATAAGACCTCGAGGGATTTATAAGTTATGTATTTAAGGTAATGATTTAATCGATGTTAGCTTTCAACATTATAAATGATGACGATGATCTTGAATTCAAATCTAATAAAAAAATATGGGTAAATTAATATTTGGTTGAATAAGAATATGTAAATAAATTATATTTTATTTTATAAATTTATAAAAAGTAGTCATTTTTCAAATTATGTCCTTGATTTGAAGAGAATTACTTTGAAAAAGTAATATATTAAACCTATAGGCCAAGGACCTAAAGATACAGCGTACAATTCAATTTTGTGCGACAAGCAAAGTGTAAAATATAAAGCACGGCTTATCAATTAAGACATAAAAGTTTTTTCGCAAAAATATTGACATTGTTATGTAGAGACGTTTTCTCTTGTGAATTGTGGCCAACTTCCTCTTCAACGTAAAACTACATGAAAATTTTGGATGTGTATGATAACGTATTGTCATTATGACTAGCTAAACGAAAAAGTTCTTATGAAAATTTCGTGAAAGATTAAAACTTTTAAAATTATTTTCATAAAATACTCCTGTGATATATCTTTACATTAAGAAGAATTTATTCCAATCTAACGAAAATAATTAGAAAGTATAATGTGTTAATGCATTTAGTGTACTTATATATCATATCATTATTTAATTTATATGTAAGATAAATTACATTTAATTGTGGGAACATTAAAGTGAATAAAATATTAATATTTATCAAAATTTATTATTTATAGAAGTGCAGAAAAATTATTAATTTATATGAAGTTTGACCTAAAAAAATAATATATTTGCTTGTGAAAATATGTCATATCGTGTTATTTGTAAAATAATCAATTTTTCGTGACCATGCTAGTGAAAATTTTCTTGATTCTCTCAAACCCTATAAATCCTGTTCCTAATTCGTTCTACCTCATTCACTTTCATAATTCACTCAAAGGCTCTCAGAGAGAACTCCATTGAAGCTAGGGTTAAAAGGTTTGACCTATGGATTTTCAGAATTTCTTCCTCAAGTTAAGGGATTCTCATTTGAAGTATGTAGGGCTTCATTCATGAATTAGTTTCATCCATATTGGAGCCCAATCCAAAAATCTCCTTCTCAAAATTTCACTGTAATTTCTCATAGGTCTTTATGATATGATTCCAAATGTATGGATTATGATTGTTCCATGGTTATTATACCTAGTTATACATGAATTATGAAGAATTACACGATTACTATGAATTTCAAGTGAAAATATATAATTTCAAGTATATGATGATTAGGCTTGTTCAATTGAAGTGGTTTCCTTTACTAGTGGTCCAAATTGATTTCGATTGCATGTTTCTTCTATGATATTTATATAAGTAGCATGATTTTAACTCAAAATTGCTCATGAACCCACATATGGTGAAACGATCCCAAAACGTGCCCAAAAGTGTGCCTCGGAATGTCCAGAATTTTAAATTCTATATATCTCAAAATTTGTTTATTATTTTAAAAATTCGGCTTCATATTCTTGTTCGGGGGGGGGGGGTCAAAATTAGGGGGAAAAGAGTCTACTTAGCAATTTCAATTTTCATAATTTTTAATTTCTAGAAATGATCCACAACAGCACCGTGACGCGCAGCTATCGCGGACATGTGTTAATTTGGCCTTTGCGATAGGTCTGCATCGCAGACCTGCGTATTTCGCTGCCAGTGATTTCTATCTCGGTCGAAGGCTTCGGGGTCTTGGGCCTAAGTGTTCCCTAACGTGTTTTTACCTATACTTAGCTTTATTTCACCCTTATATCATCCTAAACATTTCTCAATACTCCCCAAAACACTTAGCCATATTTTCACTTCAAAATTCAAGACTTAAAACGCTCATCCGGAATTAAGGATTTTCTTCAAGTTTCAAGCCTCCATTTTCAAACTTTATCAAGAACTTCCCCAAAGCTAAGATATGTGGTGTTGAACCATTGGGTCCTTTACCCATGGTGCCTAAGCCTCCTTTTTACTAATATTACATGAATTAAAGTTGATTTTTCATGTGGATCTTGTATATTGAGAAATTTACTGCATAGTGATTTTAGTTCATGAAAGTATGATTGTTTTAGCATGTTTTGAGCTCTAAATCTTAGATCTAATGTTGGATTTGATGAGGGATTTTGATGTGAATGTCTTGGGAGTGTTGCAAGGTGTTGATTGAGGGTTTCACTACAAATTTTCTTGCGTGATTTCATCTCCAAATTGCATGGTCTTTTACCCTTACTACACCCCCCATGGTGTTTGATAAAACGTTCGATTATGGTTTCTTGAGGAAATGAAGGACCAAAGCATGAGATATGATATGAATGATGTTATGATGATGAAATGAACTTATGTATATGATTATTC
>JAABOM020000007.1:19531399-19548472 GCA_011800125.2 Solanum clarkiae
CGGAAACAGTCGCGCTATGTTTTTAAACATAGGGGTCAGGCTGCGTACATCCGACCCCTCCTTACCCCGCAATGGGCAGGAGCCTTTGAGGCATTGGGGTATTGTTGTATGTTTTTCTTAATATGTGTGCATTACCTCACAAATTCAATTAAAATAAGACAGAGGGAGTAATAGATACAGTCTCTTTAAAAATGTGATAATGAAATGATTATAATTAATGATAATGACAAATTAGGAACTAAGTGTAAAATTATCTCTTGATTTCATAAAGTGGACATGTATTGTTGGACACTTTTCCTTATCTAGAGGCTTTGTAGACTATGTAAATTAAAGTATGATCATGCCTCGTACTTTAGATACCGAGGCCCCAACGGCCTAGTCATATGCATTTCCTTTTCGCTTGTTATCCCTGTTTATTTTCTTAAAGGCATGTCAAACGTAGAAATCCCTTATAATACGTATAGAAAGAGCATAGATACAAGTTGGTTCTCCCGGGCCTTATCGGTAACGGGTGCCAGTCCGCCCTATTGTTTGATGTATGGAAATCAAAGTGTGGTTTTCTTCATTTTTTGTGCTCAATTAGTAATCATTTGTGTCTTTTCTGTAAGCATAATGAAAACCATATTGCTAAAACTTCAATCTTTCATACTGTCCCACTCAGCTCATAAAAACTTATAAAAACACATTGGGGACTGATGGAGCTATTAATTGATGGTGGTTGTTTCTATCTTCTTTGTGTGTTTTCATTTTCTTGAGCGTTTGAAGCTACAAGACTCCTCCCTAAAGAAAGTTTAGTTATCTGATCTAATTTTCTTATCTGCAGGTGCACTTTTTGTGGTTATTAGCCAGACTCCTAA
Source organism: Solanum clarkiae (assembly GCA_011800125.2). Classification (NCBI taxonomy): domain Eukaryota; kingdom Viridiplantae; phylum Streptophyta; class Magnoliopsida; order Solanales; family Solanaceae; genus Solanum; species Solanum clarkiae. The sequence goes on from JAABOM020000007.1 coordinate 19,532,257, forward strand.
CTTGAAGATGCTAGGACTTTTACAGGTGATGATTAGCAGTATTAGCAAGAATGTCATATGTAAAGTGGTTAATTTCAATGGTTCATGGTTTATTTGTCAGTTGCTTGTTTAAGCATGCTGTCTGATAGATGTTTACTGTCACTTATTTTTATATATATTTCTGACTTGGGTATTTAAATTTTAAGTAGAAGAAAAGGGTCATTTGATTTTTAACTAGTGATGCTTTAAGCTTCCTAAGCTTTAAAGAGCCCATTATGTTCAACGGTGTAAATCCAAGAGGTATATAGATAGCCGAGCACAGACCTGAATAATTTCTCCGGGTTGTGCAGGGGTTTGCTGCTGGTCTTATGCTCAGCATATCATTCTTTGACTTGGCTCATAATTCTATAAACTCCGTTGGCTTCTTAAAAGGAAATCTCTGGGTGAGCTCTCTCCTAATTTCATTTTGAACTTTATCAATCTGTTTTCCACTTAAAGAAGACACTTACAGTTCTTGGATCTTAATTGCAAATCTCTGGGCTGTCAGTTTTTTGCAGGTGTTATCTTTTTTGCTCTTGTTTCAAATTTCATCCCAGAACCTACACTTGCACCCACTTCAGGTGCCAAAGGCAAAAAGGTAAGATGTGATTTGTTTTCTATAGGAGAAAATCTTGTTTATGCAACGACTATTAAATAGTAAAAATGGCTTTCTGCATGAGAACAGAAAGATGGAGATGATAGGGGTAAGGATATCATGAAGAAGCATCGCCGTCAAGTTTTATTTAGTGGAATCATCACAGCAGTAGGTCAGTCTGCTGTATGTTGATAATTCCCATAAAATTTACAGCATTTTGTGGTTCTGTTATGCTGTAAACCTCCCTTTGAGTTTTCCTTTCAAGAACTCTGAGCTCTTTGTGAACTAGGTCTGATTAAGTGCTAATTGTGGGAGCCTATTTTTGACGTTTCTCGTTGTTTCAGAATCTTTTTACAAATATTTTATGCAAGAGGGCATATATGCTTAAATAAATCTAGCTTAATCTTCATTTTTATGTCTCTAAAGTAGTTTGTGAACTAGGTTCGATTAAGTGCTAACTGTGGAAGCCTATTTTGGACTTTTTCCAAGAGTATGTTTTCAAATATTTTATGCAAAAGTGCATATGTACTTAAAATAAATCTTGCTTAATCTTCATTTGTATGTCTCTGAAGTATTAGCACTCCCCACCTACATGAGAAATTTTATTAGGAAGTTCAACTTAGATTTATAATACGTATATTGTCTCTGGATATCTCTTTTGTGCACATCTTCTCTATGTTTCCCGGGTCTGGAGCAAAAGCTGGACTTAATCTGGACTTGTTTGGCTTTGTGCCTAGACAGCAGTTTACCCTTCAATTAAGCTAAGGTTTTCTAGTAGGTACTGGCTTTGTGACTAGACAGCAGTTCGGCTTTATGATTAAATACTCCACTCATTCCTTATTGTCTGTGGCAAAGTCAAGTTTCTATTTGGACTGTTGTGGTGAGCTTGTTTATGCTTAGAGTAATATGTTAGGTCCTCCTATAGTAAAAGTAGGTTTGCCTCAATAGTTTACAGAAAACCTTACTCATTTTATGTGAGGAAGTTCAGAGTAAGAGGGTCAAAGCCCCAAGTTTTCCATGTGAATCTGGACATAAACTCTTCTTTTATTCTGAAATGAAATTTACAGATTTGATAACTGCCTGGAAATTACAAGAAGTTAAGTTTGATAAAATTGTACTCCCTCTGTTTCAAAAAGAATAACTTGGTTTGCCTTGGCACGAAATTTAAGAAAATAAAGAGACTTTTCAATCTTGTGGTCCTAAATTAAAGTTATTTTAAATGTACCAAAGTGTCTTTTGATCTTGTGGCCTTAAACTTGCCAGGTGGAAAGTTGAAATTAAAGTTTTGCCAGAAAAGGAAATGGGTAATTCTTTTTGAAACAAAAGGAGTAGAAAAAGAAAAAAAATTGGCTCCCCAAATAGTAAGTATCATTTATCTATGCATAGGGAGTCTCTACCTCCGTCGTACCTCGGTTTTTTGTTTACTTAGAAGGAATGCCCCACATTCTGATACAGAACGAAAGCTTATTTACCTATCGAATTGTCTCCCATCCAATTCAAGGAACCAAATTTTCTAGTATGAGATGTTCCTGAATTTTTGAAACGACTTTTGCAAATAAGAATTCAATAGTACTTCCACATATTTCTAACAATTGAAACTTGTTTATCAAGTTAAGCATTTTGAGCTACTTGAACTGACATACTATTCTAGTGAAATTCTCTTCTCAATCTCCAATTTTTGTTAAACTACAGTTCATAGAATTAGATGAATCTTGAAAGGAGTAGCTATATGTAAATAAAAGAGAATAATATATGCATTTGAACATGATTATATTCATTATAAGATGTCCTACATGGTTTGTATTGGCTTTGTCTATCCAGGTATAAGCTTGCACAACTTTCCTGAAGGGATGGCTGTGTTCCTTGGATCAATGAAGGTAGTTCTCCTTTCTTGATTGTCTGATGTTTGTAATCTTCTATAGCTATCACTTTAGTCATTGTTGCCTGACTTATGGTACTTTGTTTCATTCTATTTTAAGAACCGTAAGAGTAACAATATTTTCAATTAATAAATGGCACCTCAAATCCAAAAATGGTTGGAGTCAGCTATATGTATCATTCTATATCTATAGCAGGTAACCTATTGGATAGTCGAGATGCTTGCAAGTTGGTTTTGACACCACCACCAACATACCTCCAGTGTAATCCCATGCACGGGGTCTCGTAGGGGAAGATATATGCATACCTTATCCTTATCTTTGTGGGGTAGTCAGGCTATCTTCGATAGACCTTCGACTCAAAAGAGAAGTTATTTGAAGCAGTTGCAGACGAATATGACCACAAAATATCAAGTTACAAAACAAATACAACAACGAAAAATTAAGAACACTGTAGAATAAGGAACCAAGTAATTATTAAATACTACTACTAATAAGGAGGAGAGGAGATCGGGCTGGCTCCCTACCTCTCCCACCACCTAAGTACAACAACACTCGACTTCCCATTAATCTTCTTGCTAATTCTCAGCCTCCATACCTTCCTATATCTAATATCTTTATTAAGCTAAAGTTGTGTCATGTCTTGGCTAATCACCTCCCCCAATTCTTTTTTGGCTTACCTTTACTTCTCATAACTCCTTTTCTAACTCCTGCCACAACTTACCTCTAACGTCTCCTTATTGTCACATTCACACACCTCTGCTTGATATGCGTGAGCCATCTTTGTTCACTTCCCTCATTTTGTCTGGTTCGAAAGCCACTCTCACCTTGCACTATATAACTTCATTCCTAATCATACGCTCATAGTATACTACCACATCCATTTGAGCATCCTTATCTCCACTACATTTATCTTCTGAAACGTGAGTGTTCTTGATTGACTAACATTCTGTCCCATACAACAAAGTTGGTCTAACCACCGCAGTGTAGAACTTATCCTTGGCGACACACTCTTATTGCATAGTACCTTAGATGTAAGCCTTAATTTCATCACCTCTCTCCAATATAATGTGTGTCTCATCATCAATCTCCTCGTCTCCTTGGATTATGGACCCAAGATACTTGAAGCTTCTTCTCGTGGGTATGACTCGTGCATCGATCTTCACTTCCATCTTGGCTTCTCTCATTACATTAGTGAACTCACATTCCAGGTACTTTGATTTTGTCTCACTTAATCCGAAACTTTTAGGCTCTTGTGTGTGTCTCCAAGCTTCCAGCCTATCATTAACTCCACCGCGTGTCTTGTCAATAAACGCTATGTCATCTGTGAACTCCACAACACCTCCACTTGAATATGTTGTGTCAATTTGTCCATCACCAAGGCAAATAGGAACGGCCTAAGGTTTAATTCTAGGTGCAACCCCATCATCATACGAAAGTGTTTTGAATCACCTACTATTCTACTCGGGTCTTGACTCTATTATACATGTCCTTAATTACCCTATTTGATTCATAGGTATACCTCTAGCTTCCAAACATCTTTATAGGAGCATCATAAGGACTTGATCATGCGCCTTTTCTGTGTCGATGAATATTACTTGTAAGTTCCTCTTCCTGTCACTACATTGCTCCAACAATCTCCTAAATAGATGGATGACTTCTATAATTGATCACCTCAGCATGAATACAAATTGGTTTTTGGATATAGACAAACCCGTCTCATCCTCATTTTGACCACCTTCTCCTAAATTTTCATAGGGTTGCTTAGTAGCTTTATATCCTTGTAGATGTTGCAATGTTGCATCTCAATCGCTTAGTGCTAACAATGATGATAAACAGCCCAGTCAACCACTTCATACCTGCTTCACATGTGGTACTCCAAAACTCCATTGAGGTCTTGTCCTGATCTCTATTTCCCTACTCATCATACCCATATGCCTCTTCACCTCTGCATCCCTTATGCACCTATAATACCCAAGATTCTTACTACTCTCGGAATGCTTCAACTCCCCAACCCGATTTCCGTCCCCTTCTTCATTCCAGAGCTTATGCAAATATGTCTGCCATCTCCATCTAATGTCTGCTTCTTCTACCAACATTTTGTCATTCTTTTTTGTTTTTTGGGGTAGTACTTCATCATTCTCGTCCTTGATAAACTTCACTTGATCCAGGTCACAAGCTTATGTAACTTCCTATCCCTGCCCTTTTCCTCGAGCCTTAACTTGAACTAGTCGTATATAGATTCTTTACTTCCAATTGTTGTATTCTTTGCTAAGTTCATATTAATCTTAAGGGGTTATATTTAAGACTTACTCAGTCCCTTTCATTAATGTGATTTTTGGCTTCCCTCAGTCCCTTTCATCACGATTAAACATCATAGTCAATGAGTATGGAGTAGGCATCTGAGGCGACCTTTTGTTTTATCCTCTGAGTGCTACTCCATCTTAAAAGTCAACATTTCTATGACATTCAACTTTTTGATATATTGAACTTAGAGGACTACTAATCACTTTCATTTGACATTGTAGTCTTCATTACTATTTTATACGACCTCCCTCTTACTTGTTAGGTAACAGTGGTTGAAGATTAAAAGAAAATTAGCAAATAAACTTTAGGAAACATACATTTAAGTGATGTTAAATATCTTTATCAAATTAAGAGCAAGAACCAATTGGTGTGTCAGAAACGATTCTTCAATGTATTTTACATGCTATTTTGGCTCAAAAACACTTAAAATAAGTATCCAAATAGGCTCATAGTAATGTGAAGTCCTAATAAAATGCTTATATTCTAGCATTTTATTGTGCATAAGGTAGAAATTCCGTGGATATAAATTGCATGGAACAACCTTCATAGATAAAATGAATAAATGGGGACAACTGCATTTGGAGGTCAATGCAAGATGCCCAAATCATCTCAACCGATATTTCTTTATTTTGTCCTCGATGTGTGCTAATTGAACCTTCTTGCGAATATGATCATTTTTAGTGTTGTCTAATTTTGTATGACCACACATTTATCTTGGCATCTGCATCTATCCAACATTCATCTTATGGATGTGTTAAACTTTAGTGGTCCAACATTCAGACCAATGCAGCATTTGCTGGTCTTATAACTGTTCTATAGAACTTAGATTTCACTTTAGTAGGCATCCTTCTATCACCTAACACCCTTGTAACACTTCTATATTTTTAAATTCTCAAGTTTGATTCTATGTGCAACATCTTCATTTATCATTTCATTCTCCTGGAACGAGCCTAAATATCTAAATTGTTTGCATTTAGGCACTGCAATCCCATCTAATTTCACCTCAATTCACAACTTCTTATGGTGACTAAACTTGCGGGCAATTGATCCTCACTTATAAACTTGCTATTATTTAGAGCTTATTCTGTTTACATCATTCTTTTCATTTAGGGACTTCGGGTTGGTCTAAACTTGGCTCTTGCTATTGCTTTACACAACATACCAGAGGTATACTTCCATACAAATTTGCCAGTTTATTTCCTGATTTATGTTTGTTTCTTGGGTGCAAGAATACACTAATGGACTCCCTACTACAGCTGTAATATGTGATATCTTATCCTAGCACAAAGTGCATGTGTGTGTACTTGATTGTTGTATTATTCTTGTTTTCATTCCTTTTTGTCTCTACGAACATGTTATTCAAAATTTCTTTGCTGAGCAGATTGTTGTTGATCAAGTATGTAAATAACTAAATCAATGTGCTTATCAGTTCAAATAAGAGCCATGTATGGCCTATATTTAAAAATAAAGCCTGTGCATAGTTTGAGCACTTCTGATTTTTGCATACATTTCCCGTATTATACTAAATCTCCAGCTGAGTTGGGGTTGGGATAGTTGATTGATTGACGATGCCAGGAAAGGCATCTGCTGTAAAACATTGGATAGTCTTGCCAAAACGGGTAAATTAGCAATCAACATATTGATTGGAATCAAACTAGAAGGGGCTAATGGATGTGCCATTGTTTGTTCCTTTTTCTATTGTGGGACCTGATTTATTTGGTTGCAGGGTGTTGCTGTTGCACTTCCAGTTTATTTTGCGACACAGAGGTAATAATTCCTAGAAGACTAACGTAGTATAATAAGGATAACATCTTTCTTTTGTGTCGATCTAGGTTTATTTTATTAGGTCAATTTTCTAACTTAATGGACTCCATGCCATGTAAACATCTTATCTTCAATTTAGTCAGGTCATATGAATGTGGTTTCACCACAAAGTCAGTGTTATCTGTACATACTTATGCTTGAGGCCTCAATTTTTTTTTTTTTTGAATCATAAGACTTACAATAAGGCTATTCAAATTATAAAACTCACATCCAGCAATTTAAATGGTAAGACTTAGATGCACATAACTAAAGTTGCTGGAAGCTTTAGAATATAAGAAAATAAAATGCGGATCGTAAGAGAACTCAATAAAATCAAACGCTTTTCTTTCTGCCTTCCAACAAAAGGTAACAACAAGATGCCCTCATCACTTTGATTGGTAAACTTTGAACAAAATAAAATTCTTCTTCTGCCCAGAAGAATTTATCTGGGCTCTGTCAAGGGCATTAACAACTAAAGAACACTTCAATCATAATCAGTTTCATCAAAGCTCATATTGTTGTATATACTATCCCAATAATTTTGCTAAGACAGTTGAAATTTATATAGTGAGCCTATATGTGTCTCAGCAAATGGCAGGCATTCAAATTGGCAACACTTTCAGGTCTTGCGGAGCCCCTGGGTGTAATTATTGTGGGTGAGTACCTGTTATTCACGTTTTCTTTTGGAAGGTTAAGATTTACCTGGTACTGTGTCTCTTTTATTTCAAGTACAAAGTGTACATGAAGCTGTGAATAGGGTCAGAATTCATTAATTTATTTAAACCTGAACGGATTGCAGCATATCTATTTCCAAGCAGCTTGAATCCTGAAATTCTGGAGGGCCTCCTTGGAGCAGGTTGATATGATTTTTATTTATTTCTAGTTTCTTGACTGATGAGAAAGGAGAGACATATGGATTTGAATTATTGTATTTTCAAATGGATCATGTTTTCAGTGGGAGGGGTGATGGCATTTTTAACCTTACATGAGATGCTTCCATTGGCATTTGACTATGCGGGTCAGAAGCGAGCTGTCAAAGCTGTGTTCTTTGGAATGGCTTTCATGTCTGCAAGGTGAGATAACTTCTGTGAACTTCAATGGCACTCCTGGTAATTACCAGACACAGCTGACTATTGTACTTCCACTTGAATGGTTCCGAGCTTCAATGAGTAACATTACATGCATTCTGTGGCAACTTGATTTCTTTTATTGTTAACATGCTTTGGATCTGGTGGAACCTCCTTTTGGTAGATCCAATTTTTTGACCATAATCTGTATTGCAGAGATGGAACTGTATTAACTTTTAGATGGTAATGGTTTGAAGTAAAAAAATCTTGTAGAGGGCTCTGTTTTTCAGTTAATGGTAGTACTTTAGGAACTTACTAGTGAGCTGATAGTTCTTTCATTTACCTATACAAATAATTACCAAGGGATCTGCTATATTTTCTTTCTAAATTTGTTAGTCTTAGGCATGGCAACTACCTCATCAATGTGATTTAGATGAAAAAGCTGCTTGCTGAATATCGATTTTGTTATCTTCTTATGCTTTCTCCGCTTCGTTTCTCTGTCTTTTCTTCTTTTGCGCTGGTTTTACCTTGTGTTTTTGTTGCAGCCTGTATTTCCTTGAGAGGAGCTTGCCAGTGGACATGAGCTTGTAGTTCTCAGTCATGTTCTTTCACTAATTGTGCAGCTGAAATTCGATGGAATTTTTTCGTGGTGCTAAGCTTCAAGACTACAATATGTATTCTTACAAAATCCATGAGGCATGAAGGTAAAAGTCTGGGAGATTTGTTTTATAGTAAAAATAGGAGATGCACACAGATCCAACAAGGGATATATGGGTAGAAAAATAAAGAAGGCAGGGCAATTGAAATGCTGAAGGCTGATGTAAATGATGGACTGTCATAGCTGCATGTGTAATCTCAATTGTTATAAACATAGTGAAACATTTAATATCTTCTATTTGCATCTAACTTTTGGAGAAAGACGACTCATCTTTTTGGGTCAGGATCCTATATTGCGTGAGTCAATTTACGAATGCTCATCCAACTTTCAATCCGTTGTACAAATGTCACAAGACTTACCTTTGTAATTTACAAAAAAGACAGAAAGAAAAGTAAGGTATAAACTGAAGAACTGGAAAACACAAATTTGGTCTAGGAAACGCTAGTTCGTCATTTTAGCAGCTAACCTTAACTATACTCCCTTAACCGAAACGACGATGGTAATATATAGAGTGGAGTTTTACAAGGGGGAGTCTGAGAAAGGTAAAATGTATACAAATTTTATCGAAAAAATTATTTTCGAAAGCCCTTGTCTCAACGGAAGCAAATCCAAGGAGTAATGGAAAGGGTAAAGAAAAATATGACAACTAATGAAACATCAATTTAGAGCCTATATGCGTGGAACCATAACATCAACAGCAAAATGTAATCAATGAAAGTCAAGAGACATATAAGTTAACAGATGCCAAAATCTAAAGATTACATAAACAGGCCAATACTATGATAAATATAGTCAAGTCATAGACCACATGAATAGGCTAATACTAAAAAGTACTCGTCTATCTACAAATTATCTGCCCTTGTCCGCCACGATCGCACCCTCATATATGTAAGATAAACTATAGTCAGGTGGCACAACTTTCAAAGTAGAAGAAAACTCAATTCTTGATCCAACTCAATACCAGATGTCTTACAAGTCGTAATAGTGTAGGAATTTTTAAAGTTTTTCTTCAGTAATGCTATCGTTACAATATCAACAAACGCCTTTGAAATTGCACATGTATACACTTCATTTTGTACTTTATAATTTTTATTTGAAGTCATGGAAGGATTACATGATGCTACGCCAAAAAGTTATGGGAGAACATTACAGAACAAAAATTATGATAACTTTAGTCACTGAAATCATTTCTCATGATTCATCAAGTACAATCTGTCGAAATGTTTTTCAAGAGAACTTGTTTTTCCAAATTGAGGGAAAGTAAATCTTTAAGATTTTCAGCACTAAATTTGTCTAACCAAAGCAGGCTAACGTTTAACTTTGTAAAATGTGAACAGTTCATAAGTGTTGTGGGTTTAGTTCTAAATTTTAACTAGCTATTGAATCGGTATAGCTATTTTTGTTTGGCAGGGAAATTACACTGGATAGCTAGATTATTTTTTTAAATAGGTATATATTATGTGTTTTGAATTTGTTTTTTTTCTTAAAAGAAAAAAACAAACTTACCACTAGATATAGTGTCTAGGGGCTTTTATTAAAAATAAAAAAGATATCAATAGGAATAAGTACAAGTAAGGGGAGTTACGCCTTAGCTTACTAATCCTAATGAGGTAACTAATTTCTACTAACAGGCATGAAGAAAACAAAAGCTAGAGAATACTAGATATTTTGTGATCATCACGGAGTTTGTAATACACTCTATGGTGATATTACAAATGAAAATGCTTAAATAATGCAAAAATATAACAATGAAGAAGAAGGTTGAGTTATCGAACTCAAACTTTCTTTTACAATTGCATGAACTAAAATAAATAAAATGCCCATCTAAAGTAACTTGAAGTATTTTCTTCTTCTTCAAACCTATCCAACAACACTGGATAATTCATCATTTCTTTATAGATTTATTGGATCTTGGTGAGCCTATTGACAGTCTTTGCCAATCGCATGTTTAAAAATTTTCTAAGTTAAATCATGACTTTATCACTCAAAGTCGGGCTTAATCCAACCTACCAAGCCACCACCGACAATTACTCTAGTCTCGATGGTGGATTAGACTACCTCCACAAATTCACTCTTCCCTCCTCTACCAATCAAGCAATATTCTACTATCACTCCCACCTGAAAAACTCCCTATCAACCATCCCCTCCCTACCAAAATTATTGATTTCAGATAATTGAAGAGAGCTAAGTCAGTTAGACAAGTCGACAAAAGCAGTTAGGAAATCTTGGCAAGAAAGTTAATTATGAATAGTAGCAGTCCTAGAGTTAGTTACTAATAGAATTAAATTTAGTTAGCAACAATTTATTCATTCCTTAGATTGTAATTAGCTATAAGGTCATGTACTTTACATTTGATTATTAGAAATTCTCTCAATCTTCATCTTTTTTCTTTCATCAAACGAGGTTATCTTTGTGATTCCTGAATTAACCATCTGAGTCCTCAAATTATAAATACCTCTTGTTATTCAGATAACATTGATATCAAAGATTATGCTTCTTGGCAATAATGTGAAAAGTGTGAAGGCAATTAGTGAATCTGGCAGTGAGAATTCTCCATTAGACATGAGAGAATTACATGACATAGTATAGAGATTGATAACTGAAGTTGGGAATCTAAATAGTGAAGTATCCTGTCCGAAAGGATTAGATCAAGTGGTGTTGCAATTGAATGATCAATTTAAAGGGGGTCCAAAGGTAGAGAACCCAATTGAAATAGAAACTACACCTCTAATGGAAGATATTTCCACTGAAAGGAGAAGAACAGAGTCTTGTAAGAGCTAATAAATTACATTCATGGAATGATTAAATATTCCAGATTAGAACCTCTCAAATTATTAAGAGAAGATCTGATCTTAGTTGTTTAAAGTGGACTGATTCTTTACTTTAGATAAAGTTCCACCAAAACATTTTAGTAGTCCATCGACCTTTCAATGATATGTGTCCTTTATGAGATATATGAAGTACTTACAATCCTCATCTTGGAATGAGTATGTAATAGCCGCAGCAGAGAGAATTAGCGGTAAGTATGATGAACTAATGGAGCAAATTAAGAAAATCAAATAAATTAGTGGCTTAAAACAAAACCAAACTATTTTCCAGGGTAAATCTTTCTCAAGAAAATGCTCTAACTTGTTTCTTGGGTGGATTAGAATGCGAACTCAATTTAACAGTGAGGATCACAAATTCTCTGACTTTGTCTTAAATTTTTAAGTCATCTAGGAAGCAAGAAGCCTACCAGGCTTCTCGGACTAGAGCTTATTGGCAAAATTCTCGACCTATGGAGCAAATACTTTAGAACAAACCTATCTGAGAGTGCTGCAAATGATAGGGGAGTTAACAGAAGAACATTGAGTTGAGATGGAATGAATGCAAAGGGATATTTTTTGAAATTTGAAGATCCAAAGGGTACTCCATTACCGAAAGAAGTAGAGGAATGGGATGATAAGGAACTGCTGGATCAAATGGAAATTTCTGTTCATGCTTTGAATGAATCACTAGGAGAGTAACTACTTATCATTTAGGAAAATCATTGAATATCTTGATTGATATTGGTGAAAATTAGACTAAGGCTACTATACCATAGATGGTGGGTGCATCTAATAGCAACACGATGAAGGGGGATAGAGTGGTCACTAGTCTATTGCAAGGAGTTGAATTCTATGCTAAGTTCCTCTTGCTACCATCGGGGTCTTGTGGTGTGGTTCTAAGATTGCAATAGTTTTTCACATCAATATGAACTTTAGTAAACTCACTATATAGTTTTGGTACAAAGGTAGGAAACATTACTTAACAAATAAATCTCATCTGTTAGACCTGGTAAACTAAAAACAAAATTTCAGGTAACCAATTTGTCCAGAATTACTTGCATTAGAACTTAAAGATCATATTGAGAAGGACTCTAGAAATGGACAAGTATTGAAGGAGTTTGGGAAATTGTTTACTGAACCAACTCAGTTGCCACCTTCTAGAGGAGTATTTGAACATAGAATTGACTAGTACTGAACCTATTAGTAAGAGACTATACATTTTCTTTCTGTTAAAAAGATATCATTGAGAATCTTGCACAATAGATACTAGACCAACGTATTGCTCAATCTAGTAGCAACCCATTTCCCTTATTAGTTGTGTTCGTTGGCAAAAAGGATGGATCATGATACGTTGTGTGGATTATAAGGATCTTGATAAGTACATTGTTAAGAATAAATTTTCTATACCCATGATAAAGGATCTTTTAGATAAAGTAGGGTATCTTCTCAATAATAAACCTAAAAGCAAGGTAGCATCAGTTAAGGATGAGTCAAGAAGATATACCAAAAGCACATTTGGGAAACAGTTTTCGAATTTTGAATATTTATTAATGCCATTTGGTTTGTCAAATACTTTTTCTATCTTCTAAGGGTTGATGAATTTTGTATTCCAAAATTTTTAAGGAAGTATATTTTGGTCTTCCTTGATGATATTCTAATTTATAGTTAGACCATTGAGGAACATTTGCTCCACCTCAACGATGTGTTTGTAGAAATGAAGAGGCATCAATTGTTGGTCAAAGAAAGCAAGTGTTTCTTTGGAGTGGACATGATTAAATATCTAAGCCATTTCATCACCAGAGATGGTGTTTCAATAGAACTTTAAAGGATTATTACTGTTCGGAATTAGACACTTCCAGCAATTATCAAATAGCGGTCAGGGGTTCATTGGATTGACAAGGTACTACAGAAGATTCATCTAGGGGTCTAGCATTATCAGTAAACCGCTGTAATGACTCTGAAGGTCATTTTTGACTTTTTAAAAAAAATATCATTTTAACCCTCTCGTTAGCGGCTTTGAGTCATGTTTAATTTATTCTGAGTGTTGTTTCTGAAAATCTTGTAAAAATTTGACTTTTTGATAAAGAAATGACTTTCAAAGGCTTAAGTTGTCTAATTTTGAAATTTTGAGTTATTTAGAGATTCAATTATTGGAACGAAATTCCATCTACTTCATTAGTTTTGGAATATGAAATTTAGTCTAGGGGAGTTATCGGAATAACATTTGGTGTTGTTATGTGGGTTTTAGATTAGAAGTTGAAAATTGAGTTTAAGTTTAGGTTTTTGATGAAGAAATGATTTTTGGAAGCTAAAAATTGTTTTCCTAGCTAAACGTTCTCGGAATGGGAATCTTATGGCGTGGTCAGCTCCGGAACGTCGAAATAGCTTAAAACTACTTTTCTTCGGTTGGCGGGGGATTTCGATTGCATTTTGATCCTCTCAGTTCTTTTAGCTAAAATTAGTCGGAAAGAAGTAGGACCCTAATTTTTTCATAGGATGCTCCGCTGAAAATTTTGACAGCATTATTGGATCCTAAATGTCAAAATATATGTGGTAACACTATTTATTTGCATAAACGGACATCGAATGACCCGAGAATGCTCCGGAGAAATTTTTGGAATTCCTGGTGCCAACAATAGGAGCCAAAGCCCCGCGTTCACGGGAGTCTTGGTGCGTCCGCGCATGGCCATCATGCCATAGGCACGTGTTCGCAGCGTCTTGGCCGCATCGGCGAAAGCCTAGCACATGCCAGCTCGCATTTGCGCCAGGCATATCGCGTTCGTGAAGGCCTTTTATGAGGCAATGGCCAACCCATATAAGGCTGGTCGTGCAGCAGCTGACCCAAACTTTGTAAAAGTTTAACTTTTGATCTGAAACTATGTTTTTAGTAATTCAAAAGGCTATGTGACTTGAATTTTCACATGAAACACTGTAAAGGTATCAGATTCTTATTTTGGCATGTATTTTGAGGTAGAACTGTCGTTTTAGCAGTTTATATTCTTGAAACGGGTGAAAACTTTACATTATGATATCTCGGTCAATTATTGAAGGAATTAGATTAAATTTGGGGCTAAGTTCTATTTATCGAGAGGAACGTTGTGGTATATTTGGATACTCATAATTTGGCTGTTTTTCTGTGAAAATCTGACCGAGAAAATTTTATAAGAAATGTTTTCTGATAAAGAATGTAACTTCATTTTTAAGCTGCTTCTCGGCCTTCTGGGATCCAATTTGGGATAAATTTCTAGCTATAAACTCGAGCTGACGTGGGGATTGTTTTACACGGGTTTGTTCAGGATTTTGGGTGTGGACCATATTTTTTCCCATTCTGGATATAATTACTATCATTTTCCCAGAGTTTTGAGTTTTTATGGTCAAATCAATCGTGATAACATTTTGAATTGTATTTTGATAGGTGAGAAGCATTAGGAAGCAATCAGGAAATCAAAAGCTTAGTTGGATTGACTCAGGATGCGAGGAATCGTCTTTCAAGTAGGCTAAGCTTCTCTAACCTTACGACTGAGATGAGATGTATGATTGTGGGCTGAGATGTTGGTATATGGACTGATGACTGATGAGTATATGATATATATATGGCTGACCCTCCTGTATGTGTATGATATGTGCTGGCTTAAGATGACATTTATTGTATTGTTCGCTGCATTAGTAATGATTACTATATTGGATGGATTACGACACTATTAGACTACAAGATGGCCTGGTAAGGGTTGGATTGGGCTGAGAATATGTGATAGGTATGTATACTGCACTTGGTTCTTAACTAAATGTGTGTGTAACCTGATGCTACTGAGATATACTAGCTTGTGAGGCTGACAAGTGATTACATGCCGCATTGTGCACTGGTTCTAGCATTTATACATGAGTCTGATAATTCTCATTGTTCTACACATCTGTAACTACCTATATTTACTCTGAGTACTTATGATTTCCTAGATTGTGGTATAATTTCTTGGTTAGGTCCTCTTCGATGTTTCGTCGCATATGTGATTCTATATATAACTATTTATCTGTTATGTACTTGATATACTGGCTAGTGACTGGACAAAACATACTATGTTCTGGGAACTATTATGATTGTACTCCTAAGGGAGCCTCGTGACCTGTGATACGAGATACAATACTACTGAGCCACTAACAGGTTAGAGATAGGAGTGTGACCCTGTTAGCGAGATGTAGGCTATATCCTACGAGCTTCCTAGTGCTATTTGTGACTGAGACACTATTTATATGAGTTAGTCTTGGAGAGTCGCACCCTATTTAGAGATAGGCACATTGTCAGTGAGCCGAAACATAGTTGCCTTTGGCTATATCCTTGTAGCAGCTAGGTTGCGATCTGATGCTGAGTAGGTGACACACTTTTGATTGTCTTCCTCTTGGGCCTTAGCTTAGGTTATACTAATGTTGCCCTAGAGTTGCTATACATGGAGCCAAATTGTTACATCACAGGATTGGGTGTCACAACCTAACACAGTATACACTCTGGATCAGGTTTCATAACTTGACATGATATACACTTTAGGATCGAGTGTCACGTCCTAACACAAGTAGGGTGATTATTTTTACCACAGGGGATTCGTCCCACCATTATATACTCAGGCTCCAAGATCAGGTGTCATCTCTTGACCTTAAAGGATACTTGGGATCCAGTATCATGTCCTGACACGAGATGGTACTTGGGATCGGGTGATTGTTCCATCACAGGGATTACAGTGTACACCTTGATTGTGCGTAGGTGTACCCTCTGGGATTATGGGGGCTCCAGGGGCATAGAGGCTTAGATACTAGCTAGGGCCTTCCACCCACATACAATCCGACCCCTACCTATGTGATACTGAGAGCTGGGTTTTGTGGTGTTCTATCAGTAGGGATGTGATATGTTACTGGGCCCTAGTAGGGCTTTATGTCAGCTGGATTATGATATGTTACGGGGTTCTAACCATTGGGGAACGTGGATGTTACCGATACATTACTGTTAGATGGGCTCTGATTTGTAGATCTTACTGCAATTCTCTATATTTGAGCATTTATTACATATTTACTGTATTTCACTCAGTTGGTCGATG
>JAABOM020000007.1:19548572-19587844 GCA_011800125.2 Solanum clarkiae
AGAAAATTCACAATCCTTCAAAAAAAAGTCACAACCTTTCAAAAAGGTCACAACCCTTCAAAAAAGTTGCAACCCTTCGAAAAACTCACAGCCCTTCGAAAAAGTAATAATCCTTTGAAACAGGCATAACTCTTCAAAAAAGTCATCACTTTTCGAAAAAGTCACGACTCATTGAAAAAGTCACAACCTTTTGAAAAAGTCACAATCCTTCAATGTAAAAAATTATTTGGTTTTAATATAATATAATATAATTAAAGTTACATTGGAAAAATAATATTGTCATCCGACTTACAATACTTTTAGAATTGTCTGGTATCTATTTCGATGTATCAATTAATTGTTATCTACTTCCTTTTTGCATGTATTCATCCTAAATTTCTTCATATGATGGTTTCTAGAATGATTAAAAAAAAAGTTGTTTGCTAAGCTGATAACGACAATCTTACTTATGGGAAATGATGGATTAAAATGTACTTGTGCACATATTGCATATGAAAGAATCCTATTATATACAAATAACGATGTACATTAGTGTTTTTGCAAACTATTTCAGATATTGCATATAGCGATGACATGTTCTGTTGTATTAGTATGAAGGCCTTTGAGTGAGTTTAGTCTAATTATTATGTTCTGTTGTGTTAGCATGAAGGTCATTGGCCGAGTTTAATCTAATTATTTTACTCGTATTTATCAAAAAAATTGCATAAACAATCAATATGTTGGGCCTTTGCTATCTAGTTACCTAGTATTAAATATGAGCAGAGTGACTGATTGGTGTATATTGTATATTAACAAAAATATACCTTAGTAGGATTTTGTTTTTAAGATATTAGAAAGTAGTATAAAGAATAAACTAAATATGATCTCTTCCAAAATTGGATAAAATAATAATGTACTATTAGATTTCACCATTTAATATCCAATGAATATTTATAACAAAAAATAAGCCATTAGATTATTTACTTCTTATGCACAATAAAATATAATAAAAATTGACATTTGAAAATTTTTAGCTAATATTTAAAGTATTCTCTTATTTCAATCTTTATTTATAAACATTCATAAAATAAACTATATTGACTTTTTTAACTTTCCAAACGAAAAATATGATTATGCAAATACATTTGATATGATACAAAGACTATCTTTTATGGGTACTACTAACATAGATTTAAATCATACTAATTCTTTTCCTAATAAGAAAAACTTGACTCAAAAATGCCAGTGAGGATAAGATTAGAGCCACGAACTTTATATATTTCAAGGTGATAAAACCTAACTGTAACACCCAATAAAATTACCAAAATACTCCTAGAGGAGGGACGTGCGCATAACACGCCTTTCCATGCTCCATTTGCAAATTCGAGATCGAATTTGTGATCAGCATGAAAAATTAAATGGGCAGATCACCTCGTTCAAATTTTAGAGCAACTGAATCAACAAAAAATTTTACTGGATAAACTAATGACGTTTTTTCTTTTTATTTTGTGGGTAATTTCATCCTAAAACATTTGGGGTCCTATTTAAAGTCCCAAAGCACATAAAACGCCAGTTTTCATAATTGAAAATCCTCTCCTTCACTCGTAAACATAAACTCTCAAGAAAGTCATCAAGTTAGGATTAGATTTTAAGATTCATTCTCAAGATAAGTTATTCTTCATGAATTTTAATCCACCCAACCCAAATTACTTCATCTATTTATGAATCTCTAATAGAATCTTAAATCATAACCTAAGGTTCCAAGAAGCCGAATTCAAGAATTTCAAGAAAAGATTTATTGATTCTTCTTTTTCAAGAATGTAGGTTCTTCATCAAGAACTCTAAAATTTCTAAGTCCAGAATTCAAGAATCAAGGAGAAGAATTCAAACAATGTTTTTCCAATTTCTTCCACTCTAAAGGAACTACCAAGATCGAGAATTTTCTCCAAGAAAGCTAGTATTCATCAAGATTGTAATATCAACTTTCCATGTATGTAAGGCTAAACTAAAAGCACAGCATTGTCCTTCCATGTACCGCATTGATGGTCATAGATGAGTTAAGAGTCCGTGAGTCCCGATACATGATTCTTGAAGTATTATCTTGACTAAATTCTTGAAAACTATATTACTTATATATATTTTCATATGTTGATGATTATCATAAACTTTTTTTCTTGAATTGATTACTTTTCATGAGATATTGTATAAACCCTACATGTTAACTTTTGAAAGCATGCAAGAAATGAACTACGGAGATAAGTCTAGCGCCTTGATGATATAAATGTGCTTGTTGTTGTGGCTCTAGTCCTGAATTGAGTGTGTTGATGATGATGTTAATGAGATTGATATCCTTACTTAGAGAGGTTGAACTTTGGGTTCTTTAATTTTCTTTCTTCCCTTCATTGAGTTGATGGTTGATGAGATGAGTTGTTATTCTTTGTCCCAAAGAAACTAAATGATGAGAAATCTTGATATTTGATGTTTATGAGCATATTGAGTCCTGAGAGGAGTATCGAGTACCGAAATGAGTCAGAGTGAGTCTCACTCACACTCTAACTACATAGCCAGCGTAGGAGAGGATTGGACCGTGAAAAAAAAGATGTTTCCTTAGTCCCAAAAGAGGATTTGATGTTATTATGGATGCACAGATGCCACGCCCTTTCACCCAGGCAAGGTACTGGAAGGATATCTTAACGACATCACTTCGTTGTATCATCACCGGCTCATAGGTAATGGTTGTATGTCTGAGAAACTCCCAGATAGGTGCCACACTGATAGTACTCTGATGTTGAGTTAAGTTTCATTGAGTTGAGCTGAGTTGAGCTCCCTTGAGTTGAGTTGAGTCTCATTAAGTTGGTTGATGGGGTCACTTGTCTACTTTTTATTCTTTTTTTAGATAGACATTTGACAAATTGATTGGTTATCTTTCTGAGTTGATGTCATTCCATATTATTCTACCTGTTTTTATTCTATTCAGCTATTTTACATACCATACATTCCACGTACTGACGTCACTTGGCGCTATCATTTTATGATGTAGATATATGGACTAGGGATCATCAACAAGTGCATCATTGAGGGTCTAAGAACGTTCAGGTGATTGGTGACCCTCCCCTACTCCGGAGGAATCATTATATTTATTTTCACCTTGCTTTTAGAGTTAGATTTGATCATCTTTATTTCATTTTGAGGTACTCATGGATCTGTCATTCGCACTACTTAATAGTGATAAAGGCTTTATAGATTAGAGTCGAATGTTGTTGTCAAGACTTGTTGAGCTAGCTCTTTCTACTATCCTTTTTATTTATTGATATTATCTTGAGACTAGATGAGATGTGCCTATTACTTTCCTTAGTCTTCCGTTGATTGTCTTACGTTTATTGATTTAATAAATGTGATGAGGCCAAGTGGTTCACTTGGAGACTAGCAATAGTCTCTGAGTGTCTGTTACGTTTAGGGTACCCTCTCAAGCGCGACACTAACATTTTTATCTAATACACCCTTATTTCGTTTTATTCAAAAATAGTAATTTCTATCAACTAAAAATTCTCAATGCAAACCATTCAAGAAATTATAAAATTCAAATTTTTTCTATAAATAGGAGTCAATTCAGGGCAAACAAAACAACAATAAAGATATTTTTGAAGAAATAGATTTCTCCTCCTCCTCGCAATTGTTACCATGCCAAGAAAGAAAGTGAAATTTGCATTTTCTCTTAGATTTGTAGGGAAAAAATGGCTAAAGACTCGAGCTTATTCAAAGATCGATGCAGATTTGAATGTGGGTCATTCCAATTGTTGAAATCTCAGCTTAAATCTTGATTTTGAACCAAATAGCAGAAATCCCAATTCATGAAAATCGTCTCTGTAAACATTCACACTTTCTTTTCATTCTATACCTTTATTATCAAGAATCTTGAGACACCATCACACCAACCATCACTATTTTTCACCAATTCCATCATCACAATCATATAGGGTATAAAGGGGGTTGAGGGTAGAGTGATAAAAATGGCAGCTATTTCGTGGACCTGTGGTGCTTGGAGACAGAGGCTCAGAATTCATACAGAAATGCTAAGGGTGAGCCAGAGCCTACTGGATGGTTAATGTCAAGTTTTCTGGAGTTGGTGTTTTATGTTTAATAGGAAACTGTATGTGCATGGCAGCATACTTGGCCATTCAGGCTCCAGTTTTGGAAAAATACCCTGCAAGTGTATCAGTGACAACATATTCATACCTTTTTGGTTGTCTTTTAGTGGTAGCAACAGCCTTCTTGGTGACCAATGAGTCAACTGACTGGAACTTGACATGATCTGAAGCTTTTGCCGTGTGCTATGCTGGAATTGTTGCATCTGCCCTGAACTATGGAATGTTGACATGGTGCAATAAGAATCTTTGCCCTTCTTTGATTGCATTATACAGTCCACTTCAACCTCCCGCATCAGCATTTCTATCAAGAATTTTCCCTGGGAGCCCTATTTATCTAGGAAGCATATTTGGAGGACTTCTCATTATATCTAGCCTTTATTTGGTGACTTGGGCATCTTACAGACAAAGGCAAGTAGCCATTAGAATTGATCCTTATGCTTCTCGATCGTCGGATCCTCCAATTACATATCAGCTAGGACACCTTTTTTCAGTTCCTCCATCCTCAGTAACTGTTGAACGAAGCCGCAGACATGTACAAACAATTTTTTTTGTTCTCTTTTTCATTAATTCTCATTGTAATGAAATACATCTATTTAATACAAGAAAAAGAAAACCTAAAGTGCTATTTTAGGTAGAATTCTACTTAAGGTAATATACATATAAGGCAACAAAGGCAAGCAGCCATTAGAATTGATCCTTATGCTTCTCGATCGTCGGATCCTCCAATTACATATCAACTAGGACACCTTTTTTCAGTTCCTCCATCCTCAATAACTGTTGAACAAAGCCGCAGACATGCATAAACAATTTTTTTTATTCTCTTTTTCATTAATTCTCATTGTAATGAAATACATCTATTTAATACAATAAAAAGAAAACCTAAAGTGCTATTTTAGGTAGAATTCTACTTAAGGTAATATACATATAAGGCAACAATAAGCATTAATGTAATAATATTTCCTAGAATTACAATCTCCACTAATCATGGTATTTGAATCAGATCTCTTATGTCTAATAGTCCCCCTCAAGTTGGTGCATAGATATCTATCATGCCCAGCTTGTCAATCACTTCATGAAATGTTCTAACGGGTACTTCCTTTGTGAGGATATCTGCGAGTTGGTTTGTAGACTTTACATACGGAAACTGGATAATCTTCTGATCAAGTTTTTTCTCTAATGAAATGACAATTCATTCAACATGTTTAGTTCAATTATGTTGTACTGGATTTTGTGCGATTCTAATAGCAGATTTATTATCACAAAACAACTTAATAGGTCCAGAATATCAATTCCAAGATCATGAAGAACTCTTTGAATCCATAATAGCTCACATAAACCATACATCATACCTCAAAATTCTGCTTCTGTACTTGATCGAGAAACAATCTTTTGCTTCTTACTTCTCCGGGTAACAAGATTACCTTTAACAAATGTGAAGTATCCTGAAGTAGATCTCCTAGTTGAGTAATCTCCAGCCCAGTCAGCATAGGGGTAGCCTTCAACAATGGGTGCTTCATTCTTTGAGTACATCAACCCTTTTCCAGGAGCTTTTTTCAAATACCTTAAGATCCTATGGATTGCATTCATGTGTTCTACACTTGGATCTTGCATAAACTGGCCCACCACACTTACCGCATATGCAATATGTGGTCTGGTATGATATAGATAGATCAACTTCCCCACTAGACGTTGATAACAGACTTTGCCTGTTAATTGCTTCACAGAAGGAATTCCAAGTTGTTGATTCATGTCGATCGGTGTTTCAACTGGTTTGCAATTAAGCATTCCAGTTTCTGTCAATAAATCCAATACGTACTTCCGTTGGGAAAGAGAGATTCCCTTTCTCGACCTTGACACTTCAATACCTAGGACATATCTCAATTGTCCTGAGTCTTTCATTTCAAACTTGGTCGCTAAGTACTATTGTAGTTTCTCCATTTCCTCAGGGTCATCACCAGTTAATACCATAGCATCTACATATATAATCAGTGTTGTTACCTTTCCCCCATTGTGTTTAACAAACAAGGTATGGTCAAAGTTACTTTGTAAGTAACCAACAGACTTCATTTCCAACGCAAACCTCCCAAACCAAGCTCTAGGTAACTGTTTGTTTTAGCCCATAAAGTGATTTTTTTAGTTTGCATATTTATCCTTTATGCATTGGTCCTTGCTTAGTGCCCGATGGAAATTCCATGTATACTTCCTCTAAATCACCATTTAGAAAGGCATGTTTTACATTAAACTGTCGTAAAGGCCATATTCTATTCACTGCAACAGATATAAGAATGCGAATGGTACTGAGCTTGGCTACTAGTGCAAACGTTTCTTTGTAATCAACTCCATCCTTCTGCGTGTAACCTTTTTCCACTAGCCTTACCTTGTATCTATCAATGCTTCCACCAACTTTGAGTTTCACAGTATATACCCATTTACAACCAATTGTTTTTATTCCTCTTGGCAGTGGAATCAATTCCCCAATTGAGTTTCTTTGCAAAGCTTCCATCTCTTCATTCATTGCCTTGGTCCATTTTGGATCTGTTAATGCCTCCTGCACACTACTAGGAATAGGTACTTTGGATAATTGATCACCAATTAGAGCATATGAATCTGATAATCTATGACTTGAGATATAGTTGTTAATTGGATATCTGACCTTGGTTCTAAGATCAGGTTCATATTGTTTTCTAGGGATACCTCTATTTGATCTTGGTGGTAATTGAGAAGAAGGTCTATTGATAATTACCTGAGGTACAACATCTTCTTGAACATTCTATGGAGACTCTTCAGTTGATGGTGTTAATATGGGGACTTCTACAATACCTTCATTGCCCATTGATACTACATCACTCTCAGATAGATTGGGCAAAGTTGGAGATCTATAGGCTGATCAGGGGGAATCTCTTCAATCACATGTGTATTGTTACTCAATTTTCATTTGCAATTCTTCCAAATTTATGAATTCAACTTGCTCTAGTTGAACTCCACTATATTTCTTATTCGGATCAAGTGCTTCACTTGCATTCTCCCCAGAAGGGGTTAAACTGGAAACCTCCTCCATAATAATGTTCGCTTTCATGAAAGGAAACGTCTAATGTAACATGCAACTTCTTATTTTGAGGATCATAGCATCGATACCCTTTTTGGAAGTCCGAATAACAAAAAAATACACATCTTTTTGCACAGGGATCCAATTTTGCTCTCAAGACTTTTGGAATATGGATATAGACTGTACATCCAAAAACTCGAGGTTCAAGGTTTGGTAGATGTGCTGTTGTACCAAATGACCTTAACTTTTGTTAAGGATTTTGGAAAATCAATAACTCGGGAAGGAGCTCGGTTGATAAGATAAATAGCTGACTTTACTGCTTCTCCCCAATAAAAGTGAGACATGTTCATACCAAAAAGAGAGGCACGAACTACTTCCAAAATTTGTCTGTTATTTCTTTCTGCCAAATCATTTTGTAGTGGTGTATATGTGCAGGAAGTATGATGTCGTATCCCCAGCTGACTAAGATATTCTCCAAATGAACCATCCATAGACTCCCTAGCATTATCAGACTGCCAAATTTGAATTTTTTGTTTTGGTATTGAGTATGCACCATATTGTAAAATCCATAAATGCTTTACATGCATCACTCTTCTTGTAAATTATAGACACCCATGTCATTCTAGTACATTCATCAGCAAAAGTGATAAAATATCGAGCTTTTGAAATAGAGGGGACCCTTGCAGGACCCCAAATATCCGAATGTATAGCAAGTGAAAGGTTCTCAACATTTATTCAAACTTGGAAAATAAGGAATTCGATGGCTTTTTGCTAGTTCACAAATATTACACTGGAAATCTGAAGCACCTAAATCAGAAAACAAATGTGGTCTAAGTGTCTTAAGATAACCAAAAGAGATGTGTCTCAGTCTCTGATGCCATAGCCATATTTCTTCTTTAGCCTTCTCAACTCCACTTGTATGGCAAGACCGCCCAAATTTATGTTCTACATTCTCAGTCAACTCCATATAGTATAGATTTCCCCATTTAACACCATAGCCAAGAAAGATATAAAATAAAGGCCAAAAAGTTACAATACGGTTAAGAGATGAGGTAATTTGTCTTACAGACAAAAATTTATTTTGGAGTGATGGCACCACCAAAATAGTATCAAGTGTCAAAGTACCAGGCAATTCAACAGATCCCTCCCCTATTACATTACAAGTATTTCCATTAGCTGTAGAAACAACTTGTTGTGAGGATGGGTGAATGGTTTGTAAGTTATTAGAGTCTCTAGTCATATGAACAGATACACCTGTGTCAATAATCTAGGTATTTTACTCAGAAGTGACAGATAAAAATCAACCTTACCAAAGTTACCTGGTTGAGCCAAATTGGCTGCAAGTTGTGATTGCTCCCCTTGTGTGGCTATTGCCGCCTTGTGTGGTTTCTTTGAAAAATCTCACCAATTTGGATGTCCAATAATTAATGCAGTGTTGTTTGGTGTGCCATCTGTTATTGCAAACAAGATTATTTGCTTTTCTTGATGATGGATTACTTCGACTCTTTTTTGTTTCACATTGAACCACCATGGCTGAACATTCAGGGTGCTGGTCTATAGCTTCCCATAATTTGCCTTTGTTGTGCTTCTCTCCTTACAAACACATAACAACTTTCCAAATCCAATTTAGGATATTTTCACAAAATCTCACCACGAACTTGATCAAATTCCATATCAAGTCTGCTTAGAAATATGTGAACTGGAAGCCTGGCCACCATGGAGTGTAAATGTACAATCCCTTCTGATGAATTCTCTTGAGAAGTGGTCTAATGGTCAATTTCCTGGAAAATTGCAACGAGTTCATTATAATAGGTAGACAAAGGTCGAATATTTTGCTTGGTGGTGAAAGACTGTTGATTCAGTTCAAATAAGCAAGTCTCATCATATCCATCATAGAAAGTTTTTGAAGCAGCTTCCCATATCTCGTTGGTTGTTAACAGGCGAATAAATCTTTGCATCAGATGTGGGATCATTGAATCAATAAGCCAACTTTGAACTTTGTGATATTCGGTGATCCATGTGCCATACGTTGAATCTGTTGGTGATGGTTTGGTCAATTCACCTGTAAGATATCTGTAATACCCCTCATGTACTTCAGAATTCCCTATACGTATATTTCCCTAATATCTTAAAATTTGTGCATGATTTCAAAAATTCGACTTCATATTCTTGTTCGAAGGTCAAAATTGAGTGGGAAAAGGGTAGCCATCTAATTTTATAAGACCCGTAGTGAAAATTATTTTCCATGGGAACTAAAAATGGTATTCCTGCATGCCCAGGGCGTGACACACCTGGGAAGCAGCACAGTGTAACTGGCCCTTCACGCCTAGCCTGCGTCACGCCTAGGGTGCGGACTAGTATAAATTTTTCCTAATTTTGCTTGTTTCATCTAAGGGAATTTGGGAAATAACCCAATGCCCATTTAAACGTGAAACCCTCCTTCCTTAGTAATTTTACATCTCTAAAACCCACACATCCCTCTCAAATCCTCTCAATAACATCAACCAATCCACCATTCAATTTCAAGAATCTCAAGCACTAATTTTGGAATTCAAGAACCCAACACAAACCTCAAGCCTTCCTCAACTCAATTCCAAGAAAGTCTCAAGTTTAGGTATATGAGTTTCATTCAAAGGTTCCTTCCACTTATAAAGACAAACCTTTCCTCTTTATCAAATTGCATGATTTTTAATATTGATTAACCTATGGATAAACTTGATTATGCATTCAAATGTGATTGAGTTTTGATTCTTCAAGTATGGATTAAGTATGCATGAATATCTCTTGAAGCTATTTTCATGAGTTGATTATGCTTATTGAAGCTATACGTGACGTGAATTATGAGACTATGAATGATGGTGAATTGTCAAGATGGATTTCATGACACCCAAATAAGGGTTTTACTACTATGTTGGTGGGTTGATTTAAATGACTTCAAATTAAATTGATTTTACTCCTTCTTGTCCCATACTCCCAAATTGCATGCTTTTAAGTATGTGTATGCATACCCACCATGTTTGATCAAGTTTGCATGATTATGAATCTTATGTTGATGGAAGGTTATAGCCACATTTGCAAGACAAGTATTTTTATGATAAGTTATGGGCTCCTAAGCATGTGTTGAACATATGAAAAGTTTCTATGATCTGCAACTGTATTATTGAGTTTTTATGCTACATTTATGCTCTTGTGAATTGTGAAGCCTACTAGAAGGGGTTATGAACTATGTTGTATGCTTCACTGATATGTTATTACATTACAACACATTTAATGTCTAAAACATATGATTTTGCATGTTCTTAATGTGACCTTTTATGATTTTTATTTGTTTTTGTGTTGTTCTTGTAGAAAATAAAGGTTGGCATGATTTTGGGAGAAAATTACAGATTTTGATGAAGTTCAGGACATACGAACCACCCTACGAGTTGTAGCCCAAGCTATGAGTCATAACGTGCCCTCGTAGCAAAAACCAGTGTTCAAAAATTAGGAATTTACAAAGTGAAGGTCAGCTATACGAGGCTAACCTACAAGTTGTATGTCTTACTACGACTCGTAGGAATGAGCCTCGTAGCCAGGAATAGTGTTTCCAAAATTTGGACCAAGGACTGCAACTGAGTAATATAAGAAGACATTATGCGTCGTAGATCAGACCATGATTCGTAGAAATGGATCGTAGCAGTCAAGTCCAAAATATCATGTGCTGAATGCGAAAGCCCAACTATGACTCGTAGCTCACTCTATGAGTCGTAATTGTGAACCGTACGTACTGCCAGCTATATTTTCTATTTTATTTTTATGGTCTTTTTGTAAATAGTATAAATAGTTAATGATAGGGTTTTTGAAAGGGAGATTCGACACTTTACAGAGTCTACACCAACTTTGAATATCCTTAGAGAACTTTTCTAGGGTTTAGTGTAGATTTTAGTATTTTGATTTTGAAGACCCATTTTGGGAGATTTGAAATCACTTGTATTCAACTTCCATTAATCCAAGCTTATGGTTTCAATATCAAGGTTGTTTTGTTCTTCATTATTCTTGGGCAATCTCTAAACCATGGTTATTCCAATCATTGTTTGTGAGTTTGCCCTAGCCATGAGTAGCTAAACATCCACAACTTGGGGTTGTGGGAACCATAAGGAGTTGACTAGAAATAACTCAAATTTTGTGCATTTGTTTGATTGGGTATTTATAGGTATTTTCTATTTCTTTTCATCTTGAATGTTGTTTGGTGGTGGCCAACACCAAATCCTGCCTAGTATTACGATCCTGACCAAGATAATGATGAATAGGAAAAGGAGAGTAGATAACAAGATTTGATTAATGTGTTCTCATCTAATCATCCAAACCTGACCAAGAGGAGGTTGATGGGGACAATGGGTAACGGTTAGTTACCACACCATGGATGCCAACCATGCGCTATGATAAAATTCGACCTTCACCTTCACAAGAGGGCTGAAAGAACCTAAGTTATCATCCTGCATGCAATGCCTAATTATGGTTATGTCATCTAGGGTATTAGAGTTAATGAATCATGGGGAACACAATTTTCAAGTTGTCCCTTAAATTGATTGTCTTCTCGCATTAGTAGTGTAGTATTTTAATTGTTTTGTTTACCTTGAAATTGCAAACCCTCCCTATTTTAGAGAATGTAATCCATTGATGCTTGAAATGATTAGTAGTGAGTCAATATGGTCAACCTAGTATTCCCTCTAGATTCAACCCTAGCCTTTGGTTAGGTTTATACTTGACTGCGACAGCTTTACTATTGGAGCATGAACATAAAAAATTTATGGCGGCATTGCTGGGGAATATGGCTAGGTTCTTGACTTGCTTTCACTAGTAGTTAGTTCAAGTGTTGATTACTAGATTCTCTTATATATTACTTTTGTTTGTTTTGTTTTGTTATTACAGGTGTCCAAAGAGAACGCAGTGAAGGTTCAGCTTGGATACACTCGTCGATTGTTAAACACAATGGCTGAACCAAAGCTCATCTTCACAAGTGATTTTTTAGAGTCATTGCAAAGATGTGTCCTATTCTATAGGCAACAGTCTGAAGACCCTTATAACCACCTACAAAATTTTGCTCAAACATTAAGGGGGATGCTTAGGACACGACATCCAGCTTGGGATGCCAAGGCTCTTCAGGCCTTTCCCATGACTCTTAGTTGTGAGGCTGCGGAGTGGTGGTCTATCCTTCCACCAGATGTTTGTTCTAACTGGTGAGAAGTGCAAAGGGTCTTCCTAATGAACTTTTATAATGAGCTGAACAACCAACACCCGCTGGATTCAACTGTTAACTTCAAACGAGTTCCGGGAGAATCTTGGGGTGAAACTTGGGATAGGTACCAAGAATGTTTAAAAAAAAAAGCAGAACCATGGTCTAACGGATGATGTGTTAGTGTCCAGCTTCTACTAAGTACTGAGCTCCGAACAGTAGTCGAAAGTTGATGTCTTATTTGGAGGAGACTGTTGGGCATTCTTGAGGCAGCTTTTTAATGAGGTTATTGAGTACATGGTCAAATTACCTGCGGTTAGCCAAGTTTACCAGCCACTTTAAAAACAACCTCTTGCTGCCACAAGCTTACCAAAGGAAGGGTCTAGTAGTGTAAAAAAGGATGGTATGACCAATTGGTTCAAGCTACCCCATCAACAATGTGTTATAGATAGACTCTCAGGGATTGAGCCCGTGCTTGAATTGATTACAGAAACCGATGAGCCAGAAGAGATACTACATTAAATAAAGTTTGATGTCATTAAGGTAAATTATAAAGTGGACCAACAAATGATGGCAATACAAAGACTTGATGACAAGGTTGAGCAGTTTTCCACACAGCTAGAGTTTGTTCAAAAGGATCGGAGGAGAGATCATAGGATTGATGATAAGAGCTCATCAACCTATGAGGAAGTCTGAGTACTTATGATAACTTAGTCGAGCCACGACATTAAAAAAGGTGCTTCTTGGGAAGCAACCCAAGTATCTTTCATGTTTTTGTCTTATTACTAAGTTTATTTTGGTTGTTTAAATTTTTAGGCAGTGGATTGATTTCTTGGTTTTGATTTTAAAAACATTGGATCAGTTGTGTTGTTTTGAAGATTGGTATGTTTCGAGTTTTTGTTTGCAAGTATGAATCAAGTGTTGAAAGTGTGAAGAATAGCATTTGAAGCAACCTCTACAACTAAGCCTACAAGTTGTAGTGAACACTATGACTCATAGTCATGCCTCGTAGAGGGAAACAGTGTTTGATTAAAGTTGGCACTTACACTACGAGCCAACCTTACGATTTGTAGGGTCCCCTACGAGTCATAAGTGGGGTTCGTAGTGCCCAGGTATGATCTCTGAATTAATCTAAATGTTGGGGTCTCTACAAGACCAGGACCTACGAGTTGTACGAGCCCAAACGACTCATAGTCAGGGTTTCATAGACCCGATATACAAAATTTTTAAAGTCGACCTTGACCCCTAATTTCCCAATTTTTAAACGGTTACTTCCCCCCAAAGCATTCCTAAACTACTTTTCTACTATTTCAATCAAGTTTTCCGTCCACCTTTGCTGATTTTCGATCATTTCTTCGGCGAGTCCACTGCTCTAGGTTTCGGCTTCCTTTTTTGCTTCTTAGTGGATCTATTTATTTTCATTCTCTCACGTGGTATGTTTCCTTGGTTGAATTATGCGCACACTTGTTATAAACTTCTTGAATTATTGGGTGATTGTGTATTGAGAATACCTATGAGAATGTGATTGTGTATTGAGAATACCTATGAGAATGTGATTGCTTAAATATGAGAAGTAGGGTTGGTCCATTAGAATTCCCTATTGTTGTTCTAAGATTGTGAAAGCACTCTTGTGGATTATTGTGACGATGGAAATCTTGCCATATCTAAATGTTGACCATGTTATGAGATGGTTATATGATAATTGATTGATAATAGGTTCATGGCGGGGTGGGAATCGGGGTGTGTTTGAATTGAGATTGATCATTTGAGATGCCCTTTGTATTGATGTGTTGTGGATTCCTTTGAACTCCCATTATCATATGTTGGTGTGACTTTTGTGAGTTTGCGGATCAATTATTTCTGGGTGTTTCTCGAATGCGATTGGGAAGTGTTGTTTAATTGATTTGATCATGAGTAGATCTTTGTACGATAAGTTTTAATTTGGGTCATCAATGTTTGAATAATGGGTTTGTTTGTGTGCTTGAGATATTGCTTGGCTCTTGCCTCGATGTTGTTTACATTATGGTTGAGTTGTTGTTTTGTCGTGTATGGTAAGGTTACAGGCACCATAGGTTCCTTCTGTTTTATGCTACGAGGACCACCTATGACTCGTAGGTAGCCCTACGGGTCTTAGTTACCCTTCGTAGGAAATAGCAGACTCCTGTGGTTCCTTGACACTTGCCATACGAGACCCACCTATGGGTCGCATTGTTCACTTCGAACCGTAGTGAGGGTCTCACAGGACCTGTGTTGTGCTAAAAGTATTTTATCATCTGCTACGAGCCTGGACTACGAATTATAGGTTACCTTACGAGTCGTACCTGTGCCTCGTACCTACAAGTTTGCAGCTAGTTTAGTACATTTTTTTCTCTGTGTTTTCTTCTCTTAGTTTTTGTTAATTTTTGTTTCTTTTTCTGTGTGATTCCTGATTGCTAGACATAATGGTGCTCATTTGTGGTATATGGTGTGATTTTCAAGTACAATGCCTCCTAAGGATAAAAATGTTTTCAGCCCTTTCGCCGGAAGTTGGTAGATGAAGCCTCTGATATCGAGCAATTAGAGGGATCTAAAGAGGTCCATACCGTCAGGATTGACCATGAGGGAAATGTGCCTCAGACTAGATCCAGAGCTGCACAGACCCCAATGGACATTACTAGTTCCTCCCAATCTGACGAGGAGGGCAATGGAGAAGGGTTAGGTAGCATCTGCTCACACTCGGAGACAAGTTCAGAGGAGGAATCCCAGACCCAACATGATGATGTAGAGTCATAGCCCTCGGTCGACCCATCTGTTTCCTCTACTGATCCCAAAAATGTCAGATGGGGAATCGAGGTCATGAAGGCTATCTATGACAACAGGTTGGAGATAAAGGGACAGGAAAAGCCTGTCGGGTGATTTCACGAGGAGTTCAGGCGAAATGATTCAAGGCTGAGTAGGGTGCCAAACTTGGAAGCAGAGATTGACCAACATGGATTAAGGTGGCTATTACAGAGGTTGGGCAAGTATGCCCCATATCTAGTTCGAGAGTTACTATTTCCAGAGATCTTCCCTAGAGGAAGAAAGCCATAGAGAAGCCTAGGTTGTATGAAGTCTTAGTCCGGGTTCAACTAGTTGATATTTCCGAGGAGAACATCAGGAGGGTTCAGTTTGGTGTGACTTACATGTTACCACGCTGCAACTCCCCCCAAAAGTGCCTGAAAATGTGCTTCGAAAATGTCCATAATTATAATGTATATATATCTCAAAATCTGTGCATGATATTAAAAATCTGACTTCATATTCATGATCGAGGGGCAAAATTGAGTGGAAAATGGGTCTAACCTCGATTTTAGAACAACTGTATCAAAATTTGAAAACCAAAAAATGTAATTTCTAGAGAGGTTTTCGCGCACCTGGCGCGACGCGGCCAGGGGGCAGACCCATACAATTTTTTTGCTAGTTTTTGTTGTTCGGTCCAAGGCCTTTGGGTCTTAGGCCTAAGCCTCCCCACGCGTAAAAATACCTATACTTAGTCATTTTTCAACCCCATATTACTCAATACATTCCCCAAAACTTCCTCAAACACTTAGACAAATATTTCTCTCAAAATCAAGGGTCCCAGACTCATTCTGGATCTTAAGGAATTCACTCAAGCTTCAAGTTCTCAATCAAATCTTCATAAAGGAAATCCCCAAAGTTGAGGTATGTGGGTTCCAACCAATGGGTCCTTTCACCCATGGGGACCAACCTTCCAATAAATTGTATGCTTCTAAGTTGATTTGCTTATGGGTTTTACTTATTAGGAATTTGACTATGAACTATGTTGGGGTTCTCATAAAATTGTGACTGTTTAAGCATGTTTTGAGCTATAAATCTATGATCCATTATGTGATTTGATGAAGAGTTTTTTATGTATATTGCGTAAGGGTATTACCAAGTGTTAGTGGGTTGATTTACTTTAAGTTTTCTTGCATGATTTCACTCTTGAATTGCATGGTTTATACTAGCATTACACACCCGCGAAGTATTTGATAAAATGTCTGGTTTTGGATTCTTGAGCTATTGATGATCCATTGCATGATCTATGACTTGAATGACTTTATAATGATAAAAGAAAGGTATATATGTGTTGATTTCATAAAACGTATCTGTAGTGTTACAAGTTGACCACACCTTATTGAGGGGGTTCTATACCTCAATCACCATAGATGGTAGGGTGTGACAACTGGGTTGATAACTCAAACACCATGGATGGTAGGGTGTGAAAACCATCAACCAATTGAGGGATTTATACCTCAATCACCATGAATGGTAAGGTGTGACAACCATCAACCAATTGAGGGGTGGATATCTCAATCGCCTCTCCAAGGGGGTGGTATGCCTTGGACTATATAATGATGGTCTCTTACTACACGTGTATTATGTTCTATATAAGCATGTTTTACTTCAGGCATCATTTATGCATGCCATGTTGGTCATATATTATCTCTTCCTTGCGATTATGCATTTGGATTATGTTGTCTATCTCTTGCTGCATTGCATCTTACAAACTTAGTATATTTAAATGTACTAACATATACTCTATGCCTACATGATGTTACCATATAGGAACCAAAGCTTCTCACGATCATCCTACTCGTGCTAGTTTTGACATCTTGAAGATAACTTGTGATGAGTCCTCAAGTTCGAGGACATTAGCTGTCACAACTTGAGCCTACACCCTGGACAAGGATGGCACTCGGGAACCATTTATGGTCCCAAGAGAACCATTTGGCCTGGCTAACTACTCAGCGGAAGACTTAACAATAGTGGAAAAGTTATATAAAACCAAAAACTAAGCGAAAAGGTTGTGCATAACTATATATAAAAGCTCTTAAGCAATATCTGAATAAACTGGAAACTGAGATGCTAACACACGGTCTATGAAACGTCTACTGCAATGTCTGAAAGGACTACTGAGATAGGCCCTAAGTAGCCAGAACTGAAAATGAAAACGTAAATGAAATAACATAACTCATAGAGCCTCGGGCTGAGAAGAGGCCTCACCAATAAACTGATAGCAGGTACGTTCTCAACAGAATAGTTGCTGTGGAACTCTATCACCTACGTCTGCATCATAAAATGATGCAGTTCCTAAGGTCATCAGTACGTAGTATGTACGGTATGTAAGATGGACAAAACATTTAATAGGGATATTATAATGCATCTCAAAAGACATCATCATAATTCATAAGTGAAATAACAATAATCATAAGACTTGTAAGCTGAAAATAACATGCTGAAAACTGATAAGTAAATATATTTCTTAGCTTGGGGAGTTTCTCTTACCGACAACCACCAGTATGAGCTTTATGGTGATACAACATCTTGCCAATGCTGCTAGAGCCATCCCGTACTTTACCGAGGTAAGGGACGAAGAACTAAGGGAGTGGATCCATCCTAAAATTGGCCATCTCACTGGCTAATGAGGACGTACCGTGGTGCAATCCTATCCTATGTTGGCTACATATTTTATGAGTTTGAGTAATTTATTCTACTCCACCCATATTAGTGCTCAATACTACTCCCAAAATACTTTCTATAGCTCATACTTAAAGAATTATAAATTCTTGAAATCTGGTTTTCTGGGGGACATAGCCCAGCTTACTACTTAGCTTTCTCAACTGAAATCTTTAACTTTACTTAAACTAGTATCTTTCATATACTTTCAAACATGCTAGATTACTCAACTAAAGCACCAAGAAATCTTCAAGAAAATCATTTTTTAACTTGATTCAAACTATACATATGCTAGCTTTTCTTTTCTTGAATTAATTTCAAGGTTTTCAAGAAATACATCATTTAAAGTAAATACTGTATGATCGTGCAACTTCATATAAATATCAGGAAAAGATATAATTTCATATCAAAAGGAGTGCATAAGCCAACATCTAGATGGAATTTACTAATACGGCATGAAAACTTTCGATCTTATGGTTTAACCAGAAACTTATATGGAATTATTAATCTTTAAATCCCAAAAGAGTAATAGCATAGATTTTTAAAGGCCTTGCATACCTTGGAATGATTTCTTGGAAGCTTTGGAGGAATCCTTAAGCCTTGAATTCTTGAGCGTAAGTTTCTTGAGAGGGTTTGTATGAATAAATAATGTTTTTGAACTTAAATCATTTTAAAACTGACTTAGTTTAAGATATAGGGTGTGGGAAAGGTAAAAATTACTCCTCTCCATTAAAAGAAAAAAATGTCTCTGATTTGCACTAGTGCGTGATGCGCACTAGTGTTAAAATATACTTTTCACAAAATATCAACTTTCACCAAAAATTTGGAAAAATTATAAATGTGGTTCCGCATCCACTCCATGTCACAGAAGGGGTGTGGAAAACCCACTATTTTAAGCTCTATTGGATAGAAATTAATCATATTTTTTTAGTTAAAATTGAGTCGAAACCATTTTCCGACTCAGTTATTTGCACTGATCTCAAATCCGATCTCGAATTTGCAAATGGAGCAAGGGAAGACATGTTACGTGCAAGGTCAATTCTAGGTGTACTTTCGTTTTTTCATGGGATGTCACAATATCCACCCCTTGGGATCATTCATCCTCGAATGATGACGGTACAAAGAATTCTGCTCAAGATAATGAGATTACCACACTTTAAACTAACAGAAGTACTCTTAAGTATGTGAGTTTATCTTCAAGGTCCTCATTTAGGCTGACGAGTAAGTGTGGATACTTGGCCTTCATGTCCTCTTCTGCTTCCCATGTGGCTTCTTCTAGGAATTGGTTTCTCCACAGAACCTTCACTGAAGTAATCTCCTTGGTCCTCAATTTATGAACTTGTTGGTCTAATATTTGTACCAGAATCTTTTCATATGACAAATTGTCCTTAATCCCTACACTTTCAATCGGGACCATTAGAGAGGGATCTCCCAAGCACTTCTTAAGCATGGAAATGTGAAATATCGGATGTATAACACTTAACTCTACTGGTAACTCTAACTCATAAGCCACGCTACCCACTCTCCTCAGGATCTGATAAGGCCCAATATACTGTGGGCTGAGCTTCCCTTTCTTCCCGAATCTCATAACTCCCTTCATTGGAGATACCTTCAAGTACACCCAATCGCCTACCTCAAACTCAAAGTCTCTTAGTCTAACATCCATGTAAGACTTTTGTCGGCTCTGAGATATCCTTAGCCTTTCTTGGATGACCTTCACTTTTTCCGTACCCTGATGGACTAGATCCGGTCCTATCAATCCTGCCTCACCAACTTCAAACCACCCTATGGGTGATCTACACCTTCTTCCATAAAGAGCTACATATAGTGCCATCTGTATGCTGGCCTAAAAGTTATAATTATAAGAGAACTCAATCAAAGGTAAATAATCATCCCAGTTACCTTTAAAGTTTATCACACACGCCCTCAGCATATCCTCCAGGATCTGTATAGTTCGTTCTACTTTCCCGTCTGTCTATGGATGGAAAGTTATGCTAAGATTCACCTTTATACTAATCCCTTTCTAAAAGGACTTCCAAAACTGTGTTGTAAAATGAGCTCCTCTGTCTGAAATAATGGATATAGGGACCCCGTGAAGCCTAAAAATCTCTTTCAGATAAAGTATAGCATAATCCTCGGCTGTATCAGTCGTCTTGACAGGTAAGAAGTGAGCTGACTTGGTCATTCTATCTACTATGACCCATATCGAATCATGTTGTCTACGGGATCGAGGTAAGCCCATTATGAAGTCCATATTAATCATCTCCCATTTCCATTCCAGAATCTCTATGTTCTGGACTACAACACAAGGCCTCTGGTGCTCAACATTAACTTGTTGGCAATTTGGGTATCTAGACACAAACTCTGCAATGTCCTTCTTCATACCACCCCACCAAAAAACTTCCCTCGAGTCTATATACATCTTTGTTACACCAGGGTGGATAGAGCATCTAGCATTATGAGCCTCAACCAAGATCCTATCTCTAAGGCCATCATCATTTTGCACACACAACCTGCCTTGGTATCTCAGGACACCATCTCCCCCTTTTGAGAACACTAATACTTTCTGCTTCTAAACATCTTCTTTCAATTGGAAGAGGGTGGGATCCTTGTCTTGCTTTTCTTTCACTTCTACCACCAAAGATGACTCTGACCTATTTCTGATAATGGCCCCACCTTCATCCGAATCTTCAATCTGCAACCCCAAACAGTCTGTGAACCTCCTTAGCTAACTCTTTCTTCTCACCCTCAACATGGATTGTGCTCCCTATAGTCACCTTGCTAAGAGCATAGGCAACTACATTAGCTTTACCCAGATGATAGAGGATACTCATATCGTAGTCTTTCAGCAGCTCCAACTGTCTCCTCTATCTCAAATTCAGCTCCTTCTAGCCAAACACATACTGCAAACTCTTGTGGTCCATGAATACGTCCACGTGTCCACCATATAAAAAGTGTCTCTAGATCTTTAGAGC
Source organism: Solanum clarkiae (assembly GCA_011800125.2). NCBI lineage: Eukaryota > Viridiplantae > Streptophyta > Magnoliopsida > Solanales > Solanaceae > Solanum > Solanum clarkiae. The sequence continues at coordinate 19,569,414 of JAABOM020000007.1, forward strand.
AAATGCCACTGCAGTTAGCTCAAGACCATGGGTTGGGTAATTCTTTTCATTAATCTTAAGTTGTCTGGAGGAATATGCTATCACCTTGCCTCTTTGCATTAATACATAACAAAACCGAACTCTGGAAGCATCACAATATACCCCAAAATAATCAACTCCATCTGGTAGGGATAAGATTAGGGTTGTGGTCAGCCTAGTCTTCAACTCTTGGAAAATCTTCTCACACGCTTTTGACCATTCGAACTTAGTCTTATTCTGAGTCAACTTTGTCAAGGGAGCTAAGATAGAAGAAAACCCCTCTACGAACAGTCTGTAGTACCCTGCCAAGCCCAAGAAACTCCTTATCTCTGTGGGAGTAATGGGTCTTGGCCAATTCTTTACTACCTTAATATTTTCGAAATCAACTTGGATACCCTCACCAGACACAATATGCCCTAGAAATGCCATAGACTCCAACCAGAACTCGCACTTAGAAAATATAGCATATAGTTACTGATCCTTAAGGATCTGAAGGATAACTCTAAAATGTTCTACATGCTCCTCCTTACTATGGGAGAAGATTAGGATATCATCTATGAACATAATGAATATATCTAGGTACGGCCTCAACATCCTATTCATAAGATCCATGAAAGTTGCTAGTGCATTTGTCAGCCCGAAGGACATGACCAAAAACTCATAATGACTATATCAGGTTCTGAAAGATGTTTTAGAAATGTCTTTCTCTCTAACTTTAAGATGATGATACCTAGATCTGAGATCTATCTTGGAAAAACAGGTAGCACCCCAAAGTTGGTCGAATAAGTCATCAACTCTAGGAAGAGGATAATTGTTCTTAATGGTGACCTTGTTTAGCTGACAGTAATCTATGCACATTCGTTAAGAATCATCCTTTTTACGTATAACGAGAACTGGAGCACCCCAAGGTGAGACATTTGGTCTAATGAACCCTTGTCTTAGAGATCTTTCAGTTGTAACTTTAACATTTTTAGCTCCAAAGGAGTCATACGGTATGGAGGAATAGATATGGGTTGAGTATCTATCCCAAAGTCTATCTCCTTATCAGGAGGGACTCTAGGAAGATCCTCTGGAAAGACTTCTGGGAACTCATTCACAACTAAGACGTACTGAAGAGATAGTGCCTCAGCACGAGAATCCTGAACTCTGACTAGATGATATATACACCCCTTGGAGATTAACTTTCTGGATTTGAGATATGAGACAAACTAACCTTAGGAAAAACTGAGCTACCCCTCCACTTTAAGACTGGTTCATTTGGAAACTGAAACTTGACTACTCTGGTTCTGCAATCCACGGATGCATACCCAGCATGAAGCCAATCCATGCCTAGGATGATATCAAACTCTACCACGTCTAACTCCACCAAATCAGCTACAATAGTCTTATGATAAACTGAGACTAAACAGCCCCTATAAATTCTTTGGGCTAAAATAGACTCTCCAATAGGAGTAGAAACACTAAAAGGCTCAAGAAGACGCTCTGGATTGACCCTAAACTTCACAACTACATATGGGGTTACAAATGACAAAGTGGCTCCTGGGTCTAATAATGCATAAACATCATAAGTAAAGGTTTTAATCATACGCGTAACCACATTTGGTGACTTCTCATGCTCCTATCTGGTGCCCATGGCATAAAAGTAGTTTATGCCCCCACTAGTCCCTGTTGTAGTGCCCTGGTGAAGTGGCTTACCCTATGGTGCTGAAGAGACTGTTTACAATCTGTTATCTCTCATATTCCCCATCAGGAAATCCTTCAAGAGGTATCCCACCTGACCACATTTGAAGCAACCATTTGTGCCTATAAGGCACTCTCCGAGATGAGACCTACCACAAGTAGGATAATAGTTCGCTTCTTGAGCTACACTACCCTAGGACTGGCTACCTGAGAACCTACAGTTCTGTGAACTATTCTCATTCCTGACTCTCGGTACAAGTGCACTAGCAGATGAAGGTACTGGTCCAGCTGTCCTAGGCTGAAAGGATGAGTGACTTCCACCTCCAGTCCCTCTCTTGCCTGCCTCTTGGCCCTCTTACTCCTGAAATCCTCCCTATCCTGCATCTTTTCCTCCTCTACCTACTGAACATATGTCATCAGACAGGCTGTATCCGTATCCCCAATCAACATCACATTTCTGCACTCCCTCTTGGTCATTCGAGAGAGCTCGGACACGAAAAGATCCATTCTAGTATGCATGTGTGCCACCATGGATGGAGCGTAATAGGACAGCTGAGTAATCTTGAGGTTGTACTCCCGTACACTAATATTCTCCTACTTCAGGTTCAGAAACTCCCTTACTTTAGACTGCCTCATCTCCCTAGGAAAGTACTATCCCAAAAAGGCCTTCTCAAACACTGCCAAACTAATAGCTGGTGCCCCATCTGCTTTACTTCTTTTCCACTGGCCAAACAAGAGTCTAGCTACCCCCTTAAGCTGGTAGGCAGCCAACTAAACCCGCTCAGCATCACCTATACGTATCACCTGAAATACCTTATAAAGTTCCTCAATAAAGTTCTCAGGATCCTCTTTCACATTGGACCCTGTGAACTCTGGTGGGTTCATGCTTAGAAACTCTTAACTCTGGCGGTATCTGCTCCATCATTTCTGCCATCTCCCTGGTGACCACCCTGAGTGGTGACTGCCTGAGCCAAAGTCTGAATGGCTTGGTAAAGCTCAGCATTGGTGATGTCAGCTTGTTGTGGTTACTCCATAGGCACAACTAGATCTCTAGGTTCCTCAGGAATTCGTCCAAGCTGGTTTGCGTTTTTCCTTGCTAGGTGTCCTCTGCCCCTTACCAGTCCATTAGCTCTACAAAGAGGCATGATTTGGAAAACACGGCGTGAACGCACGAGTTAATAGGGATTTCATAGAGATATACTATGAAGCACGAGACAAAGAATGACAATTAAGGGTGACACTTCCTAATTTCCCGTAGCCTCCCCATTATAGATGTGGCGCGCTTCACACCCATAATATGGACTCTACTAGACACAGTTCCATAGACTCCCTAGGACTTCAACTTGGCTCCGATACCAAGTTTGTCACGCCCCGAGCCTACACCTTGGACGAGGCTGGCACTCAGGAACCATTTTTTGTCCCAAGAGAACTACTTGGCCTGCTAACTACTCAATGGAAGACTTAACAATAGTGGAATAATTATATAAAATCAACAACTAAGCAAAAAGGTTGTGCATAACTGAATATAAAAGCTCTTAAGCAATATATGAATAAACTGGAAACTGAGATGCTAACATATGGTCTATGGAACCTCTACTACAATGTCTAAAAGGACTAATAAGACAGGCCTCGAGTAGCCAGAACTGAAAATGAAAACTTAAATGAAATAACATAGCTCATAGAGCCTCGGGCTGAGAAGAGGCCTCACCAATAAACTGATAGCTGGTAGGTTCTCAACGGAGTGGCTGCTGAGAAGCTCTGTCACCTGCGTCTGCATTATAAAATGATGCAGGTCCTAAGGACATTGATACGTGGTATGTACGGTATGTGAAATGGCCAAAATGTTTAATAGGGATATCATAAGGCATCTCAAAAGACATCATCATAATTTATAAGTGAAATAACAATAATCATAAGACTTGTATGCTGAAAATAACATGCTAAAAACTGATAAGTAAACATATTTCTTAGCTTGGAGAGTTTCTCTAACCGACAATCACCACTATAAGCTTCGTGATGATACAGCTTCTTTCCCACGCTGCCAGAGCCGTCCCATACTTTGTCGGGGTAGGGGACGAAGAACTATGGGAGTGGATCCATCCCAAAATTAGGCCATCTCAGTAGCTAATGAGGATGTATTGTGGTACAATCCTATCCTATGTTGGCTACATAGTAAATGAGCTTGAGTTATTTATTCTATATTTACCCATATCGGTGCTCAATACTACTCCCAAAATACTTTCTATAGCTCATGCTTAAAGAATTATAAATTCTTGAAATCTGGTTTTCTTGGGGACTTAGCCCATCTTACTACTTAGCTTTCTCAACTGAAATCTTTAACTTTATTGAAACTAGTATCTTTCATATACTTTCAGACATGGTAGGTTACTCAACTAAAGCTCCAAGAAGTCTTAAAGAAAATCATTCTTTAACTTGATTCAAACTATACATATGCTAGCTTTTCTTATCTTGAATTAATTTCAAGGTTTTCAAGAAATACATCATTACAGTAAATATTGTACAACCATGCAACTTCATACTAAAATCAGAAAAAGACGTAAGTTTCATATCAAAAGGAGTGCATAAGCCAATATCTAGATGGAATTTACTAATACGGCATGAAAACTTTTGATCTTACGGTTTAACTGGAAACTTGTATGGAATTGAAGATTTTTAAATCCCAAATTATTAATAATATAGATTTTTAAAGGCCTTATATACCTTGGAATGATTTCTTGAAAGCTTTGGAGGAATACCTAAACCCTATTATCAATTTTTGAATTCTTGAGCGTAAGTTTCTTGAGAGGGTTTGCTTATTTGAACGTATGAATGAAAAAAATAAGTTTTTGAACTTAAATCGTCTTAAAACTAACTTAGTTTAGAATATGGGGTGTGGAAAAAGTCGAAATTACCCCTCCCCATTAAAATAAAAAAAACACCTTTGATTTTCACTAGTGTGTGACACGCACTAGTGTTAAAATTCACTTTTTCACAAAATTTCAACTTTCATCAAAAATTTAGAAAAATTATAAGTGTGGTTACGCATCCACTCCACGTTGCGGAAGGGGCTCAGAAATCCTACTATTTTAAGGTCACTTGGACAAAAATAAATCGCATTTTTTTGAGTTAAAGTCGAGTTGAGACCATTTTTCGACTCAATTTTTCGCACTAATCGCTAATCCGGTCTCGGATTTGCAAATGGAGCAAGGGAAAACGCATTACGTGCAAGGTCAATTCTAGGGGTATTTTGTCTTTTCATGGGGTATCACATTATCATTTCTCTCTCTTTCTTATGTTATTTTCTTATGATGAACAGTTGTTACTAAAAGGGTGAGCTCGGAAAGCTTCTCTTGATCCCCGCCCAATCTATGTTAGAGGTGTTGTTGGATAAGTGATGTAATTACATTACTCTTTATGATTTATGAAACTAAACTCTTCTCTTAGTATTTATCTTTAATTGTGTTCTCTTGGTGTTGTTTACTTTGCTTCCGCGACCAAAGATATGTGAATGATTTGCTAAGAGGCTTGTCTGGGGACCCTTCGGTTCCTGTTCACCGTGTCACATCTAGGCCCTAGGCATGGATCATGACAAACTTGATATTAGAGCATTAGGTTGTTAATGGTCCTCGGCATTCCAACACATCACACGGAGTAAAGATTTGTTCATGGTTGTGAAGCACGTCATAACTATGAATAGGAGGCTGTAAGGCATTTTAGAAAATGTTTCACTTCTTCACGATCTATGTCATGTTCTAGATGTAAAGATAAGGTTTCCTTCCCTAACGAACTCTCTTTTGCTATTTTATATCATGACACCACCAAGAGAAAGACCACGAAGGGCTTGCACACCCGATGAGGGTCCGGCTCATCAAGCTCCTCAAGGAGAAGGGGCTACACAAATTTAATTCCGGAATGCCATCACCATATTGGCACAAGCTATGACCAATCAATTGAATCAAGAGGCCCAAGCTCCTCATTCTCCTACTCCGACCTCAAGTGGTGAGGGACTTTGTAAGGATGAATCCTCTGCAGTTTCATGGTTTCAAACCAGAAGAGGATCCCCAAGATTTTTTTGATGAGGTGTATAAGGTGCTTGCAATTATGGGGGTGACTAAAGAGAAAGCAGAGCTTGTAGCTTATCAACTCAAAGGTGTTGCCCGAATTTGGTTTGCTCAATGGAAACTTGAGAGGGGGAATAATGATCCTATCATAAGGGAGGAATTCAAGGCCGCCTTTCTCAATCGCTTCTTCCCTATTGAGTTGAGAGAGGCACAGATGATGGAATCTATTAATCTCAAGAAAGGCTCTATGAGTGTAAGGGAGTATTCTTTCAAATTCAACAAGCTCTCAAAGTATGCTGCTCATTTAGTTGTCGATCCTATGGCAAGAATGAACAAGTTTGTGTCGAGGGTGTCCGATTTTATGAATGAAGAGTATCGTACCACTATGCTTGTGGGTGACATGGACCTATCTCGACTCATGACCTACGCAGAACAACTTGAGGGGGAGAAGATTAGAAAGAGGAGAAGTGGGGAGTCCCAGAGGGCTTGGTTTGATGGTGGCTTCCAAGGTACTAAGGGTGGCCATTTCCAATAAGGTCACAAATTTCAAGGCCAAGGGTCATATAATGCTCCAAATAAGAGATTTTCTAATGATGGGGAGCTTAACCCAAGGTTCCAAGGTGGCAATGGTGGGGAAAATTTTCCAAGGTGCCCAAGATGTGGAAGAAATCATAATGGCAAGTGTATAAGGGATTCAAATGCTTGCTATGGGTGTGGGAGAGTATACCGCAAGCTTATTGATTGACCTTATGCTCAAAACAAGGGCAAGGATGGTTGTCCTCAAGGACAAGGTGGTTATGTTGATCAAAGGGCTCAAGTTGGCTAGTAAGGGGTGCTCCACATCACAATCAACTTTATGCTCTTCAAGGGAGGCAAGGAGTGGATGAGGTACCCGATGTTATTATGGGTATGTTAAAGGTTTTTTATTATGATGTGTATACTTTATTAGATCTGGTTGTCACTCTTTCCTTTATTACTCCTTTTATTGCTAGTAAGCTTCATGTGTGCTCCGAATTGTTGTGTGAACCATATGAGGTGTCTACCCGCATTGGTGAGTTCATTGTTGAAAGAAAAGTATATAGGGATTATTTCGTGTCTATATTACATAAAGTGTTGCCAGAAAAGTCTATAGGGATTGTTTCGTGTCTATATTACATAAAGTCTTGCCTTGTGATTTTTTTAAACTTGACATGGTGGATTTCGATATTATTTTTGGGATGGATTGGTTACATGCATATCATGTTTTCATTGATTGTAGAACCCATAAAGTTAGGTTCCAAACTCCTAATGAGCCCGTCATTGAGTGAGAAGGTCATGATTTGGTGGTTAAGGGTAGACTGATCTCATGTCTTAAAGCTCAGAAATTGATTTCTAATGGTTGCATTTACCATCTTTTGAGGGTTAGGGATATTGAGTCAAAAGTCCTACCTATTGAGTCGGTTCCGGTGGTCAATGAGTTTCTTGATATATTTTCTGATATTCCTCCCCAAAGGGAAATATACTTTGGTATAGACCTCCTCCCCGATACACAACCCATTTCCATTCCTCCTTATCGTATGGCCTCAGCGGAGTTAAAGGAGTTGAAAGATCAGTTGAAATTTTGTTGGAGAAGGGTTTCATAAGGCCTAGAAAGTCACCATGGGGTGCACCGTTGTTGTTTGTAAGAAATAAAGATGGCTCATTTAGAATGTGCATCGACTACCGGCAATTCAATAAGGTCACTATAAAGAACAAGTATCCTCTACCAAGGATAGATGACCTATTTGATCAACTACAAGGGTCTAGTTATTTTTCTAAGATTGATCTTCGATCCGAATACCAGCAAGTAAGGGTGAAGGAGTGTGATATTCCAAAAATGGCTTTCCAGACTAGGTATGGGTATTTTGAATTTGTGGTGATATCATTTGGTTTAACTAATGCACCGGTGGTATTTATGGATTTTATGATTTAGGGTCGTTAAACTCTACCTTGATATGTTTATGATAGTCTTCATAGATGACATATTGATCTATTCCCAAAGTGAAGAAGAACATGTGAATCATTTGAGGGTGGTATTGCAAATTTTGAGGGAGGAGAAATTGTTTGCTAAATTTGATAAATGTGAATATTGGTTGAAAGAGGTTGCAATCTAGGGCATGTGGTGTCGAGTGATGGAATTAAAGTGGATCCTAAGAAGATGGAGGTGATAAGATATTGGCCTAGGCCCTTAACTCTGATAGATATTAAGATATTCGTGGGTTTAGTGGAGTACTACCGGAGAATTATGAATGGTTTCTCTTCTATTGCTTCCCCTATGACAAAAGTGACACAAAAGAAGGCAAAATTTGTTTGGATCGATGAATGTGAAAGAAGTTCTCAAAACTTGAAATATAAGCTCATCTCCGCTCCTATCTTGGCTTTAAAGGAAGGGTTAGAAGGGTTTGTGATTTATTGTGATGCTTCAAGGATTGGTTTGGGGTGTGTATTGATGTAAAATAGCAAGGTTATAGCATATACTTCTCAGCAACTAAAGGTGCATGAGCATAATTATGCCACCAATGATGTTGAATTAGCGGTTGTTGTGTTTGCTTTGAATATAGGGTTCATGTAGATATATTTACCGACCACAAGAGTCTCCAATATGTGTTCACACAAAGGGATCTTAATTTGAAACAGAGAAGGTGGTTAGAGCTCCTTAAGGATTATGACATGAGTTTGCACTATCACCCAGGGAAAGCTAATGTTGTAGTCAATGCTCTAAGTAGAGTGTCCATGGGAAGTGTAGCTCATATTGATGATGGCAATAAGGAGGTGGCAAAAGAAGTTCACCGCTTAGCTAGGTTTGGGGTTAGGTTGAATGAAGTTGAAAATGGAGGTGTGGTGGTTATGGATGGTTCTAAATCTTCTTTGATTGAAGAGGCCAAGTCCAAACAAGACCTTAACCCCGCTTTGCTAGAGTGAAAGCTTTGGTGAAGGATGGTAAAGTAGAGGTTTTCTCCCATAGGGGAGATGGTATACTTAGGTACCAAGGTAGGCTATATGCACCTAATGTCGATGACTTGAGGGAGTTGATTTTGTAGGAGGCCCATAATTCATCCTATTCTATTCACCACGGTTCCACAAAAATGTATAGAGAATTGAGGGAGATTTATTGGTAGGGTGGTATGGAGAGGGGTATTGTCAAGTTTGTGGCAGGTTGTCACAATCGGCAACAAGTTAAAGTTGAACATCAAAGGCCGGGTGGCCTAGCCCAAGACATAGAAATTCCTACTTGGAATTGGGAAGAGATTAACATCGATTTTGTGATTTTTTTTCCAAAGATTGGGAAGCACTTTGATTCTATTTGGGTTATTGTTGATAGGATGACAAAGTTGCCTCACTTTCTACCTATTAAAACAACTTATGGTGCCGAAGATTATGCCAAGTTATATATTTATGAGTTGGTTAGGTTGCATGGGGTACCATTGTCTATTATTTCAGATCGTATTTCTCAATTAACTTCTCATTATTGGAGATCCTTCCAAAAGGGTCTTGGCACCAAGATCAAGCTTAGCATGGCTTTTCATCCTCAAGCGGATGGTCAAGCTAAAAGGACAATTCAAAATATTGTGGATATGCTTAGGTCTTATGTTTTGGAGTTCAAAAGTAGTTGGGATGAATATCTTCCACTCATTGAGTTTGCTTATAACAATAGCTACCACTCTAGTGTTGGCATGGATCCCTTTGAAGCCTTGTATGGTAGGAATTGTATATCCCCAGTTGGGTGATTTAATGTGGGGGAAATGGCTTTGTTAGGTTCGAATTTGGTTATGGAAGCTTTGGGGTAGGTGAGCTTGATAAGGGAGAGAATGAGAACGGCTCAAAGTAGCAAAATTTCTACTCCGATGTGAGAAAAAGAGACCTTGAGTTTAATGTTGATGATTGGGTATACTTGAAAGTCTCACCCATGAAGGGTGTGTTCCAGTTTGACAAGAAAGGAAATTGAGCCCAAGGTTTATGGGACCTATGGAATCTTGAGGAGAATTGGTAAGGTTGCATATGAACTAGAGTTGCCTATATATATGAGTATAGTTCATCCTGTCTTCCATGTGTTTATGTTGAGGAAGTGTGTGGGTGACCCAAGTGCTATTGTGCCTTTAAAGGTTGTGGGCGTTGTGGAGGATAACTTGACCTATAAGGAGGTCCCAGTGGAAATATTAGATAGGCAAGTGAAAAGGTTGAGAAACAAAGATGTGGCATCCGTCAAAGTCCTTTGGAGGAATCATCAAGTTGAAAGTGCCACTTGGGAAGCCAAAGCAGACATGAAAAAATGATATCCTTACCTCTTTCACTCTACTCAAGCCAAATGTAACAATTTAAGTCCTATCTATAATTTCAAGTCTTGAGTTTCACCCCTCATGTCATTTTGCATGCATACATGTTCATAGTGATAAGTTTTGATGATTTTTGGTGCATATGTGTGAAACTTTTGAAGAATAATATTTAAGTGCATTTGTTGCATTTATGCGGGTTAGAAGTTTCATGATTAGTTCCCTTACAAATGTTTCTTGGACATTCAGGGATGAATATTTCTAAGGGGAGATATTGTAATACCCCTTATGTGCTTCGAAATGCCCTATAAGTGTATTTCTCAAATATCTCTAAATCCATGCATGATTTCAAAAATCTGACTTCATATTCTTGTTCAGGGGGCAAAATTGAGTGGGGAAAGGGTAACCCTCAAATTTTAGAAGACCCGTAGTAAAAAATAATTTTTGCTATGGGGACCAGAAATAGTGTGCCTACGCGCCCAGGGTGCGACACGCCTGGGACATGGCACAATGTAACTGACCCTTCACACGTGGTCCGCATTGCGTCTTGGGCGCAAACCAGTGCAAATTTTTCCTGATTTTGCTTGTTTCATCCAAGTCATTTGGGTGATAACCGAATGCCCATTTAAACATGAAACCCTCTTTTCTTAGTCATTTTTCATCTCTAAAACCCACAAAACCCTCTCAAATCCTCAAAAGAGAATCAACCAATCCACCATTCAATTTCAAGAATCTCAAGTACTAATTTTGGAATTCAAGAATCCAACACAAAACTCAAGTCTTCCTCAACTCAATTCCAAGAAAGTCTCAAGTTTAGGTATGTGAGTTTCATTCATGGGTTCCTTCCACTCATGAAGCCAAACCTTGCCTCTTTGTCAAATTTTATGATTTAAATATTGCTTAATCTATGGGTAAACTTGATTATGCATTATAAATGTGATTGGGGTTTAGATTCTTCAAGTCTGGATTAAGTATGCATGAATATCTATTGAAGCTATTTTCATAAGTTGATCATGCTTATTGAGGCTATACATGACATGAATTATGATACTACGAATGACAATGAATTTTTAAGATGGATTTCATGATACCTAAATGAGGGTTTTACTACTATGTCTGTCGGTTGGTTTAAATGACTTCAAATTAAATTGATTTTACTTCTTCTTGTCCTATACTCCCAAATTGCATGATTTTATGCATGTGTATGCATACCCACCATGTTTGATCAAGATTGCATGATTATGAATCTTATGTTGATGGAAGGCTATGGCCACATTTGCAACACAAGTATTTATTGATAAGTTATGGGCTCCTAAGCATGTGTTGAACTCATGAAAAATTTCTATGATCTACAAGTGAATTATTGAGTTCTCATGCTATATTTTATGCTCTTGTGAATTGTGAAGCCTACTATAAGGGGTTATGAACTGTGTTGTATGTCTCACCCCCTAGTACAAATCAAATATCTACATGAAGGGGTTATGAACTATCTTGTGTGCCTCACCCTCATGTACAAATTAATGCTATTCCACTTCTTATGCTTACATAAAGGGGTTATGATATATCTTCACCCTCATGTACTACCACCCATTACCTACTAGAAAGGGTTACGACCTATGTTATATTCCTCACCCTCTAGTACAAGGTATTTGGGTGAGCTATTCATGTCACTTTATTATGTTGAACAAGTTAAGCAAGTATGATTATTCTCAGGCATGTTTATACCTAAGTGTTGATTATACATGTCATATTGAGCTCATTTCTATCGATTATGATTATGCATCTTGATTAATATGTTTATGATCCTTATTGCATTGCATGTCGTATACTTAGTACATTTGAAGTACTAACGCATACTCTATGCCTACATGATATCACCACGTAGGGACCGGAGCTCCTATTGATCCTTCTCCTCCACGTGACTAGTCGGATCGTTGAAGTTGGCTTTTGGTGAGTCCTTATATCCCGGGACAATATCTATCTTCTTTCATATTTATGTTAAGACTTTATCATGAGTATTTTGGATACTTATCGATGAGGGTGAGCCTGGGAGATGTCTTGACCTCCGGCCCATCTACTAGTAGAGATATTGTTGGATATTGTGTTAGTTTGTTTTTATGAGCTTAACTCCTACTATGCTTATGCTATTATGAAAGACTCCCTTAATGTCGCTTCCCTTATGTTCTACTATTACTTGTTGTTATCTTATTTTACTTCCACAACTAAGGAGTCGTATGTGATATGCTAAGAGGCTTGTTTGGGGTTCCTTCGAGTTCCCCATTCGTCGTGTCATTGTCTAGGCCCTAGGCTTGGGTCGTGACAATATCCAACTTTGTTTCTTGCTCCAATACGCATCTCCATTAATTTGGACCACAAAGGATAATTTGTTTTGTCAAGAACCACACCAGTTGGAAAATCATGTTGTTGGACTATAATTTGTGGTGCAAGATTATTCGATTGGGTTATAGAAGTGGCTGGAACAACTTTATGTTTGATTCATCCATTCGGAAAAAAAAAACAAAGAAAGGATTCAAGGAAAAGAAGAAAGAAAAAATTCTTGTTGCTTTATAAATGCTTTGATATCCTGTTGAACGAAGCCGCAGACATACATAAACAATTTTTCGTTCTCTTTTTCATTAATTCTCATTGTACTGAAATACATCTATTTAATATAAGAAAGAGAAAATCTAAAGTGTTATTTTCGATAGAGTTCTACTTAAGGTAATATACATATAAGGGAACAAATAAGGACTAATGTAATAATATTTCCTAGAATTACAATCTCCCTTAATCATGGGACTTGAATCAATTCTCTTATCTCTAATAATACCAAAGATCATTGATTAGGTAGCGCTGTGGATATCCATATTTTAAGTTCCTTTTACTTGATCAACTTCATGATTGTTTGTACAATTTTATCATATTTTTTCCTGCACTAGTCAGAAAGCATACAAAAACTCTTTTAATCTTCCATTGTTTTTGCTCTTTAATTTATACTAGAAGAGCATGTTGAAAAAAAAAGTGAAGTTTGCTTTGATTGAAAATAAAAATGGCAGAAAAGTCTCATACAAAAAGAGGGGGGGAGGGGTTATTGACAAAGGCGCAAGAATTTAGAATTCTTTATGATGTTGAAATAGATGTTATCATCTATAGTCCTCATAAAAATGAACCTAAAGTCTTTCCAAATCATGGCTCTGCAGTCAATACACTTCCAAAATTTAAGGAGTTGTCAACCATTTATATATCCCAAAAGATAGTGACAAGAGATGAGTTCACCATGAAAAAGATTGAGAAAATGAATGTAAAACTAATAAAAGGAAGGAAAATAGGATGAAAAATATTACGAATAAGATATATAAAGTATTGAAAGGAAAACACATTCCCATTGACATGCATCCTTACTATCTCAATGATCTGAGTTACGTTATCAAGAAAAAACTTTAAAAAAATCAATCCAAAGCCCAAAAAAATTTTTAAAAGGTTAAAAGGTCCATTGAGCGCCTCAATAGATACATGAAACAATGAAAAATAAGATTGGTGAAGAGGGCTATACATCAAATGTTTCCTCCAATAGATCCACAATTGTATTCTCTAATACCTCCAAATATGACTATTAGAACTCTCAGAATCAATGCCTTCAACAACAATTGCTTCCCCAATGCCTTCACCACTGATAGCTCCTCATCAGCTCCAGTGTGCTCTCAAATGATATCGCAAATCGATCCTTCAATAGACATCCTCATAACGGATACACTGATGCCTATGAATAACTACCAGAACAACTCCCTTTATACTCCACAGAATTCGTCATTGTCAGAGTTATTTAATTGAAATGATGATGATGTAGTGACTTTATTGGAAGACCTATCATTAAACAATACTAACACTCAAGATCCTAAAAATACCAACAATATCTAAAGACTTTGGATCATTGTGTCTCTTTTTTTATTAGTAATGTTTTATATATCCATGTTGTCCCGTGGACTATTAGTGTCTTTAACTATTTTGCATGTCCAAGTTATGTCAGAGGACTTGCCACATCTCTTTTTCGTTGTTCTCATTTTTAGTTTTCATCTGTTGCGTTAGTTTTTTTAAACTTTATTATTCATTCACTTATTAAACATATGATCAATTCAAAAATATTTACTATATTTTAAGTTTTATTATTGTTGTTGTTTAAATGTTCTATTTACTATTGTTTCACTAGATCACCTCTTACAGTTCAAAAGTTAAACAAATCAATTTTATATTTCGATTCAATTTTTATTTTGAAACTTTTCAAGGTAAACTAATAACACATCCAAAATTTAAAAAAAAATTCAAGTCTCCTATTTTAAGTTAATTATCTATGCCTGATTTTTATTGTGCTGCTAAAACATACAATTATATCCTCACATTTATTTATTGATTTTATTATTCTAGTTTCGTTGTTATTCATTTTTAAGTCGAGAAATTTATTCCATAAACAACACTTTTCTTGTTTATGTAAAAATTTGAAAGATATAAATATCTAATGTTAGGCCAAAAATGTATATTTTTAGTCATTATTTGTCTCATATTTAATATTTTTTATTTATCTTTTTTGAGCATAAATTTCATGGATTGTATAATAGTATATTTTTATTAGTAGGATTGAATTGGCATGAAGATGAAAAGATTTGGAGCTAAAACATATTAAATGTCATGAAAAGAGAGTACCTTAAACATGACTAGCACTCAGAAAGTACCTTAAACATGGCTGGCACTCAGAAATCATTATTTGTTTCCAAGTAAATGACATGCCCCCATCACTCATCAAATCATTCAGTGAAAGGCTCAAATCAATAATTAGGAGATGTTCAAATGGTATACAAGTCAATGACCTAATGAAACAATAGTTTTAGAAAAAAGGCGATTGAATTCAACTTAATATCATAAGAAATAGTTTTAAATAAACAAACCTTGAAAATAGAAAGATCAACTCTACACTATCATAATCTATGAAGTCTCTATCCAATTATCAAGAAGGTTCCAATAATAGATCCATAGCTACCTTGAAAGAACTACTCTAAGAGTAAAAAATGAAGAAATACTAGTCCCTCCAAATGCAAGCGGGACTCACCAAAAGCTAAAAGTATTCAATTCAAAGGATTTGACATAAAAAGATAACTGAACTCAGCAAAGCATTACATGTTTAAAAGTAATACTATGTGTGAAAATATACTCAATAATATGAATCTCAATCAAATCATATCATATACTATAAGAGAATTTCTCTATCTAAACCATCACCTATTGATCTTGTGGTGATACAACATATTGCATTGTCATTATCATAGTCGTCCAATACCTTGTTAATATAGGGGACAATCAACCTCATTGGATCCACAATCAATCATAGTCCTCTCTTGGGACAATAAAGGCATAATATCTATCCTATGTTGGCAATATAGTTTATGAAATTTGAGTTGTTGTTTATCTTACCATGTTCAATGATTAATACTATCCTCAAAGACTCAATATGATCATATGTTCAATCAATTCAAGCCATTCATTTAGTCTCATTGGACTCTTATCCAACTCGATCTCATTCGATCATCAACTCTTTCATTTTGTAAACATGCATTTGATTCCTTCAAACCCTTCTAGATTGTGATGATCCTAAAGGTACTCTTTAATATTTTTGAAAAAAATTATCATTTTAGCCTTCCCGATAGTTATCCAAATCTTATTTGATTGATTTTGAAAGTTTTTTGAAAATTTTGTGAAAAAAATGAGTTTTTTTCTAAATAGTTGAGTTTTAAAGGCTAAAGTTGCTTGATGTTGAATCTCATAGTCATTTGATGTTTTAGTGTTGAAATGAAATACAATTGATTCCATTAATTGCAAAATGTGAAAATTGGTCAAGGAGAATTGATGAAATCAAATTTGGAGTTGTTATGTGGATTTGAGTTCTGAAGGTTAAAATTGAGTTAAAATTCAACAAAGGTTTTACTTTGGTTAATATTTTGAGTTTGGATGCTTGAATTAGATTGTGAATAGTTTCATTAGATCCAGTGGTGATTTAAGCTCTAGAATGAGCTTTGATATAATGTTTTAGCATTTTGATAGTGTTTTGGTATGTTTAGTGCTTTATAGTTGTCCTATTTGTGACTAATTAAATTTTAGATCAAGAAAACCTTGGATTGTCATGACTCGACTTTGTAGATTATCATAGCATCTACTTTAACCCCTGATAGGTAAGCTTGGACCTGACCCTAAAATAACTAGTAATAGATCTGAGGGAAAAAGAGAATCCAGCAGATATCAATTAAAAGCAAATTAGAACGAACCAGAACTGATACAGGATATATGTAGACATACAGAGTAACTACAGCACCATCCTAGGGCCTGATTAGCTTCTTAGATATTTATACCACTAGAAAATGCATGTACATGATATTTAATGCTTTTAATTTTTATTTTTATTTGTAGAGTATTAGTATGAGGATTGATACTATAGTTAATCTCAATTTGTTCGATAGAGTGGTACGTACACCTTCGTTCTTGATTAGAAATTTCAGATAAAAGCTCTATTTATTTGGCAACGCTTTATACTAAATGTGAAATATTTCTACACAATTCAAATTTAATTGTGTCCCAATATGAAAATAAACAAAAAGTATTTGGAATAATCAAGACAAAATTGTTATCATTATTTTTCTAACATACTCAAATAATAAACATAAATTGACACAGAGATACCCCTTATAACATAATCTTTAATTGATTAACCAAGACATAAATTATATCTTTTACAAGAACAAACTAAAATCCAAATTAATAGCTATTTAACAACTAATTAAGAAGAGTCCTGGAAGCTCAATAATTTCCAAACAGAAGCTCAATAATTTCCAAACAAGGCTAACATTTTCTTGAACAACACAACTAGTGAATCACAGCACAAACAAGATCCATTAACATATTCTCTAATTCCAATTTTGTAGAACCTTATTATAGCAGCACAATCCTGATTGACAACATATTTTTGTCCTGTCGCATATCTGAGGATTAAAAGAATATTAGCACGTCATTAAATAATTTGTAATTAACAAAAATTTTGAAAGACTAGGTGGATATATATCTTAAATTACATATTGAGAAATAAAGTCAAAATATTTTTTGATTTTTAGAAAATATTATCCATAATCCTTATTAAGAATAAAAAAAATTATGAGATAGTTGAAAAAATTTAATAGAACAAACAAAGAAAGAAATACTCATTAAGAATGGATGCTTGGGTCTTTTTTAGCCTACTAGTTTCCGTCTACGTGCTCTGCACGTATGTGCGCGTCAATTTAAATGGTAGAGCAAAAAAAATTAATTCAATTGCTTATATATATATAAATAATTTTTGAATATATAAAATAATAATTTAAAGTTGAATAATTAGAACTTAAATAATTATCTGATTAAAATTTAATAAAATAAAAGATTCCTAAATATAAAAAGAGTAGTTTAATGTTTTCAACATAATTTTACTGATTTTTTATCTTTTTAAATTTGTTATATTATATACTCTTCCTAACAAAATATTTGATAGTCAAAATTTTAGGTAATTATTTACATAAAATAGCCTAAATTAAAAGTGAATTCTAAATATAAAGAAATTCTAATCCAAAACTGAATCCTAAAACTAAATAAATAAAAGATTAAATAATAAATTAAGAAAAATAGTGAAAATACGATTTTTTTTTTCTAAAGAAGGGTCTTTTAATGAAGGGCAAAAAGTTCAAACAACATTTATAAGAGCCTTCTCGCTTTTAATATAGTTTAGATATAGATATAGATAGATATAGATATAAATAGATAAATATAGATATACATATAGATTTGTCCAAAATAACTTTGACTCGACCAAATTAAGACATCCCACTCATATATTACCTCTAATAACATTACCATTTGAATAAGATCTTGTTATCATTATACAATCAAATCTCTTTTTAACAACATCCTTTGTTCAAATAATTTTTAACTTTCATAACAAAATGTTCTCATAAATATAGCAAAACATAAAAAATTATTCCCGAAAAAGAAATGGCTTGACAATTATAATAAAATGTTATTATAAACTATGTTTATTATAGAAAATTTTGCTTTATTTATTTTAAAGAGATCAATAGAGGAAAAATTAAGAGACTAACCACATGAAAGTTTTGTTATTAAATGGTGTAAGTCTTTTCTTTTGAAAAATAAATATTCTTAGTTTTGTTTTGTTTTAAGTAACTAATTTCTATGCACGTATATCACCCATATACTTGTCAATTGTTATAAAATATATATCTAAAAATAATGCACTTTAACAGAAAGTACATTACAAAATGCCACTTAAATTTTCTGAAAAAATAATAATTGTATTACC
>JAABOM020000007.1:19590589-19617664 GCA_011800125.2 Solanum clarkiae
CATACTAAGAAATTGACTTTAACATCTATGCTCAATTAAGAATCCTTAATTAAAATTCTATATCATATGAAGGATGACTCAGTCTTAGCTTAAAAAAATTTGGGGTGTTACAATAAATTTGGGGAAAAAATAAAAAGTGAATTGGACACCACAATCCGATATCATGGACGATGAAATCCGATGCAACCTCACTTTTAATCAGATATACAAATGGGCATAATCTTAGGCACTAAATGTAGTCTTGATTGGTAAGAAGTGAGCCGACTTTTTCATGCGATCTACTAGCAGCCATATGGAGTCAAAATGCTTTTTAGTGTTTGACAACCCTACTAAAAAATACATATTGATTTCTTTTCACTTCCCAGTAGGAATGCCAATGTCTTGGGATAGGCCACCTAGCCTTTGGTGTCAACTTTGACTTGTTGGCAATGAGCACACTCAGACACAAATCGGGCAATATCCTTCTTCATTCTATTCTACCAATAGATCTCCATTAAATATCTATACATCTTTGTAGTGTTAGGCTGAATGGAATATGAAGAGTTGTGAGCTTCTTGCATTATCAACTTTCTTAACTTGCTATCATTTAGTACATACAACCTCCCTTGATATCGAAGTACCCCATCTCCCCCTTATGAGAAAAATTTTATCTTTTCTTCTTTCACTAAGGCTTTCAACTTTACTACGGGCGATCAAGGCCTTGCTTGGACTTAACCTCCTTAATCAAGGAAGATTTGGACCCATGAAGCACCCACTACACCTAGGTATATATATAGGGTAGGTTAGGGCAGGTTAGGGCGGGGAAAGCTTTAACCTATTAACATTATGACCCACCCTGGCCTGCCTCGTTTAGCATCCTTAAAGTAAATTACCATGCCCTACCCTATTAAGACCTACCCTACCCCGCCCTATTTATAATAACAAATTGTAATATCAAGGTAATTGGTAATCCTTTGTATGATACAGAGAAACAGACCTTCACACGGTCATGCCATTTTCAGCTGGAGTAGGCTGTCATCTGGGAATTATATTAATGTAACTATTTAATTGTCAATGAAGGAGTAGACTTTAGGTGACTGTCATCTAAGAATTTCTCCAGCAGTATTTTCTAACTAGCTAGTCATAACAACAAACACTAATCAACCTCTTGTGACCTTGCAAATCAACCAAACATTTTGTAGTTTCGTATGTTATACTTAAAATCAGAGAAAACATACGAAGGTACCCAAAAGTACTTCAAATCTAACACATAGAATACATATGCACAAATCCCAAATCAATAAAAAAATAGCACCTAAAATTGGAAATAGAAGACTAGCTGAATTATCGAAGAGATGAAGAAATCTAAAAAAGAAAAACAACCGTGATAAAGGCTTAGCAGGTGAATTTATGTATAGATTAGAGATGACTGATAAGAGCTCTTGAAATTTGAGCAACAGCCTTGTACATTAGATAGTAGGTGGGTCAATTTCTTAGATCCATTTTGAAATTGGGTCGGCCTTCCCTGCCCTAGCCCATTATAACTTTTTAAAAATAATATTTTACCCTGCCCTAACCTAACCTGCCCTACTAAACCTTTCCCTGCCCTGCCCTTCCCTATTAAGGGTGCAACCTACCCCGCCCCGCCCCAATTACCATCCCTAACTGCACCACAATTTCTGAATTCATTTAACCTTATTCCTGATCTGGCCAACCTATGGAATTCTTTGGACAACTCTGATCCCTTTTTCCATCATCTTCAAGGTGAGACACACTACCCATAGAAACTCTACTAGGGGTGTCGGCTACCATATTGGCCTTAATCGGCTGATACTTTTCACTCATTTCATAATCGTTTAGTAGATCTAACCACCTCTGTTGCCTCAAATTGAGATACTTTTAGGTGAATACATGTTGGAGGCTCTTGTGGTTGGTGAAGACATCAACATGAAACTCATGCAAGTAATGTTGCCAATTCTTCAAGTCAAATACTATTATCGTGACAAGATCATGAGTCGGATGATTCTTCTCATACACTTTGAGTTATCTCGAGGCATAAGAAATCACCTTACCATTCAGCATTAAAAAACACCCTAACACAATCCTCAATGCATCACAATAATGATGAACCCATCATTTTCTTTTGGCAATATCAATATTGGGGTCGAAGTTAGTTGATCTTTCAAAGTTTGAAATCTTTTCTCACACTCATCTATCACACAGATTTTGCTCTCTTTTGAGTCAACTTGGTGAGTAGGGACGAAATGGAAGAGAAATTTTATACAAACCTTCATAGTAATAAGCAAGGCACAAGAAACTCTTAATATTTGTAGTAGTCAATAGCCTTGGCCAATTTCTCACTGCCTCGATCTTCATAGGATCAACCTTGATCCATTATTGGATATCACATGCCCACGAAAGGAAACCCCATCTAGCTAACACTCACACTTATCAAACTTTCCATAAAGCTTTTGCTCCCTTAGGGTTTACAATACATCCTCAGATGTGTCATGTGCTCCTTCTCACTTCGGGAGTAGATTAGAATGTCATCAATGAACACCATGACGAACATGTCAAGTAAGGCTTGAACACCCTATTCATGAGGTCGATAAATATAGTCGGGGCATTAGTGAGACCAAATGACATCACTACAAACTTAAAGTGGCCATACCTAGTTCAAAATGTCATCTTAAGAATGTCACCTTCCCTCACCCTCAATTGGTGATACCTGAATCTCAAGTCAACCTCAAAGAAGTGTGTCGACCCTTGCAATTGAACAAACAAGTCATCTATCCTCAAGAGTGGATACTTGTTCTTAGTGGTGACCTTACTGAGTTATCAGTAGTCTATTAACATATGAAATGCTCCATCTTTCTTCCTCACAAACAACACCAGAGCACCCCATGGAGACCGACTAGGTCTAATAAAACTATTCTCTAACAAATCCTTCAATTGCTCCTTTAATTCTTTCAACTCTGCAGGAGTCATTCTATATGTAGGGATTGAGATAGGTTAAGCGTAGGAGATCTATGCCAAAGTCTATTTTCCTTTCGAGAGGAACAATTGGTAACTTATTCGGAAAGACATCAAACTCATTAATAATAGGGATCGATACAAGGGAAGGAACTTTAGAGGTGACATTATTGACTCTCACTAAATGATAGATGCACCCTTTGGAAATCATTTTCTAGGCCTTCAAGAAAGAAATGAACCAATCCTTACAGGATGAGTTACTACCCTTCCACTCAAGAATAGGCTCATTTAGGAATTGAAACTTGACTCTATAGGTTCTACAATCTATGGAAGCATAGAAAGTATGCAACCAATCCATCCTAAGTATTACAGTAAAATCTACCATAGAAATCTCAACTAGGTCACAAGAGACCAGTTTATGCAAAATTGAGTTAGGATAATTCTCATAGACTCTTTGGGCAACAACGCACTCTCCTACGGGGTTACTCACTTTATAGGACCTAAGAAGGACTTCAGGATATGCATGAAATTTATTTTCAAGAAATGGGGTCATAAATGATAAATTAGATCTCAGATCTAATAAGGTATATGCATCAAAATTAAAAACTCTCAACATACCGGTGACAACATTCGAAGCCTCTTAACCCTTTTGGTGACCATGGAGAGCATAAAATCGATTGTCCCTTTGGGCACCTTGGACTTTCCCATCTTGGCCTTGGGTCCTTGTGCCATTGCTCCTACAAACCTTGGCATGATTGTTGGGCTTTTGACATTTGAAAAAAGTATTGGAATTGGCTAGGCACTTTCCCTTGTGGAGTCTTCCACACCTAAGGACAACTTGGGCTTTGAAGATTAGGAGCTACCCCTTTGTCCTTAGTAGTTCGAGGAGGAGAATTGTTGGTAGGCCGTTGTCCACCTTTCTTTTGGCCACCTTAGAACTTGTGACTACCACCTTTTTGGTGAGAATAACTCCCACCATCTACCCGAGGCCTTCTGGACTCTCTTGCCCTCTTTATTAGCTTCTCCTCCTCTATTTTCTTTTCATAAATCATCAAGAGGGAGATGTCCATATCTTTTACTCACATGGCCGTCTTGCACTCTTTCGACACCAAATCAGAGACAATGAAGATAAACTTGCTTATACGAGCCCTAGGATTCGCAACCATGAAGGAAACATACTTGGAAATCTTGGTGAATTTGAGGGCATACTCCCTCACACTCATGGACCCTTGCTTGAGGTTGATGAACTTTTGGAATTTGGCCTCTCTTAGCTCAGTTGGAAAGAACCAGTCCAAGAAGGCACACTTGAACTCTTCCCATCCGATAGGACTCGCTTCATGACCCCTCTCATCAACCCATTACTCATACCATATTTTGGCTACTTCTTTGAGTTGGTAGGCCACCAACTTAGTTTTGTCCTCCGAAGGGATACCCATCACCGCTACTACCCAGTAGGGCTCCTTAATGAAATCAACGGAGTCCTCTTCCGTCTTGGAACCATGAAATTCTAGAGGGTTCATCCTCATAAAGTCTTTCACTAGTGGCAGGAGTAGGTATTTGGGGAGGAACGATAATCTCCTGGTTAGCTTGGTTGGCCAATGCTTGGGCCAACAAAGTGAAGGCGGCTCGGGACTCCACGTGAAACATTCCATCATCTTATTACTTGGGAATGCCTCTTTGGTGCGTGGCTCTTCTTGGTAGCACGATCTAGAAACAACAAAAAAGGTTTTCATTGATTATAAGAAAACCTTAGCCAATTCTAAAGGCATGACATGAACAAGAAAGAAGGAAAGACTTTCCTAAACCATCTCATGGCCTCTCACTTAAGATAGTAGCGTGCTTCACAACCTTGAATGAGACTCTACACATGCACTGATATCTAAGGAACATTTTAAAACCTTATGCTCTAATACCAAGTTTGTAATGAGATAACCTGGGTCCTAGCCGTTACACGGTGAATCATATACCCAAGGGCACTTCACCCAAGTCATGCTAGATATCTTAAGTATTCATAGGGATTAAATTAAAGCATTTTATGGAATATAAATGGGGAAAAGTTCTATGTGCCTTTTATGATAATTAAGAAATATTAAAAAGCATGTAAGGCAACTTATTTATGTCGATAAAACATATAAACTAACACATCAATGGATGAAATCGGCAATGGTCGATTTCGATCAAATAGAAAAGACTCTAACATTTGACAACATAGAAAGTGAAAGCCTCAAAGGGGTAACATATACATCCTTCCAAAAGAAAATACAAGCTAGATAGAAAATGGTAGAGTCCCGAACTAAGGGCTCACTGCAACAAAAGTACTTGTCTTGAATGGCAAAAACTAGCCAAGAGCTGGTAAAGGAGTACCTCTCCTTACATAGTTAAATAATACAAGAAAAATATGCATTATTACATTGGAATGTACCAAGTATGTGAGATGCAATGCAAAACATGAAATTGTAATGCCATCATTTATAATTATAACGTATAAGTGTACACGAGATGAAATTACATAAATGTGAGCTTAAGCATGCATAAGGAATATCGCTTAATATGGAAGAGAGTCAATGCATGAAAGATCACATATCGAAATCACATCATAGAATCATAAACTTGTGGCAGAAGACCTTACTCGACATATAAAACTATGTAAGCTATAACATGGAATCCAACATAACCCCTTATGTTGGCACGGGAGACCAATTGTCAGGTAGAACTCCGTCACTTCGTATGCATATTTATTTAACATGAATGGCCTATGTGAATCCACTAGCCTAGCCTACAAGGGCTCTTATGGTGGCACATAGTTAATGAGAAAAAAGGTTACTACTAAGGTACCCTTACTGAACCCTACCTCAATGTCACATTTGGTGCAAAGTCATCTCACGAAATGTTTAAAACATAACTTAGTCAAATTATGACACTTAGAATCATAAGTAATAATCATAGGACTAGCTAGAACATAGGAATCACAAGTGAGAATTGTGCTTTCATCTTGGGATCTTTCTTAAACATCCTTTAGTGCATTAGTCAACATGCTTATATCTTTGACAAATCATAATTTTAAAACTCACTTTAATTCCCTAATTATCATCATAAATCATGCAAGACTTTACTTGAAAACTATGTGGGCTGAGCTTTTAAATTAGAACAATCATAAATCACATATTCATACTTAAATCATGAAAATATACTTATTTAAAACATGTAAAACAACCTACACTTCATCAACAACAAAACTCATCTTTGGGGTCATCATCAAATACTTAAGTACATATATATGCTAAGTGAAAACATCATAGGATATCATTAAGGTCATTTAATAACATAATATATCATAAAATCATCGTTAACATGCATATTAACTTAAAAGAACTTAAAGAAAAGGTAATATACAATATGAAAAACTTTATGGGTGAAAAAAGACCCACAAACCAAACTCACATACCTTGGTGAGCTTGGGAAAACCGACTTGAACCCTTTGAAAGATTCTTGAAAATCCTAGCTTGCCTTGACCCTTTTCTAGATAGAATCTTGCCTTAGGAAATTTTTAGGAATTGGAAGAATGAAGAGAATGAGGGTTCCTTAGGGTTTAAGGTCTGATTTAGGTCCCTTTTGATCCCAAAAATGACATAGTATAGGAACACGAATTGCAAAAATGACCAAGCTGCCCTTCATTAAACCTACTGATACCGACATACGAAGCCCCAATTACGGACTGTGGTTTGAACTATGGACCGTAGGTTTTGTTTGTCCTGTTAACTTTTTTAAAAATTCTGAAACTGATTTGTTGACCCCAAAACTACAAATCCATTCTGCAGTCCGTCCTTTGATCTATGACTCATGGTTGGAGTCGTAGAGTCCTTCCACAATTAGCAATTTTTCTCAACTTTTTGGACCCTATCTATGAAGGGATTATATGGACTAGTTTACGGGTCATGCTGTTAATTCATAAGTTACTTTTCAGCAAGCTCCAAATTTCCTTCATGTTAAGGCCCTCACCCATGACTTATCTATAGTTCGTCATCCCTTCTATATCCCATCATTGATTGTGTGGGTTACTCCCACACTTAGAAATTTTTTCCTTTTCCTTATGTTTATGTTTAAGGATCGATCTACGGGTCGTAAGTCCATCAATAGGTCATAAGTCACCCTCGTAAAACTGACTCTAGGTCACTTTTCTGTCCAAATTTTCTTTTTGCACTCTTAGGCCCTACATTGGGGGTCATTACATGTGTTATGACAACTTGTGTTAGCATTTGAATGGCAATGCGAAACTAAACATTAGTAACTGGCTAGGCTAATGGGCCATAGGGAACTTGAGTGCCATAGTCCTTGTTGGCATTGTTTCCCCATTGCATTGGTTCTCTTCTTGGTGTCATTTTCTAAAAGTCATAAAGAACAATCATTAGAGAGGAAGCCTTAAAGTATACTCTACCGCACAACATAGATCATAAGAATAGTCAACTTCTCTAAAATATCTCAGAGCCTCCAAGTCATAGATGTGGCGTGCTTCATATCCATGAATAATACATTATCTGACGCAGCGTGTTAGACTCCCTAGGACACGTTAAATCTTATGCTATGATTTATGTTTGTCACGATGCAGGTTAGGTCCTAGGTGTGACACAACGATCAAAATCATGAAGAACTCCAACCAAGTCATCTAGCATATCATATATAAGTATACATAAAGATGATCAAGAAGTGCTCAGGTCCCTGAATGGTAACATCATGTAAGCATAGAGTAAGCTTTAGTATGTTTGAATATACTAAATATGTAGGATGCAATGCAACAAGACATAGCCAACATATTCAATATGTATAATCATAAGCAATGAATAAGTGTAATATCAATGTGGCATACATGATCAATGCTTGAGGTAAAACATGCTTGTAAATCACATAACTTGTACATGATATAATACATGTGTGAGAAGAGACCATAATCATAGACCAAAAAACTATTACTTGGAATCCAACGCATTTCACCTCCTTGGGAGGTTATTGAGGTATCCACCCCTTAGCATGGTGACATGGGCATATCACCGCAAACAAGGTGGTCGAGGTATCTACCCCTCAAGATAGTAGTATCGACATGTAACCCCCCAACAAGATGGTAGAGGTATCTATTGCTCAACATGATAGTATGGGAATGTCACCCCCCCCCCTCAAACAATCTGGTCGAGGTACCTACCTCAACATGTTAGTATGGGCATGTCACCCCTCCTCCCCCAATAAGGTGGTTGAGGCATGTCACCACCTCAACAAGGTGATTGGGCATGTCACCCCTCAACAAGGTGTGGCCAACTTGCAACACTATAGATACTTTTCATGAATTCAATGCATACATACAATCCCTTAATCCTCACAAAGTCACTTGACTTGTAAACCATGTAGTAGTTCATCAATAACTTGATAATCCATATCAGGACATCTTATCAAACACTTGGTGGATGTGCAATGCTAGTTCAAAATCATGCAATTCAAGAAAAATAATATGACAAAACTCAATGTAAATCAACCCACCAACACATAGTGAAACCATCATGTAAGATACCTTGAAATCCATCCTCAAATCTCATAATAGATCATAGCTCAAAACATGCATAGTCTCAATAGGCAAAATCATTCATAGTATAAGCTTGAAATAGATAAACATGCACACTCAATCAATATTTCATAAAACCCCAACATAATTTATAATCAAAATCCATAATAAGAGATAATCATTGATGATATAACTTGAAAACATGTAATTTTTATAAAAAGGAGAATTGGGCTCCATGGGGTGAAAGGACCCAATGGATGAAACGCACAGACCTCAAACTTGGGTTATCTTGAGTTGAGCTTGAAGAAATCTAGAAGTTCAGAGAGAATCCTTGAGTTCCAAAGTTAGGCTTGAAATCCTTGGAATTTGAATGAGATATTTGGCTAAGTCTTGGAAAGGTTTATGAGAGGGTCTTGAGTGATATAGAGTTGAAAAATGACTAAGTGTAGGTGTTTTCATGCATAAATGGGCATGGGGCTATAACCCCAATGCCCTTGGGCTGAAATGAAAAATTGAGAAAAAATTAACATTGTTCAGTGTCAGGTTTGCGACGCGGACCTATCGCATAGGCCCAGTTTGTTCTGCTCCGCGCCCCTGGCGCGTCCCATGCAGGCACAAACAGACACTGGATAAGAAAATTTTGTGAAAATTATTTTTCAGTATGAGTCCACTAAAATTGGGGTTATACCTATTGCCCACTAAATTTTTCCCCCAATCAAGAATATGAAGTTGAATTTTCGATATCACGCATGATTTTGAGATATATGAAAATTACGATTATAGGCATTTTCAAAGTATATTTTTGGGGTGTTCCAATATATCCCTCTTGGGAACATTAGTCCCCAAATATCAAAGAAACGTATATAAGAGAAGTAATCATGAAAATTTCAGCCTGACATAAATGAATCAAATGCATTTAAACATCATTTTCAAAAATCTCAACTTCAATGTCAAAAATCACCTTAAACTTGTCAACATAAACATGAATGCATGCAAAATGACATAAGGGCTAAAACATAAGACTTGAGTTCATATAGAGGACTTAAATTAGTACATTTGACTTGAGTAGAGTGGAAGAGATATGGATATTGCTTTTTCATGTCCACTTCGGCTTCCATGTGGCACTTTCAACTTATTGGTTCCTCCAAATGACCTTGATGGAAGCTACACCTTTGTTTCTCAACCTCTTCACTTGTATATCCAAAACTCTATTGGAACCTCTTCATAGGTTAAATTATCTTCTACAACACCGACAATATCCAAGGGCACTATAGACTTGGGTCACCCATACATTTCCTCAACATGGACACATGGAAGACCGGATGAACCACGTTTATCTCTATAGGCAACTCCAACTCATATGCAACCTTGCCAACCCTCCTCAAATCTTTATAAGGACCCACAAATCTTGGGTTTAACTTCCCTTTCTTGCCAAATCGAACCACACCCTTACTAGATGAGACTTGCAAGTAAACCCAATCACCAACCTTAAACTCAAGATTTCTTCTCCTCACATCGAAACAGGACTTTTGTTTACTTTGGGATATTTTTAATCTTTCCCTAATCAATCTCACCTTCTCCATATCTTCCATGAGCAAGTCCGGACCTAGAAAGTCATTTCCCCCACTTGAAACCACCCAACCAGAGATCTACAACGCCTACCATAAAGAGCATCAAAAGGAGCCATACCAATGCTTGAGTGGTAGCTATTGCTATAGGCAAATTCAATGAGTGGAAGATGTTCATGCCAACTATCCTTAAACTCCAAAATACAAGCTCTAAGCATATCCTCAAGGGTTTGGGTAGTCCTCTTGGCTTGACTATCTGTTTGAGGATGAAAGGTCGTACTAAGCTTAACCTTGGTACCAAGACCTCTTTGGAAAGACCTCCAAAAGTGGAAAGTAAATTGAGCACCACGATCCGAAATGATAGACAAGGGAACCCCATGCAACCTAACCAACTCATGTATATACAACTTGGCATAATCTTCGGAACCATAAGTAGTCTTGACCGGTAAGAAGTGAGCCGACTTTGTCATTTTATCCATAAAAAAACCCAAATAGAGTCAAAATGTTTCCAAGTCTTAGGCAACCCAACCACAAAATCCATGTTGATCTCTTCCCACTTCCAAATAGGAATCTCTATGTCTTGGGCTAGGCCATCCAACCTTTAATATTCAGCTTTCATTGTTTCCAATTGGGACATCCGGACACGAACTTGGCAATGTCTCTCTTCATACCACCCCACCAATACACCTCCTTCAAGTCTCTATACATCTTTGTAAAATCAAGGTGAATGGAATAGGATGAATTATGAGCCTCCTTTAAGATCAATTCTTTCAAATCATCTACATTTGGCGCACACAATCTACCTTGGTACCTAAGGGCATCATCTCCCCCTTAAGAGAAAACCTCCACTTTACCATCTCTTACCAAGGCCTTCAACTCTAGCAAGGCGGGGTCAAGATCTTGTTTTGCCTTTACCTCCTCAATCAAAGAAGACTTAGAACCATCAAAAACCAATACACTACCATTATCAACTTCATCCAACCTAACCCCCAATCTAGACAACCGGTGAACCTCTCTAGACACCTCTTTTCCACCATCATCAACATGAGCTAGACTACCCATAGACACCCTACTTAAAGCATCGGCAACAACATTAGCTTTTCCTGGGTGATAATACACACTTATATCATAATCTTTAAGAAGCTCTAACCGCCTTCTTTGTCTCAAGTTAAGATCTTTTTGGGTGAACACATATTGGAGACTCTTGTGGTTGGTGAACACATTAACATGAACTCTATACAAGTAGTGATGCCAAATTTTCAAAGAAAATACCATGGTCCCAATTCAAGATCATGGGTGGGATAATTGTTTTCATGCGCCTTAAGTTGTCTAGAGGCATATGCTATCACCTTACAACTTTGCATCAAAACACACCCCAAACCAATTCTTGAGGCATCACAATATACAACAAACCCTTCTAACCCTTCCAATAGTGACAAGATAGGAGCGGAGTTAAGCTTATCTTTCAAAGTATGGAAACTCTTTTCACACTCATCCGTCCACACAAATTTCACCTTCTTTTGTATCAATTTAGTCATGGGAGAAGCAATAGATGAGAAACCATTTACAAACCTCTGATAATAACCTGCCGAACCCAAGAAACTTCTAATGTCTGATGGAGTCAAAGGTTTAGGCCAATTTCTAATCACCTCTGTCTTCCTAGGATCCACCTTAATGCCATCACTCGACACCACATGCCCTAGAAAAGCAACTTCTTTCAACCAAAACTCACATTTCTCATATTTTGCATACAACCTTTCCTCCCTCAAGATTTGCAACACCACCCTCAAGTGATCCACATACTCCTCCTCACTAAGGGAATAAATCAAGATATAATCAGTAAAAACCACCACCAACAAGTCAAGGTAGGGTTTGAACACCCTATTCATAAGATCCATAAATATAGCCGGTGCATTAGTCAACCCAAAGGACATAACCACAAACTCAAAGTGCCCACACCTAGTCTGGAAAGCCATCTTGGGAATGTCATACTCCCTCACTTTCACTTGGTGATACTCAGACAGAAGATCAATCTTAGAGAAGTGATTAGCCCCTTGAAGTTGATCAAAAAGGTCATCAATCTTTGGTATAGGGTATTTGTTCTTTACGGTAACCCTATTAAGTTGTCGGTAATCAATGCACATTCTAAAAGAACCATCCTTTTTTCACAAGCAACACTGGTGCACCCCAAGGTGACTTACTAGGTCTTATAAAGCCCTTCTCCAACAAATCCCTCAATTGCTCCTTCAACTCTGTCGGGGCCATATGGTAAGGGGGAATACAAATGGGTTGAGTATCGGAAAGAAAGTCTATACCAAAGTCTATTTTCCTTTCGGAAGGGACGTCGGGAAGCTCATCGGGAAAGACATCAAGAAACTCATTAACCACTGAAGCCAACTCAATAGGAAGGACTTTGGATTTAACATCCCTAAACCTTATAAGATGATAGAGATAACCCTTAGAAATCAACTTTTGGACTTTAAGGCAAGAAATGAATCTATCCTTGAACACCACATCACAACTTTTCCACTCAAGGACGGGTTCATTAGGGAACTAGAATTTCACCCTACAAATTCTATAATAAATAGAAGCATAATATGCATGCAACCAATCCATCCTAAGAATGACATCAAAATCCACCATACCAAATTCAACAAAATCACAAGGCAAGATTTTATGCAATATGAACACAAGACAATTTCTATAGACTCTTTTAGCAACAACGGACTCACTAACGGGGTAGATACTTCATAAGGTTATCACAACAATTTGGGACTAACATGAAGCTTTTTGGCAACAAAAGGAGTAACAAAAGAAAGAGTACCACCCGGGTCTATCAAAGCATACACATCAAAATCAAAAACCTTTAACATACCAGTGAAGACATCAGGTACCTCATCCATCCATTGTCTCCCTTGAAGAGCATAGAACCTATTTTGCCTTGGAGCACCCCCTTGTTGGTCTCGTCTTCCCTTTGGACCCGCATTTGCACCTTGTCCTTATGGACGACCATCTCTACCTTTGTTTTGAGCACGAGGACAATTAATCACGTTATGACCCACTTCTCCACAACCATAGCAAGCATCAGGGTTCTTCAAACGTGGGCCATTATGGTTCCTACCACACCTTTGAAACATAGGATTATGCACCACACAACCACCATCTTGGAACATTGGGTTGTCATTAGCAAACCTCCTATTAGGAGCGCTGGAAGACCCTTGGCCTTGGAACTTATGGCCTTGAGGAAACCAGCCACCCTTGGAATTTTGGAATCTACCTTTGAAACAAGCCCTCTTGGACTCACCATTTCTTCTCTTTCTAAGTTTTTCACCCTCTAGTAGTTCGGCATATGTTATGAGGCGGGACAAATCCATATCACCTATTAGCATAGCGGTACGACACTCCTTATTAACCAAGTCAGTCACACCCGACACAAATTTATTCATCCTTAATCTCGGCTCGGCAACCAATTCTGGGGCATACTTGGAGAGTTGGTTGAACTTGAGGGCATACTCCCTCACTCTCATTGAACCTTTCTTAAGGTTCATAAACTCCATCATTTTAGCCTTTCTTAGCTCGATGGGAAAGAACCGGTTGAGGAATGTGGCTTTGAACTCCTCCCAAGGAATAGTATCATAATCTCTCCTCTCCGAACTCTATTGTGTAAACCAAATTTGAGCCACCCTTTGAGTGGGTAGGCCACCAACTCCACTTTTTCCTCCAAATTGACCCTCATAATAGATAGCACTTTGTACACCTTATCGATGAAATCTTGTAGATTCTCATTCGTCTTGGATCTGCGGAACTCCGATGGGTTTATTCTAGTGAAATCCCTCACCCTAGAAGCCAGAGTGGGAGCATAAGGGGCTTAGACCCCTTGGTGAATTTGGTTAGTCATCGCACGAGCCAACATTGTACTAGCATCCCGAAACTCATCTTGGGCTACCCCTCCACCTTGAGGAGCTTGAGGAGCGGGAGGAGCCGGTTGCTCCTCGGGTGAACAGGCTCTCCTTAGTCTCCCTCTTAGAATCTATATGATCTAGAAGATCAAAGAGCATTCGTCAGGGAAAAAACCTTACACTCATATCTAAAGCACGATATAGATCACGAAGAAGTGACCTTTCTTAAAACACCACATAGCCTCTCATTCATAGTTGTGGCGTGCTTCACAACCATGAATAAGAATCTAATTGACGCGGTCTGTTGGATTTCGAGGACCATTAACAACCTAGTGCTCTGATACCAACTTTATCACGACCCAATCCTAGGGCCTAGACGTGACACGACTAATGGGGAACCCGAAGGAACCCCAAACAAGTCTCGTAGCATATCAATCACACATTCTTGGTCGCGGAAGAAAAAATAACAACAAAATAGATATAATTAAGGGAATAGGGACTAACGAAATTCTTTGATAATCATAAAATACTCAAGAGTCAAGCTCATTGCACAAGCACATCAATTGTTCCAACAACACCTCTAACATAGATTGGAGCGGGGGCAAGACACTTTCTGGGCTCACCCTCATAGTATCAAGTGTTCAATCATAAAAAGATATCAAATAGTAAAAGTAGCATAGCTAGTGTCCCGTACTTGAGGACTCACCAAAGATTATCTTCCGAAATGCCAAAACTAGCCATGTGGAGGATGATTGAGAAGTGCTCCAATCCCTACATGGTAACACCATGTAGGCATAGAGTATGCGTTAGTATGTTTGAATGTACTAAGTATGTAGGATGCAATGCAACAAGACATAGCCAACATATTCAATATACATAATTATAAGCAATGGATAAGTATAATATCAATATGGCATGTATGATCAATGCTTGAGGTAAAACATGCTTGTAAATCATATAACTTGTACAGAACATAATACATGTGTGGGAATAGACCATAATCATAGACCAAAAAACTATTACTTGGAATCCAAGGCATGTCACCCCCTTGGAAGGTGATTGAGGTATCCACCCCTCAACATGGTGGTATGGGTATGTCACCCCCAACAAGGTGATTGAGGTATCTACCTCTCAACATGGTGGTACGGACATGTCACTCCTCAATAAGGGGGTCGAGGTATCGATCCCTCAACATGGTAATATGGGCATGTCACCTCCCAACAAGATGGTCGAGGTATCTACCCCTCAACATAGGTGAAAGGAACTTAAGATGAAACTCACATACCTTAGGAGAAAATCCTTGAAGAAATACAGAAATTGATGGAGAAATTTGAGAGAAACCTTCGCTTGATCTTCCTTAAGCTTGATATATATATACACCTTAAGTTTGGTGACTTTCCTTAAGAGGGTTAATAATACTCGGCCGATTTCAGTCCTGCCCATAAATCCTGCACCAATTTTGATTCTCTGCCTTTTTCTCCTTATTCTAACTTTTCAATTTACCGAGCATTATAGTGCACATGCATTATGACACAAACAAGACCAACAAA
Source organism: Solanum clarkiae (assembly GCA_011800125.2). NCBI lineage: Eukaryota > Viridiplantae > Streptophyta > Magnoliopsida > Solanales > Solanaceae > Solanum > Solanum clarkiae. The sequence goes on from JAABOM020000007.1 coordinate 19,606,107, forward strand.
CTTCCAAAACTCCAAATCATGGAATTAACCATCTGAATTCACCCGAATACCATGGGTTAAAAGAGAAAATGTAAATCATTCCTATAATGCATTCTGAGCTTATTTCAACACTCAAAAAACTAATCCAAAGTCATTTTAAATGTATTTTTGACCATGGTTGGAAAAATCATCCTCCTAAAAAAGATGGAGGTCAAAAAAATATTTATTTAATTATAAAATTTAGCTCAAAAAGTATTTTACGTCTCAGATATATTTTTTATTGAATATTTTTGTATTTTCACTAATATCATATTTTGAATTTTTCATTAATTTTTTTAGATCTTTTTTAGTAGGATTAAAGAAATATTTGAATCATAAGTTAATTATATGTTATTATAAATACTTAATCAAAAAATTAGAAAAAAAACTCAAAAACACGAGAATTTCGAAAAAAAAAAGTCTAAAAATCCGAGAAACTTGATAAAACCGAAGTTGTAAAAGTCGAGTTTTATTGGTTTGGTTTGATTTTTATATTTAAAAACTCGACACAAATAGTTTGGTTTGATATTTAAAAAATTCAAACCAACATAATGCATGAACACCCCTAATTTCAACGCTCAAAATACTAATCGAAAGCCATTTCAAATGTATTTTTGTCCATGATCGGAAAAATCGACCTCCTAAAAAAGATGGAGGTCAAAAAAAATATATTTAATTATAAAATTTAGTTCAAAAAGTATTATGCTAATCATGACGAAGCTATCTTTCTTCGGCTCTTTAAGATGAAGAAGAGAATATTTCAACTCTTTTTTGGATCAAACTCAATCAATTACCTCGACTGTAATTAGTAAGTTGAAGGTTCGAGTGATGACTTCACTTATTTAAAGATATATGAAATCGGTTGTTTTGCCAATTGCCAAAATGTTGATATTATAATTAGATTAAAAGGTGATTAGCATTACTCTTACTTGATTTGGAACAACAGAAGGTTGCTGAAACATACATTTAAATAGAGAGAGAGCTGACTTTTCCCTTGAAGGAAAGATTAAAGTTGCAACTGAAGAAGCAAAATTACAAGTGCAACATAACAAAAAGAGATTGAAAATTATGTAGTTCTCAAAATGAAACTTCCCACATACCCCGAAAATTTTTATTATGTGCCTCACACAATTGACACTAGTCATCTGAAACTTGTTTTAATCTCACAAAAGTGTGGTAACACTTCTTTTGTGAGAAAAAAAAGAAGTGTTATCAGTTGTGTGAGTCGACAAAATAAGAAATTTCCCCGTCAATTTGAAGGATCATGATCATTGTCTTGTTCAATTTCTGAAGCAGGTTCATCCTCTTCCTCTAAGCAATCAATACCATAAGCTTCATGCCCATTTCCAAACGCCTTAATATGATCTTTAAGTGACCTTTTGTGCTTAAAATCTGATCCACAAGTGCAATACCAAAGCTTTCCACAATTCTTCTCATGAGTTCTCCAATCACCCCTCACAGCAAATGCTTTCCCACATTTCCTACACATGAATGGCTTAATTCCATGCTTTCTTTTGTAATGAGTCTGAAGGGTTCTGAAATCCTTAAGTGGCTTAGCCCTTGGATGATCAATATTGTTCCTACACCCTGGTGCACAACAGAAACAAGGAAGCCTAAGCATTGCTGTTGGTTGTGTTCCCCTCAGAGATTCTGGTCCTTTTCTGTATTGAGATCCATGCCCCCACATGTGCATCTGTTCAAAAATATACAACAAACAAACGTTATACAAAAATCAAAAACTTTAGGATCGATTTGCGTCATGCGTGTACAATATTTATAAATGTAATCTGTTGCAGTGTAATATGTAGGTTATTTCCAATTAATGCTTATTATTACAGGAACTTACTAGTACATTACAAGTGTTTGATCGGATGGATTTGGCTCCTCTCCATTTTCATCAAATTCGTATGTGGATGAGAAATACATGCCATACATTTAAATTTAATAAAGTAAAGATAATTTATTTTGTCAAATATTTAATTGCTACATTATTTACAATACTTACCAGACTAGAAAAAAAAATTACACTAAGTTCTAGTAATATAATTTTTAAAGGTCGAGGATCTAAATTTATCTTCTCTCTTTAAACCTTGCAATTCTTTCTCAAAGTATACAAACTAAAGTTACAAAACTTGAGGTTTTTTCTAAAAATAAAAAGTAGCCAAAATCAAAATCATAATATTAAGGCAAGAAATGCATGAAGCTGCAGAGAGTTGAGATGACTTCAAATTTAATTTTTCATTTAGCTATTAGGTCATGTAGTTTGATACACGTTATCCATTATAATAACTTGTAGCCTTTTAATCATGTCAAAATCTCTATTTTCATTTAATATGGTGGATTTATTTTTTAAGCTGAATGATAAGATTTTGTAATGATATACTACGACTAAAGAATCTTTCTTTAAAGATTGCATGTTAGAGATCCTTTTGACAATATGTTAACTTAGATAAAGAAAAAGTTAACTTTTGTTGGAAACCACACACAATTATTTGTGATATATTTGATAATATTTGCATATTAGTCATTTTAAAATATGAGGAAAAAGAAAAAGAAAAGTTGATGTTTTGTTACGGGAAAGTTACAAGAATAGTTCAAGGAATATGCATATCTATATGTGTAGTTTTACATGCATGTGTTCTTTGTATGCTTTTGGATAACAGTTATTTTAAGTTGTTTGAAAACAGAAAAAGGGGGAAAAAACAGTATCTAAAATTAAAGTTGAAAAAGAGAATTTGAACATTGACATTGTATTTGAATATGAATTTTACAGAAAGATAGTGACTGTCAATTTTTCTGAAGTTAAAAATAAAGAAAAGATATCATATTTTTGAAATTATTTTAATATTTTACGGTAACACTTATCTTTCCTCTGTCCACTGATTAGGCAAAATTAGGAATTATTCAGTACACAAGTGCCTATGTGTAATACAAACTTCAAGGACAAAAGGCATTTTAGCTGTGTGTTGTTCAATCAAATAAAGAGAGTCACTGACCAAAGTTCTGATAAGTTGGACCAGGTTAATTTATCAGATCCCCATAAATCATTCAGAAAAGAAACAAAGGAGGGAAAAGAAATTATTATAAACACAATATGAAATATATTTTAGGTGGCTTTTGTTTTCAAAAAGAAAAGAAAAAGCAAACCCTCACAAGGACCCATATAGTGCTGTCTTTCATCCTATCAAACATCCACCTAAGATTTAATGGCTCGTTTAATATGAGAATAAGAAATAAATATGTTCTAAGATTAATCTCAGAATAAATTTATGTCATATTTGATTGCAATAAAGTTACAAAATAATTTATTTTGAGATTATAATATTATTTTTAATCCCTATAAAAAGTGAAATAACTAATCTCCGATAACTTGTCCACCTAAAAGTAAAAGGTTAAAATTATGCTAGAAAAGAAGTGTAGCTATAGCAAATTAGGGAGATGGGTTTTTCTCTCTTTTTCTACAAAACCAAAAAAACAAAAAAGAAGAAAGGCAATGATGGGAACACAAAAGGTAAGTTTTAGCCTTTAGCCTGTATAGGCTTTTAGGATAAATCATTATAAATTTGTTGGTTTAAATAAATAAAACAAAGGGACAAAATTAGCTAGTAGCATACCTGCATGTTATTGTATCTATTGAAAGTTTTGAAGCAAAGAGGACATGAAAATTGTGTAGGACCAATTAAAATTTGAGCTGGTGTTGGGATCCAATATTGACCCTTGTGAAGTGTGGAAGAGTATCCAATATTAGCCACAGTAACTTCATCTTCTTCTTCTTCTTGTTTGTTGGTTGAAGAAGTAATCCTTGAGATAACATCAGGGGTTGGATTAGGAAGCCCTAATTGTAAGGCTACACTGACACTTTCATCATCTTGATTATCTTCATCACAAAAGTTAGAAATGAAAGCTTCTTGATCTTTGTTTTCCTTACTATAATTATTATCAACTTCCATAGTAGATGAGTAATCTTGATGTTGATGAATTGGGCTCAAACTAAGGAGAGGAAGAGGTTCTTTCAAAGGAGGAGAAGGTGGAGATTGTGGTGAATATTGGAAATTTGTTGATGAAGGCAACATATAGTTATTATTATAAGAAGAGAAAGGAGGAGGAGTAGAAGATGAGGAAGAATGGTAAAGAGGGTTGAAATTATTGAACCATCCATGGAAGTAATTAGTGTAAGGATCACTCATGATTGATGCAAAACACAAGACAAAGAGTTTATATAAAGGATAAACAAGAGTGAACAAGAACACCAAAATTGAAAAAAGGAAGACTAATTAAGAAACATAGCTACATCATATGCAAAGGCAAGAGAGATGTTTTAGGGCAAGAGACTGGTGCGGAATGAGGCAGTTAAATAAAGTAAACCCTAGTGGAGACACGTCACTTCAAAGAGGTGACTAAACAAGAGAAAAAAAAATATGCCCCTTAAAAAAATCCAATCGTAGAAGAGAGAGCAAGATAAATCTAGGGACTTGAAATTAGAATAGGGAAAATAAAGAAAAAAGAGTAATTTATCTTTTGTACATATGTATATACTAAAAAAAAAAATTAAATTTGTAATCTATAATTAATCACAAATATTTATGTGACTATAAATCATCATCAGAAATATACGTCATTTTAAAGTTAAAATTGTTACTAAATTTATAAATATGTCATTTAGACTAACCATTAAAAAAGAAAGTAAATCATATAAATAAGAGTAGAAAAAGTATTTTTTATACAATTATAAGTAATTGCCCATATAAATTTGATTGATAACCTAATTTAATAATAAGATAGATTACGTACATACTCTTTCTATGTGTATTTAGCACTTTTAAAAGTTTGAATTACATTATTGAACAATATTGTAATTATATATTCATATCTTTGATCGTATTAACATGACAGAAAATATAATTTATAATAGTTTCTGTATGATTTTTAAATAATATATCTATTTTATTTTATTTTATTTTAAAGATTAGTTATGAAAAAAATTTAAAAAAAAATAACACGTAAATTAAAAAGAAAATAATATAGCATAGTATTAAACTACCCTAATAATAGCGTGTGTATAAATAAAATAAAAAGAAACCCCTTTATGACAAGCTTTGAAACATGCAAATATTTTATTGGTAATAATAAGTGAATAAACAAAATTAATTAATGGAAGTTAAGACAAAACCATGAAATTAGGGTTGGCTGCTGTCTGCTGTCAACGGAGAAAGAGAAAGAGAGATGTCACATAGGAATAGCATGCATACAAAAAAGGCCATTGTAATTAACTCTAGCCATTTTATTTTGCTCAACTTCTATATCAAAAATAAATTATAATGTTTTAGTTTGCTTATCTATTTGAAATGAGTCAATTTTTTATACTATTTTTTGTATAAAAATCGACATGAAATAATAATAATTAAATTTAAAAATTCAAAATACCATTAATAACTTGTCCACTGAACCAAATGAAATATTCTCTTTGTTTATTTTTATTTGTCCATTATTATATATATATATGGACATTTTTGTTTTTACTCATCACTTAAAATTATTGTATACTTTATCTTTATTGTCAATTGTTTATTTATTAAATTATTTTTTAAATTTAAATGTGACAAGTACTCCCTCCGTCCATCTTTATTTGTTCCCTATTGACTTGATACAAAAATTAAGAAGTAGTAAATTATAGGGATAATTTTACCAAATCACTCTTTTGAATATAATAAATACAATGGCTTGAAAAATATAACAGGGATGATAATTTATGATAAACGTAAATTAAAAATTAAGTATAAAATTATCTTTTAATTTCATAAAATAAATAAATATTATTGAATATTCCAAAATAATATAACTAACAAATAAAGACGAACGGAACGAGTAAAATTGAACGTGGAGGATATGAGAGAGTAGGAAGGTGAATTAGTAGTGTTGGGAATGAGAGAGGTTTGAATGCACACCGGCAAATGTTTTGATTGAAGAGCTGTGGTCGGGTAGAAAGAGAGTGAATGGGTGGTGTTCATTGCTAGGCTATGGGGGTAGGGGTGTCTCATTCACGTCTCGACCCTACAAACCTTTGGATCAAACCTCTAACACTGTTTCACACCACTGTTAGTCATTGCACAACTACTGTTCACACTTCCTTTTCTTTTTCTCTTTCTTTTTACCTTATTGTTTAGAGTTTAAGAATATTAAGAAAAAAATAATTTTTTTTGTTCTAAATTAAAATATGTTAATCTATTAAAATATCTTTTAACTTTGCAACTTTAAACATGTCATGTGAAAAGTTGAAACTAAAATATTTTCATTCTTTTATGAAAAATAACAATTGAAGAGTATAAATAAAAATAATATATTTCATCAAAGAGTATATATGGCCGGATAGTAAAATTATCCAGACCCTAGAGTGATAGAAAATACATGGGTTTGATTTCAAATAACTATATTTATTTTGTACATTTCAAAAAAGAAAAATGACTCGGTGCCTATCCCTTTGTTTTAATCGATCATGTCCATCAATTTGACCCTCGTTCTTTGGATAGTTTCTTGTAGTAAATGATGAGATAGATGTGTGGACATACTAGGCGGAATAAGATTAGGAATAAAAATATCATGAACAAGGTGAAAATAGTTTCCATAGTGGACAATCTGAGGAAAATGAGATTGAGATGATTTACGCATACGCGAGGAGATGTATAGATATCCTAACGAGCATGTGCGAGAGGTTGGATATCATGGATACGTATGAGAGAGGCTAAAGTAGGTCGGAAAATTATTGGAGAGAGGTGATAATACAGGGCATGATGCAACTTCAGCTTCTCAAAACATGACATAGATAAGAGAATATGAAGGTCGCAGACAAGAGTAGAAGGTTACTAGTGGAACATTGTCTTTCGTTTTTTACGACTTTAGGCATTAGTTTTATAAGTAGCGTACAAATTACTTGTAAAAAAATAACTTGCATATCACAAAGAAATACAAAGTGCTTTTTCCGAATGGGCTCTACGCAGTGTGAATCTGAAATAATTGAGCTCCGATCTGAGGCATTAGTTGTATACTTGTAGGTGTTTTATATATATATATATATATATATATATATATATAAAACTTTCATCATCTATTATCTATTGTGGTCGGATTGTTGCACTAATTTGTAATTGCTATTGTTCCTCTGTTGTAGGATATGCACTACTTTTTATAATTGGTATGTTTTCTTCTTTTTTCTACTTGGATTTGTTGCATTGGGCCAAAGGTCTCTTGAAACAACCACTATAACTCAGTACAAGTAAGACATGTTTGCACTTTACTCTTTCTAGACGTCCCTTAGTTTGGGGTTCCACTAATATACTATTATTGTATACTAAAGTTAAGTCTTTATTTTTACATATTTAATTTAAAAAAATTAAAATTATTATTTGATAACTATTTTGTGGTCCTTGTTAAGTATCTATTCATTAATATTTAGATGATTTATAACAATTAAAAATAATATTATCAAATTATCATGTTATGTTTTATTATTTAAGAAATACATCAAATTAAATATGAATAAATAAATATAAATGGAGAGAATACTAAAATTATTAACGTTTGCTTTCTTGTAGGCTAACTTGCTAAAAAGTTTTTATACATACGCATTAGTGCTGTACAGAGAATATGTAGAACAAATAATAGTGATTTAGTATCATACAACTCAATTTTGAAGGTTGATTTTGCTGATTTGGTTACTCTTTCAATTTTATATTTGTTCGTAAGAGGTGTTTTGATTTGGATAGTAGAAATTTAAAAATCAATTTAATTTTTTTTTAAATTGATCTTTTACTTTAAGTTAGTTTAAATGGACATCAATTAATGGTGCATAAGCTCCTATACCATATAACGTATTCGAAATTGCATTCAACTCGTTTTAAAAGGATTAACAATATTTAGTAAAAGTGAGATAATATCTCATATGATCATTTAATCAGGAGTAACTTTTTAAGATAACTATGCTCCTATAGTTAAATAACTTTTCGATTATATAACAAAATTTAGTGGTCATTTAAAAAAATAATTATTCACAATTACTTTGAATGATCATCTTAAATATTACTTTAAATAAATAATTTACTTCTTTTTATTCTATGTGACGATATTTTTATTTAGTTTATTTCAAAATAATGGTAACTTTTTAATTTTAAAATAATTTAACTTAAATATGAGTTTTTGTCCTCACTATGATCATAAAATGGACTCTACCAAACAAATGATACTTTTTTAACCATCACATCACTGTCATGATATAAACTTACGGAATAACTTTAAAAGTTTTACATCTCAGATATATTTTTTATATATAAAAATTAAGACTTTTAAAAAATAAATAAATTATGTTTTAAGTTCATTTCAATTATGTCACATAAATTGGTATATTATTTATTTGCTTATATAATATTATTATGAAGAAAAATCATTAACACAGGAAACTAAGAATTGATAAAAATTTAGTACCTCTTAAGTTCTTATTTGGTTATAAAATTTAAATTATTATCTCAAAATTAATAATTAATATTAAGATAAATTATACATCTCTTTGAGTGGAACAATAATTCTGAAATAAAAATTACTCTTTGTATACATTATTAAAAAAAAATTAAATAAGATGGAGACATTTTTATAAACAAACAATAATAGCATATCCAATAAAATTTCATAAAAGAGGATTTGAAGAGAGCACGATACATGCAAATTTTATCATAACCTTACCTTATAGATATAGTTTGTTTTTATAAACAAATATGTTATATTTAAAAGTTATATTACTTTTAATATAACAAATAATAATTTCAATATATAGCTAATCCAATCATCATCACTTTGTACATTAAACAAACAACCCTCTTGGCAAATTCTGATCGTTAACATAGCTTTCTACTCCTTTTGTACTTTTCTTTATTTATCATAATTATAAATATAATATACTCTACTAAGATGCATCAAACTATTGTTTACTAGTCATGCCTTTTCTCCGTTCAGATGCACGTGTTAAACCATACGTGCGTTTACCTGCCTCTTCTCTGTTACTCTTTGCCAACTCAACGGAGCAATCATTACTTAAACTTTGTACTCACGCCGTTAGTCTAACGTTTAAAAACTTTTCACATAAATTTATCTGATACTACTTGAATAAAAAATTACTTTGATCATAAACTTTTTGATATATTATTTTTTGATGGAGTTTTACCACAGATTTTTGAACAAAATATTGTGCTTTTAAATATCATTTATACTCATAAGTTCGGAAGAGTACCTTAAAAAATATTGAGTGTGTGGAGTTTGGAAAGGATAAAAATGGAAAAACATAACTAAATTTTGTCTTTATTTTTTTCTTAATATGTGTGAAATGACCTATCGATTCACTTAATATGAAACAGAGGGAGTATTATTTTAAAATGAACATATTTCATGAAGTCAGGACAACATTAATGGATATGAATCTGAAAAAATAAAAAGAAAATTATCATTGAGTTGTATATGAAAAACTATTATTAATTACTAGTTATAATTGAAAATGATTTTAGAGAGTAAGTTCAAGTGAAAATTATATTGTATAACTATATAAATTTTGTACAACAAGCTAGGACTGAATCTTAGTCCAAAATTATAAAAGACAGATAATTTTGTAAAATATAAAAGTTTGAAATAATTTTTAAAAATTTTAAAGTACTGATTTTATTTTTATTACTATATAAACTTTAGATATTTGTTAAATATATTTGTGAAATAATAAGTTGTATGACCAAACTATTTTCTAGGTTTTTTCCCGAATATATTTAGAAATATTTATAGCCTAACGGCAAAGAATTCTCTCCTGAGATCGAGTGTTAACGTCATCTTTTTACGTGACCATCATTATTTGATTCATTGTATTATTGTTGAATAAATGTCTAATTTGATTACTATACAAAGAGCCGGACACACTTTACATACGTGTATATACATTCGTTTAGGATTCTACTGGATTTGTTATTATTGTTACTGGTATACATATTTATATCATTATCGAATGACTCCATAATCATATGTCTGAATGCCTAAGGGAAGTTGTCAAAGATCCATAATTATATATCTTGAATGATAGAGATATATTCACAATAAATATAATAGTTTTAGGACCACATGAACATGATACTGAACTAAAAATCCACAATGAAAGGGAGGAAGAAAGGGAAGAGGTACACACGTGCATTGTTCTTTAGGAAAACAAGAGGTAATTGAGAGAAAAAGACGAAACAACAGGGCATGGAGTTTTGGTAAGGCAGAGTACTATGCATGGAACAATAAATACTCGGAAACTTCTGCCTCCTCTCACTGACCACCATGGCTTTTTCCTGCATCAACTTTCTAGTTTCTTGTGTGCCCCCTCTTTTACATACTTATGTACATCCCTCCTAAAAAACCTACATATAACTCTCTAGGCTCCACATTTTTTAGAAGGAATAAAATTGTTCTTAAGAATTGACTAATCCAAAACATCTCATTAAGATTATTCCAACCATACTATCGCATTTCCATTGCTTCCTTGTTAGTTGCTATGTTTGTTTTACTGTTTTCTCTTTTTTTATATTTGAATTTATTGCATTTAAATTGAGGGTCTTTCGAAAGCATACTCTTTGCCTCCATACGATAATACTCTCTCCGTTTAAAGAGGAATGGCCTATTTTCAATTTTAGTCTATTTAAAAAAGAATGACCTGCTCCCCTTTTTTTTGATAATATTTTACTTTTAACTTTTCACATGACATGTTTAAGACCATAAAATTAAAGGACATTTTGGTATATTCGACATAATTTTAATTTACAGTTAGAAAATAAAAAAGTCTTCTTTAGTTTTTAAATTTCGTATTAAATCAAATTAGTTTTTTTTTTTTTTAAATGAAGGAAATAATAAGACCTTCATACACTTTATCCTTTTGATGTTCACTTATCAGATTTCATTGAATATGTTGATGTCTTATATTTTGTTATAAATTTCAACATGTATTAAATGTTCAACTCATAATGGTGTGAATTTAATGTTGTAAATTTGAAGAGGTTGAATCCATAAATTTTGAGTGTTGTGGGGTCCACAATTTTATGATGCATTTATGGCTTAGGTAAATCTATTTGATGGAGTTATAGAGTGGATTTTGAAAACAGAAAAGGATATTGTGGACAAGATGGATGTTTCAGAACAACCTTCATTATGAAACTCGGAAGCCCCGAAACAAAACAAAACAGTATAGCTATGAATTAGGCTTTTTTATAAGAAAAAGGCGTTGGTAAGCCCTGTATGGCAGGTATGATCGCCTAGGGGTGTTCCCAATTGGGTTAATGACAGTTAATTCGTGGTTTGCATAAAATAAATTTGACTTTCTTTTTAGAAGAAGAACTAGGAATATCAAAAGCAAATTGATCACAAAAATCACCCAATTATTTTTTCTCATTTAATCTATGTTTTTTAATATGATAATTCATTTTAATATCATTACAAACAGCTAATCCTTCTTGTGTACAAGCAGCAATAATCTTACCATA
>JAABOM020000007.1:19617764-19660625 GCA_011800125.2 Solanum clarkiae
TAATATGTGTCTTTTCTTTGAGGACAAAAAAAAGTATCTTATTTTGGTGGAGTGTGGGAAATTATGGATTAGGGTGAAGTCTGAGTAACCTCAAGTTCATAACTTCCCCTATTTTTGATCCCAAGGTTTTGTTGCTGTGATTCCTTTTCCTTGTGGATGTTTTAATTTCTGTTGAAGCGGTATGTTTAGGTCGTGTAGATAATTTGTAGAGATATAGTAGTATTATCTTTTGGCATATATATATGGTTTTTAAATGAAAATTCGGTACCCTCAAAATTTTTGAGATTGTTGGTTATTCTTGCAATCACACATATGATTATCTAGCAGTGTTATTCTGATAATGAGAAGGCAAGTTGAGGCTTAAAGCATGACCTGTGAGTCTATACTTAATTGTATATCTGATGCCACGTGTATGTGAGCTTAATTTGTCGCATTCATGTATTATGTATGGACTCAGAACTTGCCTTGTTACTCTAAGATTGGACTAGTAATTTTATTGGATTGGGAAAGTATCTTAGGCCATTGTTCTTTTACTAAAGTCCACTTTTGCCTAAATAACCTACTAAATGTGATAGTTTATCCCTTGTTCTAATTGTTTGAGCTTTTCAGGTACCTATTCTTTCTTAACACCTACCTAGCCTAGACTTGTTTTATGAAATACTTTGATATTGGCCCTGGTCTAGCCTTGAATATGTGAACCTTGATTGAGGCTAAAATCCTAAGTTAAGGGTGGCTGTGAATAGTGCCCCTAGTTTGGAGAATAGATATTGTGTGCTTCACCTCAGGCCAAAAGCCTAAGTTGACGGTGACCCTTGTTGTGGTAAAGTAAGAAGATAAGGTGGTTAATTTGGAAAGAAAGGAAGAAATGAAGAAGTCATGTGCCGGGTGAAAGAAAGGAAAAGAAAAAGTTTCCTTGGATTGAAGAAAATAGCAAAAATGAGTTCAAAATGAGGCATAACTGGAAAAGAGAAAGAAAACACCCGGGAAAAACTTGAAAAAGGAAAAATAAGGGCGGATTTTATGAAAATGGTTGAGTTATAGAGGTAATAGTGTTGAAAAACATGGTTCAAGGATAGATTTTAGTCATTACTTACCTAAAATGCCATACCAAAGCCCCATGAGCCTATGTTACAAGCCATTAAGTCCTCAAGTGATTCGAATCCACTTTCTCATCAGTCCAAAGTTGAGTATAGAGGTAAGCCTATGGTGTTAGTCATTTCGCATGAATTTCATTGGTGAGAGTGAGAATGCTTGCACAGTCCCCAAACTTTAAATGCACCTTGAGTGTGAAAGAGGGGCTTCTTTTATGTGAGGGCGTTTGCACTGCATGATTGGCATATGGCAAATTCAGTGATTGTGGATTGTTGATACTCCTTCATTTGTCATAGTTGGATTGCCGGATACATCTTTATATTTTGGTTTGCTTAGTATATTTGCAATCAGTTTTTAAAAGTGAGAGTTTGGTACTTGAATTGTAGTTAAATGAGGTATATGCCATTAGAGTAGCTACTATGTGTTTCTCATTGTCTGTTTAGATTAAGTCATATCTTGAGGACAAGTAACAGTTCTAAGTTGAGGGTGTCGATGTGCTATCAAAAAACAGCACATTTGGGGCCTAAAATAAGAGATTTTGCGAGTACTTAATGTGACTTTTTATGAATTTTATGTATTTTTATGTTGTTATTGCAAAAAAGATAGGTTAGCATGATTTTGGGAAAAATTGCATATTTTGTTGAAGTGCAGGACATATGAGCCTTCCTACGAGTCGTAGCCTGAGCTACGAGTTGTAGGGTCATCTCGTAGGAAGAAATAGTGAGCAAAAATAAAAAATCTGCTAAGTGGAGATCAGCCCTACGAGGCCACTCTACGAGTCGTAGGTCTCACTATGACTCATATAGTTGGATTCGTAGTAAGAAACAGAGAGCTAAAAGTTTGGAACAAGAACTGAAGGCATAGACTATGAGAGGAGCATATGAGTCCTAGCCTAAGCAACAACTTGTACCAGTAGGTTGTAACAGTCAAGTCCAAAATGCAAAGTGCCTACTACAAAATCTCAACTACGACTCATAGGTCACCCTATGAATCGTACCTGTGCAACGTACCTGCTATCGTCTGTCTTTTCTATTTAATTTTAAGAGTTAAATTATAAATAGTATAAACACTTAATGATAGGGTTTAGACCAGAGAGATGATACATTGAATACTGTAGAGAACACTTTGAATATTCTCAATTGAATATACTTAGGGTTTTTCTAGGGTTTAGTGTAGATTATCATTTTTAATTTGAAGACCCACTTTTAGGGATTGCAAAATGCACATTGTACTCATTCTCCATTAATCCAAGCTTGTGGTTTGCAATTTGTGGTATTTTTACTCTTCATTGTTTTGGGTAAACTCTCAACTATGTCTTCAATTTGCATTGTTGTTGATTTTGCCTTAGCCATGCGTAGCTAAGCACCCATAACTTGGGGTTGTGGGAACCATGAATAGTTGACTTGAAATAACCTAGAGTTTGTGCATTTCTTTGATTGGGGTTTTGCATGTATTGTTTATTTCCCTTCATTTTGATTGTTGTTTGGTGGTGGCCAACACCAAACCCCACCTACTATCACCATCCCGACCAAGGTAGTGACGAATAGGAAAAGGGAACTAAATAACAGGATTCAATTGATATGTTCTCGTATAATCAACCAAACCTGACCAAGGGGAGGTTGACTGGGACAATAGGTAACAGTTAATTGGCACACCATGGTTGCCGACCATGCGTCATGGTGAAATTCGACCTCCACCTTCACAAGAGGGCTAGAAGAACCTAAGTTACCATCCTGTATGCGAATTTGCAATTAGAATTATGTTTTCTAGTGTAATTGAGTCAACGAATTATGGGGAACACAATCCCAAGTTGTCCCTAAATTTGAGTGTCTTCCCGCATAGTTGGGATAGTGTTTATTTTTAGTTTTGCTCTTAAATCACAAAAGCCCCTCTCCCCGAATTTAGAGATTTTATTAATCAATGCTAGAAATTATTGGTAGTGGATCTCCATAGTCAAGCCCTGTGTTCCATGTAGATTTGACCCTAACCTCTGGTTAGGTTAATTGCTGATAGCAATCGCTTTCTTATTGGAGCATGAACATCATCAATGGTCCCAAATCTCAAACTATACATATAGGCGTCCATGGTCCGCATAACCTCGGGTGCCGACTCGGAGCTGCCCTCAATCTATCTCGAGCACTCCAAACCTTGGCTAAGGCTTCCTGTAACAAGTCTATACCATACAGGCCCTATGCTGTAGGCTCAAACTAATCAACTAAAGTGTGACATTGGCCACCATATAATTAAAGAAGTCAATCCGCCTCCAGGGCAATATAAAAATCGAGGCCATCCGATAATATCACTCGACCCACGTATCACAATCCTGAAGAATCATCATACTTAATCCCCCATTAATAAAAGGGACCTTCCACTACCTCAATATCTGACCTAGGATAAAAGAACCACAGAACTCATACTCAAGTTGGCGATAAGCTACGTAATACAAGTAACAATGTGAAACCATAACTCAATATACAGCAACCCAACCAGGTGATCAACATCCCCACTAGAAAGCATAACTGGGAATTCGAATAACCCAATCCCAGTTGGCTGACAATTATAAGCAATTCCTAGGGCAGAGGGGCCGGCAACTCAACTGATAACGCAACAATACCCGATACAACAATAGATGAAACAACTAGCTTCCATCCATAACATTAAGTCTAGTCACCCAAAAATCAGGAGAACCGCATATAAAGAATCATCACAACAATATTGTAAGCATATTGGCATAAGATGTAGCCAGGGGTATGATCAATAGTCGTCCTCTCAAATACGATATGCACCAGTATCAGACTACCCACGCTAGTAGGTAAGCATCAAAACAATCATATGTATAAATAACAGGGTCTGGCTTACATTCAGACACCAACAACATATAATCGTAACATAGGGGAAAACTTCTTAGAACCTCACTAGGCACACATACTCATCAACATCAAAAAATCCAACAAGGCAAACCATTAGGTAAATAATTGAATCGAATACGGATATCTAGAAGGCACCAATGCTCAGGCTTACCTTATTCACAACTTATCTCGGCTTCAAGATCTTTATTAAAAGTGCTCACAGCCTATATAACCTTTAACCAGCCGTTGACGAACAAATATATATCACATAATTTTATCCCCAACAACATCTCTCACAGTGTAATACATAGCCACCTCTAATCAAGTACTAATCATGAATCCTTCTTCTAAGGCCCTTCTACATTCTTAATGCTTGTAGGCCTCTTTATCTGGTTGTTACAACTTGAGGGCATCTAGCCTCTACTTAATGAGCTATCGGGGCTGCTACCTATCTAGGACTGACGATGCAATACCTCCCTTGCCGGGATTCTGGCCTCTATGCGACATCCATGCAAAGGGACAAATGGAGAAAAATTCTTAGAAATCATAATACTATTGACAAGAAGCATAGCAGAAGCAACAACACAGAAAGTTTCCTTATTATATCGTAGCCTCCTGGAGATAAGCCACAAACGTCTCCGTAATCCAAAGGACTCTACTAGATGCTAGCTTTGTACAGATGAGACCAGTAAACCTTAAGCTTTTATACCACCTTGTAACGACTCGGTCCTGGTCATGATGGCGCCTGCTAGATCCTATCTACAGGCAAGCCAATTTCCAATCCAAGGGCACTTTTCCTAGCTCCCTAGTTCGAACCAAATCGATGCAGTAATAATATATACGTCAAAACCTAACCAGAACCTAGAAGTCAACTGTGTAGAGCTACATAGACACGAGGGCATATCATATCCCTATATTGATAATCATACAATATATAAAATCAGTAGAGCACCTACAAATACCAAGCTCTACTGTACAAGGCCGATGTCCGAATGCAAAGGACGACCATCAAACAAGAAGGAGACTGTGAAAAAGCCAGCGCTATCGCTGCTTATCAAAAGTCTCCTAAATGCTCTCAAAGTTCCTCAATTTAGCTATCACGACCCATACTTGGACCTGCACCACGGGAAGATGCACAGGTAGGGTTGAGTACTTGAAAAGTCCCCAATAGGAATCATCGGCCAACCCAGTGAAATAGTAAACATATATAAAAGCCCAAATGTAAAGTAAATTATAGTAGTGTAGCAAAATGAACTCAGATTAAGGCATAGACATGTTTGGAAACCTTCAAACCACCAATGAGCCAATGTAAAAATAGGGATTCTACCCCTTTATCTTTTGAATTTTGCAATTCTTTTCGAGTACAAAGGGATTTTTTTAGTGAATGTGTCACTAAAAACTGAACTAACCCAAGTGATAAACATTGATACCACTGACAAAAACTGCGTAGGTTCATACAATAACGGCCCCTCGCTAAGGCATAATGTTATATATGGGTGCAAGACCTTAGTATTTATGCCTATACAAAAATTGGGCCCCTATAAACATAAAAGGTACACCTGGCGCACAATAATCATGCCGACAAATAATCACAAAATCCCTCAGAACCATCATAGAACACAGCTCTCCAAATAATCAGAACAAAGGCAAACTGTATATGTGTGTAAAACCCCAGTATCTAAGCCTGAACACCCCACGAGCTCCCATAAGCCACACCCATACAATAAGGGTGTGAATAGGTGAGTAGATCCATGGGTAAGAAATAAGGCCCCTGACCCCCAATATCACAATAGTAAAAGGGTCCTTGACCCATCATAAGGAGTATTACATGGGGATCTCAAACACTTTCATGTGACTGTCGAAGACTAGGACCACAAGGAGTGTCACCTAGGTCTAGATACTCGGACGTGACAATCAGAGACTTGAACAACAAGGTGTGTCATCTAGGTCTCAGAGTATAACATCATAAAAATCTCTCTCTTTCTTTCCCTCTAACCGAATCCGGATCCCCCAATGATATCATCTCCTATGTCACAATATGCAACTCATTCCCAAGGTATGCTGGGAACACAGATTAGCAGCTAAAATCAGTATAATAATGGTATACCTTAATAATTAGAATAGAATCAAGCTTAGTAGGCAACCATGCTACAATCTAGCCCACCGCAGGTAATGGAAATAAAAGTGTAATAATAATATGGATATAATAGGTTCCCCCAATAGATAGGCCCAACAGAACCATAGTATACTCGTAACCAAGTCATGATATGGCATAGAATTAATGCACAGTCACCCAGTCCTCATATCTCTGTAGCAACAAGCAATACAGACTTATACAGGTGCATGTCAAGTCAGTACACATGCCTATCCTAGGCTCGGGCATAGATTCAGCCCTTACCAAACCCCTTTTCTATCTAATGAAACTCAAAGGGCAGCATCGGTATAACCTAAGCTATGGCCCAAGAGGCTAGATAATCAAAATGATGTCACCTACCCAGAATCATATCGCAACCCAATTGCTATCAAGGATTTCACCTAAGGTAACCATGTGTCAGCCCACTGGTAATGTGCCCTTCTCTAAATAGGGTTCTAGTTCCCAGGACCAACCCATACATCTTGTGTATCCTCATAGATGGCCTAAGAAGCACATAGTACATAACCTACACTTCACTATCAGGGTCATACTCCCATCCCTAATCTACTAGTGGCTAGTAGCACATCTCATAACAAAGATCACACGACTCACTTAGAAGGGAAACTACAATTATTCCCAAAGCATGGTGTCTTTCTCCAATCACTAACCAGTGGCACAAGTACATAACAGATAACCACAGTATACATGATCACATAAATCACAAGGCAACACAGAATCATGTTCAATTAGGAAAATTCCACAAAAAGTACTTCGTAATGATATAGATAATTGCAACCACATGATGCATATACATACCAACCAGATATAGATACTAGATTCAGCACATAGGGTAGCATGTAATCATGGTCAACCTCAATAGCTAGTATATTCCGGTAGCCTCAGACCGCACATATACAAGCAAGAGTTAAGCTTAGTGCACATACCTGTCATATGTTCACAGCTCCAACCAACCCCTTTCAAGCCCTTTTTTAGTCATATAATGTAAGAATTCAGGTAATATAACAACTACAACCGACAAAACCCTTAATACAACAACTACCATACTATAACATTATATACACACAACAACAGATCATATCCAGCCATAAGCAACATATACTCTGCATATCAATTCATAAACAGTACACTCCTACACATTCTAACTCAAATATGCAAACATTTCAACTCAGTCTAGTGTTTAGAGAAAGCGTAGCCTACCTGACATCTGATGTCTCTTTCTATGAGTCACCCTAACCAAGCTTTTCCCCTTTCAAATGCCTCCTGATATTGCTCAGCTATCAAAACATAGTCACAAGATCATTATGGTTAGTTTGACCGTAAAATCTCAAGAAACGGGTGAAATTACATCAATTAAGACTAAAATGGGAAACGTCAAAGCGCATGTTTGAAATACTAAACCAATCCTTATAAAATAATTCTCACATTGTGCCGAGTTCATAACAAAAAGTTTGGCCCAAAACGGACCACATAAGACCAAAAAAATGCCCAAAGACGAAGCTAAAAACTTTACAGGGAAAATATTCTTTTACTAGAGAAAATCAACAAATATCCAGCATACTACAGCATTCCTCTCAGAACATAGAAAAATTTAGACACAAGTTTCACCTAATTCTGTTAAGAAATTACGGAGATATTGCAATGTAAAATTTTCACTCATTCCCGATTATCAACAAGGAAAAAGGAAAGATTTATATCAAAATACATGTCAAATCCCGAATCCAACTTTACCACAATTTTTCTTGCAAACAATTGAGTCACATAGTCTTTTGAATCACCCAAATCAGAGGAAAAATGAGCTTGAAATTGTAGTACAAAGTTAAGAGGAATATATAATATGTATATATATATATATAACTTCTTGAATTTATGTACATAAAAATAGATGCACAGTAGCTGAGACATTTCTGCCACATGGCAGCGCCTGGCTACACCACATGGCAGCCCCCAAATATATGCCATGTGTCCCTCTTTCTTTTCATTCTTCCTTCAATCTATTTTCGTTGTTTTGGGCTCGTTCAGACTCTGATTTTTACAAACAAACTATGTAACTCTGTAGATCTCGACATTTCAAATCCAACGATATGATCAAAATTTCTAAAAGAGCTTACTTCAAAAAAATGTGAGTCCCACTTCTTATCAACCACTTTTAACAAAAAGCCCCTAGGGATCAAACCACATCTGGATGTCCCTAGCATCAAATGAAGAGTTTCCCCATACCAAAATTGACGTTGTGGAGCTAATCGCGCTTTCAAAATTTTCATCTGGGGAAAGGTTCCCTAAGGCGTTGATTGATTCAATTATTAACTGGTTCCGACGACTAAGTTAGCAATTCATGATATAATTGTATCAGACGTGCTCCTAAACTAATTCAACCATTCAAGAGCTAATGGAATCGTCAGAATTTCATTCCAGGATTGTTTACTAGGACTTTACCTGAAATATCATTTTATGGGTATAACTTTCCGATTAACTGTTAAATTCAAATAACTCCCAAATAATCTGATTAATAATCACCTTAATAGACCTGAGGTCACTATACACTTGCTCAAGTCAACGTAATAATATAAAAATCATATAAATGACCCAGAGTGTCATTACATATGTACCCAAAAATAGTCAAGTCTTAACAAAAGCATGAAAATAAGGTGGATATTGTCCTCGGAGTGGAGGACTTACCAATAACAATTTTCAAATGATCTGGCTAGCCATGTGGAGGAGGAGGATGGATAGGAGCTCCGATCGTTACATGGTTAGATGATGTAGGCAAAAAGTATGTGTTAGTACTTGGAATGTACTAAGTATACAGAGTGCAATGCAACAAGGGAGTATAATCCACAATCAAACAATTTACATATTACTAGTGATTGGATATAAGCTCAATATGATATGAATGATCAATACTTTAGCCAATACATGCATGAAGGATAATTAAATCATGTGAAATATCATATATAGGCGGGAAGGGACCATAATCGAAAAATATGAACAAGTGAGCTACTACTTGGAATACAGGTTTTTACTCCACACACCGAAAAAAGGAGTGGTCTATTTTTCTATGGTAAACCATCCACTCACCATACGATATAACCTCTTTGAAGAATGTTGTCAAATATCCTCTACCTCATAACATGATCTTTTTAGAGGGTGTCACAAGATATCCTTACCTTGTGGCATAGATTTTTTGATAGGTGTCACAAGATATGTTTGCCTTACAATATGGTCTTTTCAGTAAGTATTAAGATATGTTCTTACCTTACGATACAATCTTATCAGTAAGGATTACTATGCAATCTACCTTATGTTATGACCTTTTTGGTAGATATCACACAATACCCTATGGTCGCACATAGTTATGGGACATGGCTACCATCCAAGTTCCTCTCGGTGCTAGGTCAACAATCCCACGGAATACTTAATTCATATACATATTCACAACTTACCTAATCTCATAGCTCATGGTAGCATCATAAGAGTAACTCATCAAACCATCATGCATAATAGCCCTTCAACATTTGCAGTATTCATAATTCATATGCCTTGCCCCGAGGACTTTATCAATTTTAGAGATTTGTCACATAACTTTCATCAAATCATGGTGGATATATCTGTGTATGCTTAAAATCATGCAATTCAAGATTATAAGACATGGGAGAAGTAAAATCAATTCATTTGAAAGTCATTCAAGTTAACCCACCAACGTTGTAGTAAAAACCCCAATTTGGGTATCATGAAATTCTACTAAAATTCATAAGTTCTTCATAGCTTTCATGGAATCATAAAGTGTACAGATCTAGTATCATAAAATCTATCATAATGTCAAATCCCAATGGTATTCAAGCATAATCAAATTATTACTTAAAGAATTTAAAACTTAAATCATGTATACAATGCATAGTAAGATTTACCCATAAAGTATTCAACCTTAAAATTCATGAAATTTGGTAAAGAAGAAGGATTGGCTTCGTGGGTAGAAGAAATCCCATGAATGAAGCCCACATACCTTAATCTTAGAGTTTTCTCGAAGAAAGGTTTGAGGAAGACTTAAGGCTTCAATTGGAATCTTGAAATCCAAAGTAAGTTCTTGAGATATCTTGGATTTAGATGAGGGAATTAGGAGGAATTAGGAGGAAATCTAGGAGGAGTTTTGAGTGTTTTAGGGCTTGAAAATGGCTAAAAAGCAAGGTATTCCCATATATATAGGCATTGAATTATTACCCAATTGCCCTTAAGTGTAAATAGGAAATTAAGGAACTTTTTAAACTAGTGTGCGATAGTCCGTGATGTGGACTTGTTACAAAGTAGTACATTTTCAGGCAAAGTTTAATTTTCCCCTATTTTGGCCCGAAAATGGGTTTAGGCCATTTTTACACTAGTGGGCGACAAGCCCACAATGTGGACTGATAACATATATTTCTGGTTATTCCCTGAATTAGCCAAAGAATTATTTTTCTCTATGGGTCATCTAAAAGTTGAAGACACCCCTTTCCTACACAATTTTGCCCCCTTAAACTGAATATGAAGTCATATTTGCAAAATCATGCATAGATTTTATGATATCCAAGAAATACATTATAGGGTATTTTTTGAAGTGCGTGGGATGTGTTACATCTATCTTATGGGATTAACTTTAATACCATCACCCGACATAACATGCTCAAGGAATACAACTAATTTCAACAAAAACTTACATTTGTTGAACTTGGCAAACAATTTCTTATTCCTCAAATTTTGTGACACCACCCTTAATTGCTTCTTATGCTCCTCTTCACTCCGGAAATAGTCTAAAATATCATCAATGAACACCTTGGCATGCATGTCAAGGTAGGGTTTGAATACCTTATTCATGAGATCCATAAATATGGTAGGTGGATTGGTTAAGCCAAAAAACATCACCACAAACTCAAAATGTCCATATCTTGTCTAGAAAATCATTTTGGGAATGTTACACTTTCTCACGCTTAATTAGTGATATTTGGACCAAAGGTCAATCTTAGAGAAATGTCTAGCCCCTTGCAATTGATTAAACAAATTGTATATTCTTGGAAGGTGATACTTTTTCTTTATGGTCACTTTGCTAAGTTGTCCATAATCTACGCACACTCGAAGTGATCTATCTTTCTTCCTTACAAAAAATACTGGCGCACCCCATGGAGACCGACTAGGTCTAATAAAACCTTTCTCTAGTAAGTCCTTCAATTGCTCCTTTAGTTCCTTTAACTTCTCCAAGGACATTTGGTATGGGAAGATTGAGATAGGTTGAGTTTCGGGCATGAGATCTATCCTAAAGTCTATTTTCCTTTCAAGAAGAACACTGGAAAACTCTTCGAAAACTCATGTATAATAGGGACCAACTCAAGAGGGGTACTCTTGGATGTGACATCTGTAGCCCTTACTAGATGATAAATACACCCATTTGAAAATATTTTATGGGACTTGAATTAGGAGACAAATCGACCTTTACATGTAGAATTGCAACACTTCCACTCAAAAGTAGACTCATTTGGGAATTGAAATTTGACTCTACAAGTTAGACAATCTATGGAAGCGTAAGAAGCATGAAACTAATCCATCCCACATATGGCATTAAAATCGACCATAGAAAGATCTACTAAGTCACAAGGTACAACTTTATGCATAATGGACATGGGACACTCTTTATAGTCTCTTTGTACAACAGGACTCTCTTACGAGTGCCAAACCTCGAAGGGCTCAACTAGGATCTTGGGATATGCATAGAATCTATTTGCAAGAAATGGGTTTATAGTGGACAAATTTTCTCCTAGGTCTAATAATGCATATGCATCAAAATCATAAATTTTCACTATACATGTAACCACATCAGGGCTTCTTCTACATAAATGTTTACCATACGGGTAACCATATCGGGCTTTTTCTACTTCTTGGTGGGTATGTAAAGCATAGAACCTATTGGCCCATAGAGCACCTTGAGCTTTTCTACCTTGGCCTTGAGGTTATGCACCACCACTCCTATAATCCCTTGCATGATGGATGGGCTTGCCATATTTGAAGCATGTATTTTAGCCAACCTTCCGCACTTTGCACAATTAGGAGAAGCTTGTGCACCCCAACCTCCTTGTTGTTTTGGATTGGACCTTTTTTTCTTTCTTGAACCTAGAACAAGAGGTATTGGTTAAACCTTGGCTCATTTGCTTTTCTCCACCTTGGGATTTGCCAAGGACACCAACCCTTTAGTGGGAAAATCTATGTAAGGACCAGAACATCGTAAGGTCATAACATTGCTTGAAAAATGGTTACAGATGGTTTTTGGCCAACAGTGCCCTCCAAGATGCACTCCATGGACCATGAATCACTCCATGGACCGTGAAGTGCACCATGGAGGTGGCCTTGGTTCCTTAACACATTGAGGCTTTCTAGAGGATATGCTCACCACAAAGCACACCATGGCCAATTGTGCAAACTACGACCTGTGGTGTGTCTAGTGGGGGGACCCTTCAAAAGGCCCTTAAGTTTTTGGCTTAAGTGTACCACCACAAACTCCTTCATGGCTGGTGGTGTACACCATAGCCTGAAGAGTGTATCGTGCAGTGCACCATCTCCATTTTTAGACCTCATTTCATTAAGGTATTTTGGGTAATTTTCCCCCATTCCAAGGCCTTTTGAGACTTTTATTCGCTCCTTCACACTCCTAAGTCAGCCCCTATGAAATTCCTAATACTTTATTCAATCCTAACACGTAGTCTCTCAAATTCTAACTTTGAAAACACTCTCTAAGTCTCATCTTTAAGGATTCAAGCTAGGATTAAATTAGGGTTCCAAGACTAAGTTAATTTTATCTCAAGTTCATCTTCCTAAGCAAGGTATGTAGGATTCTTCCTTTTTTTCAATCCAACCATGGAGCTGAAGATCTCTTTCATCTCTTTCATGAACTTTAAAGTATGATCTAAGTGTAGTTTTCATGTTTAGACTTCAAATTAATGGAATTTTGATATGGTCATTACTAAATATCTCTTTAAACATGAATTACGTCTTATTCAAATGATTTACATGGTTACCATGAAGTATGAACTTGCATGTTTCTTTAAACTATTATTTCATGCATGGGTAACCTTAACTATGATTCAAAAGTTTATTTCTTCATGGATTATGCACGTTTCTATCGCATTGTCATGTTTTAAATATAAATTTCATGAACCATGATTTATTCTCACTTCTCATGTCATGAGCATGTGAACAAGGTTTTTCATGAGGTCTTGATATGGATTTGGTTATCAATTATGATTATGAACAAGGTTTCAAGGAAAGTATGGTTATGACATGATTATAATTGCTATGATGACTATAATTTGTCTATAAGCATCTAAGGATGTGCATACCCCAATATGTAGAAGTTATGAATAGGCTGTTCCTATGCATATAAGCATGTTTTGAATTACAATTTAGCTTTTTAGCCCAAATATGCAGAATGTTAACTATGAAATGACTTACTATAATATTATAACTAGTATGATAATATGCATGTATATACTATGTATTTCGTGGATGATGACCTAGCACAGAAGGACCTTGGACCCACTATGTGAAGTTATATATAGTTACTCTTGGACCCATTATGTGGGGTTACATATATGGTTACTTTTGGACCCACTATGTGGGATTGCGTATATAGTTACTCTTGGACCCCCTATGTGGCATTACATATATGGTTACTCTTGGACCCATTATATGGGGTTTTGTATATGGTTACTTTTGGACTCACTATGTGGGGTTATGTAAATGGCTACTTTGTGCATATATGTTCATGTATTAGGATTCATGCATCATAATACTTCATGGCATCCTGGTATGATTATCTCTTCTATATACTTCTCTTTCGTATTTACATGCCCTTTCTCGTCTAACATTTAAATGCAGGTTTAATATGAATTCATTACATTATGTCCATATACTTAGTCAAATCTACTAATGTATACTCTATACCTGCATTGTATCACAATGCAAGTGTAGGTGATCGTATCATCCATCCTTTTGTTTAGATCCAGATATTTTAATGATCTGGATTGGATAAGTGCTCATGCTTCGATGACAAGACCTTCTATCTTATTTTCTTGTCATGTCTATATTCTAGAGGACAACTTTTCATTTTGTTCAGGGTAAGATAGGGTCTATGTTAGCCCCAATCTTATGTTATGAGTTAGAGGCATCCTTCAGACCTTTGTATTGATCCAGTTTCAAATTTTGTTACTCTTATGTTATGGCCTTCTCTTATGCTATGACCCTCCTTATGATATGAGATAATGATAAGTGTATGCTTTAGCTCATGTATTCTTCTTTGATATATCTCAAGTTCTTGATTGAATGCTAAGGGGTTAGTTTGAGATTCCTTTAGGAATCTCATTTACCGTGTTATGTTAGGCCCTACGCTTGGTTCGTGACAATCCACCACCATCCATTCGAGCCATCTTGGAACGGGCACATGAAACTCATCCGAAATCAAAATTTCACAAATCATAAATGTATATATACCAGAAACAACAATCCAGACTCAACAAAATCATCAGAATTCAATTTCAAGGCCTCCTCGCCAAAATTACCTATGTAACTCGTATAAACTAGTTTAAAACTCAAAATATTCACACCGCCCTCGGCAAATCCAAAAATTATTACGTGACCATTTCTAGCGTTAGTTTCACTATCCGAAACTATAGAACTATCAGAATTTTGATCTGAGCTTCTAAACTCTGAATGTTGACCAAAGTCAAACTTTGTTTTCGAAAAAAACTAAAACATAACTTTAGGCCTAAAAATTTCATTTCAACTCCAAATTTAGTTATGTATCTTCTCATAGACTAGTGTTGATGTTCCGGAGCTAATGGAATCGACAGATCTTTGATCCAACACCCGAAACTCAGAATGGTATAAAAACTTACTTTTTCAACAACTTAAGTTCCAAAAAATGCCAAAACTCGCCTTTTCAACTTTTAAAACTCGGGATTTCAGTTCCAACAATACAAAAAGTTCAAAATAGGCCCAAAGTAGCTTACAAAAGGGTAAAACGATAATCTTCACAACTAACGCCAAAAATGACCACCCAGGTCATTACATCATTCACCATTAAAAAGAATGTTCATCCTCAAACATAAGAGAAAGAAGAGTACCTAAAGTCTCAAAAAGGTTGGGATATCTGGCCTGCATGTTAGACTCCAACTCCTAAGTAATCTCATCAACAGAACAGTATCGCTACTGAACCTTCACAGAAGATATATCTTTGGACCTCAATCTCCAAACCTGCTTGTCCAATATAGCAATTCGCTCCTTCTTATAAGATAGGTCTAAACCTAATGTAACTGAACTATAAGAGATTACATGAGACTCATCAGGAATATATCGGCAGACCATAGAAACATGAAGAACAGGATGCACTGACGATAATCTTGGTGGTAAGACAACTCTTAATCCACCTCACAAACTCTTCTTAAAATCTCAAATGGGCCAATGAATCTGGGACTGAGTTTGCCCCTCTTTCCAATCTCAGCACACCCTTGATGGGTGAAACTTTTATCCTACCACTGTCACCAACAAAGAGCTCTAGCAACTTACTCTTCCAATCAGCATATTTCTTCTTGTAATTTTGATCCGGCAATTGTCTATCCTGAATCAAATAAACCTGATTCATGGAATCTCTGAGTAGATCCACATTTAACACATCTAATGAACTTGAGTCAAACCATCCAATGGCCGATCTACACCTCTGACCATATGAGGCCTCAAATGGTGCCATTTGGATGTTGGAATGGTAATTATGATATATGCAAACTCTGCCAACGGTAAGTGCAGGTCTCATCGGGCCCTAAAATCAATCACACTGGCCCTAAGTATGTCCATTAACACCTGAATAGTTTGCTCAGATGGATAACTTAGCTTTTTCCTCCTGATAGCTTTTCGATACTACTTCGCTACTAAAAACATGGTTCATGAGTTTAAGACGGTCACATTGGCTATAGAACTTGAGAAATGGGTAGAATTAGCCCCAAAACGCCCAAAACAGGAAAATATGAACCATGTACGAAATTCCAATCAAAGTCCCAAAAAATATTCCCCTCGACAACCTAAGTCAACAGCCACAAATTCAGCCCTAAGCAGACCTCAGAAGTTTGAGAGAAAGCCTAAAATGTGATTAGAAACTTTGCAAAAAAAATATTCTTTCCAAAACTTTCTTGGTCTAAATTCTAGAAAACTAAACAAATACAGCCATCAGCTAACTATTGCTTTCCCCTTGGAACGAGAATAGCTCAGGCTAAATTTTATTCCAATTCCGTCAATATTCAGTTATAAAGTCAACATACAAAAGTTTCACCAAAAATGAGAGCAACAATAGCTAAAACTAAAATTTTGCCTCGAATTATGCATCAAAAATCTTGAAACCAACTTCACTATAATGTTCCTCGTGAAAATTTGAGTCACGTGGACCTTTGATTCATCAAAATAGGAGTGCCAGAGTGAAAGTTGTGACCTTTTTCAAGTTTTGATATGTTGTTGTTCACAACGCTGACCATTATGTATATATAGGCTGCAACTTTTCTCCATGCGGAGCTTATGGGTGGTACCTCTCTGTTACCATGGATAGGATCTCGTAAACGCAGAGGGCTGTCCCTTTGCCTTCTGGCGAATGTGGAGGGTTAAATCTCTGGTTTTGCACCAACAATGTTCAAAACTACCCTGGGCCATTCCTGAGGCTCTCAATGTCTGTTTCACACAAAACAAAATAGTGTAACCACCTAAATTTCAACTCTTTGGATCTAACAGTGCAGTCAAATTTCCAATGGGGTATCACACCAAAAAATGCGCACTTTAGGGGGTCAAAATGCCACCGGATGACCCCGACAACTGGCAAAAGGTCATTTTGGACTATTTTTAACATTTTGGAGATGACCATGCCATCACTTTTCCATTTTGGGCTCATTTAGCTGGGTGTTTACAAAAACACACTTTCTAGCTTTTGGTTGAGCTCATTTTGCAACTTGTGGCTCAAAATCACACTAAAACCCTCCATTCTTGAACCAACTACCCTCCTAGCACAAATTGATCATTTAGAAGCTAATGCAAATGTCAGAATTCTATACCTTGGCTATTTACCAGGATTTTATCAAAAATCTCATTTAGGCAGCTTCATCTCCTCGCTAACTTACAAATTTGCATAACTCTCAACCAAAACCATCCACCACCATTCCAATAATCCCAATAAGCAATAAAAGGTCTGAGGCCGAAACACAAAAGCTCAAACAATAGAGAAGTCATAGAAACACAGAAATGACCCGGTGGGTCCTCACAGCTACGATACCCTAAACCTTACCAAATATGATGTCAATCTTAAGTATAAGACAGTAGTTCTTCATCATAACCTTATTCAGCTGCCTATAATAAATAGACATCAGCATACACCTATCCTTTTTTTTCATAAATAGAATATAGGCACCCAAATATAGTATATTAGGCTTATCGAAGAGATCTTAAAGATGAACACTGAGCTTGTTAAGCTTGGCGATGACTATTTGATAAGTTAGGATACAAATAGGCTTAGTTTTCAGCTCCAAATCAATGGAAAAATCAATATCATGCTCTTGAAGAAGACTAGGTAGATCAGTTAAAAAAACATATCTACAAACTCAAAGATAACAGCAAGCGGATCAATAGAAGAAACCTCTCTAGTCACATCCTTAATATAGGCCAAACTACTAAGCACCTTCTAGCTACCAACCTCTTAGCCTAAATAAAGGAAAAAAACCCAATTAATTTGTGTCTATACAAGCCCTACCATATCAGGAGTGGTATACCTAGAATGGCGTAGGTAATGGTTTTGGTGTAGCAATCCAAGACCGCTAATGAGCGAGTAACTAGATCAGGTCCAGAAGTATATCAAAATCTAACATATAAAGCAATATAAGTTCATCCCAAGTGTTCCACCATTGAAAAGTCCAAGAAGGGTCTACACACCTAATAAACTATTCAAAGAATCACCCATTGAGGTCAAAATACATAAATACGTTTGAAAAGTAGAGATTAGATTGAATAATGCTAAGGTAGACTACTAGCATAAAAGAATCGCATTTCAATGACATCATTTGATGCCTCAACCTCTACCTTCATTAGAGTGCAATGGAAATGGCATTGTCCACCTTTATGTGAGCATCAACCTTACTACTTGACCTACCTCTTCGAGGTCCACTTTATGTACCCAAATGACCACCCATATATTCTTAACCTTAGCCTTCAGTTCTGGCTAGAAATGCTACTATGGGAGTTGGTATAGTTGCTTATGGAGATAGTGCATTTATACTAAGTAAAGAAAACCTTCTAGACTAATAATCTAACTTCTCATAGGCATAACAACCCTATAATGATTGGCTCGTAATATAACAATGGCTACAATAGCTTCAAGCACCTGACTATGAACCCTCTGGACTATGACTCAAGCTAGCATCACTCTAGTTGTATTGATCATCCTATGATGCCTAAAATAAGGACCAAATTTGTCGACTGGACTGATCCTGCTAAAACTATTGATGAAGCCTATATTAGGAGTGCCTAGGCAAGAATGGCTCTCACTAAAGCCACTCTCCTACCTATAACTCTTATCACTAACCCCTTAGTCATCATGACAAATCTACTCAATTGTACAGGCATGGTTAACTATATTTAGAAAAGAGCAACTCGTTGAACCCTATGGACTAGATCTGACTCCAAAGATGGTGTCTTAACCTTCTAACAAACATCAAACTCTCTCTTCCTTGGTAGGTAGTACCATAGTGGAATGTCGAACGATCTCATGAAACCTAACTTCATACTCTAAAATAGCCATAGATCGCTGCTCCAACCTCAAGAACTAGTCTTAAATTCTACCTCTAGTGCACGAAGGTATGAATCTAGCCAAGAATACCTTAGTAAACTATGTCTAAGTTATTCATGGAGACCACATTATTCTAGCCTGTAAATAAGAACACCATTATTATTAGGCTATCCCATCTGGCTGATATGATATAATTCGTCTCCTGTAGACTCTACTAACCCTAAAGAATAAAGCCAGTCATAACTAGTAGTAAGAAACTTAGGAGCAACTTTTCTAGAGATCAACTACTTTGATATCTCTAGAAAATATTAGTGGTGACAATGTCAAAAGTATCTTGAACATTTCTTCAATAATATTGGGTTGAGTGATGATGATAGCTACTGGTGGCTGGACCTTTAAAGACACTGTTGAATAGTGTTGTTGCATCTCGAGCTAAAGCCTATTGCATGCGCCTTTACATTTTCAGAAGATGATGATGGTTGCCTCGAGTCAAGGGCCATAGCTAGTGTTGATGGTTATTCGGCTATCCTTGTCCCTATCAAATGATGAGGGATAGGACTGACTTGATGATGCACTGCTACCTCCAAATTCCTCTTTCCATATTAGGCTATTTTTATGACCCTTATGTGACATCTGATCTAGCCGCTATGCCTTGTGTCAGCCTTGTCAATATGGGGAAAGTGTTCAACTGAGTTTAGTTGAATCCCGATGAAGTAGCGAAAACCTCAGTGCTAAGTCTAGGTGAATCCCATGTGGTAGGGCAAACCTCAACAAGGACACTGAGTCCATATAGGGGGTGTATGTAACAACCCATCTTGAGATGAGAAGTCCCGCATTAGCAAAATACAAGAGAGATGTTGGGTATATAAGTCAAGGATGTGTCCATATACTGTGAAGTGCCTTTTGGGGTGAGCCTAAAGAGACAAATCCGCGATGGGCTAGGCCCAGTAATGGACAATACTTCATACTGTTGGGCTAGGTCATTACGACTTTTGATGCTTAAAATTTGGAGTTTTGTGTGTTCTCAAAGCGATGTTAGTGGGTTTGGTGTGTTTTCATATTTGTTTTGCAGGATTATGGGGTTGGCTTGACTTTTGGGTGAAGTCTGCAGATTTTACAGGAAGTGAGGTCTCATGAGGCCTTTTATGAGTCGTGGAAAATTCCACTCGCCCTAGAGTAGGTCTCGTACAAAATTCCAACAAAGGATAATTTTAGAAGCTAAGTCTATAAATATGCAGATTAGCCATAGAAGAATTTATGAGTCATAGACTTGGTGTGGTGCCCTGAGGATTAGAAAGTGGAGAGTTGCTGAAAAGTCATCAAACAAAACCCTTTTCGGTCCGTAGAACTTTATACGGACCTTAGATAGGTGCCATAGAAGTCAGTCCCAGAATTGAAGATGAAATTCATGAAGCCCTGACTACAGGCCGTAAAATATTATATGACCCGTAGCAGTGCCTGTAAAGCCTGCCAAAGTAGTTATCCTATTTCATTTTTTGGTTTTGTATTTTAAAGTCTATAAGTAGGTTTTTTAGGTTATTTTTCATAAGGAACACTACAGAAAAGTAGAGAATAATAGAGCACTTAGGGAAACACTTGTGAAAAATTATTTTGTTTCTTTAATTCAATCCTATGACTCTTTTTCAAGAGCTTGGATTTATTGTTCTTAATTCTCTTGTGTAAGTGCTCAATCATGTTATTCAAATAATGCACAGTCATCCAGTCCTCATATCTCTGTAGCAACAAGCGATACACACTTATACAGGTGCACGTCAAGTCTGTACACATGCCTATCCTAGGCTCGGCCTCAAATTCAGCCTTTACCAAGCCCTTTTTCTATGTAATGAAACTCAAAGAGCGGCAGCGAACCTAAGCTAAGGTCCATGAGGCTAGATAATCAAAATGATGTCACTTGCCCAGAATCATATCGCAACCCAACTTCTATCAAGGATTTCACCTAAGGTAACCATGTGTCAGCCCACTGGTAATGTGCCCTTCTCTAAATAGGGTTCTAGTTCCCAGGACCAACCCATACATCTTGTGTCTCCTCATAGATGGCCTAAGAAGCCTGTAGGACATAACCTACATTTCGCTACCAGGGTCACACTCCCATCTCTAATCTACTAGTGGCTTAGTAGTAGCACATCTCATATCAAAGATCACATGACTCACTTAGAAGGGCAACTACAATCATTCCCAAAGCATGGTGTGTTTCTCTCGTCACTAACCAGTGGCACAAGTACATAATAGATAACCACAGTATACATGATCACATAAATCACAGGGCAACACAGAATCATGTTCAATTAGGAAAATTCCACCAAAAGTACTTCGTAATGATATAGATAACTACAACCACATGATGCATATGCATACCAACCAGATATAGATACTAGATTCAGCACATAAGGTAGCATGTAATCATGGTCAACCTCAATAGCTAGTATATTCCGGTAGCCTTAGACCACACACATACAAGCAAGAGTTAAGCTTAGTGTACATACCTGTCATATGTTCACAGCTCCAACCAACCCCTTTCAGGCCCTTTTATAGTCAAATAATGTAAGAATTCATGTAACATCACAACTATCACTATACACACAACACACAGATCACATCCAACCATAAATAACATATACTCCACATATCAATTCATAAACAGTACACTCCTACACATTCTAACTCAAATATGTAAATGTTTCAACTCAGTCTAGTGTTTAGAGAAAGTCTAGCCTACCTGATATCTGACGTCTCTTTCTACGAGTCACCCTAACCAAGCTTTTCCCCTTTGAAATGCCTCCTGATATTGCTCGGCTATCAAAACATAGTCACAAGATCATTATGGTTAGTTTGACCGTAAAATCTCAAGAAACGGGTTAAATTACATCAATTAAGACTAAAATGGGAAACGTCGAGGCCCATGTTTGAAATACTAAACAAATCCTTATAAAATAATTCTCACATCGTCCCAAGTTCATAACAAAAATTTGGCCCAAAATGGACCACATAAGACTAAAAAAATTCCCAAAGACGAAGCTAAAAATTTTACAGGGAAAATATTCTTTTACCAGAGAAAATCAGCAAATATCTAGCATACTACAACATTCCTCTAAGAACATAGAAATATTTAGACACAAGTTTCACTTAATTCTGTTAAGAGATGACAGAGATATTGCAATGTAAATTTTTCACTCATTCCCGATTATCAACAAAGAAAAAGCAAAGATTTATATCAAAATACATGTCAAATCCTGAATTCAACTTCACCACAATTTTTCTTGCAAAAAATTAGGTTACGTAACCTTTTGAATCACCCAAATCGGAAGAAAAATGATCTTGAAATCGTAGTACAAAGTTAAGAGGAATATATATATATAACTACCTGAACTTATGTTCATAAAAATAGATGCAAAGTAACTGAGACATTTCTGCCACATGGCAGCGCTTGGCTGCACCACATGGCAGCCCCCAAATATATGCCATGTGTCCCTCTCTCTTTTCATTCTTCCTTCAATCTATTTTTATTGTTTTGGGATCGTTCAGACTCTGAATTTTGCAAACGAACTGCGTAACTCTGTAGATTTCAACATTTCATATCCACCGGTGTGATCAAAATTTCCAAAAGATCTTACTTCAAAAAAATGTGGGTCATAGAAACTTTATACGGACCTTAGATAGGTGTCATAGAAGTCAATCACAAAATTGAAGATGAAGTTCATGAAGCCCTAACTACAGGCCATTAAATATTATACGGCCCGTAGAAGTGCCTGTAGAGCCTGCCAAAATAGTTATCCTATTACATTTTTTGGTTTTATATTTTAAAGTCTATAAATAGGTTTTTAGGTTATTTTTCATAAGGAACACTACAGAAAATAGAGAATAATGGAGAACTTGGGGAAACACTTGTGAAAAATTATTTTGTTTCTTTAATTCAATCCTATGATTCTTGGTCAAGAGCTTGGATTTATTGTTCTTGATTCTCTTGTGTAAGTGCTCAATCATGTTATTCAAATTCGTAATTCTTGCATCTACATTGATCATAAGTAGCTAAATCCACAACTAGGGTTATGGGAACCATGAAGAACAAACAAGGTAAAACTAGATAATTCATAATTCTTTAAAAGTGTGCATGCATGTATTAATTAATTCTCTTCGATTTGTGTTCTTTTTAATGGTGGACAACGTAAGAACTCGTATAGTGTTACTGACCGGATCAAGATAGTAATAAATAGGAAAAGAGATTTATTAACAAGTTCTATTGATGTTTCTAATCTAATTAACCAAACTGGGCCAAGGGGAGGTTGTAATGGAACAACAAGTAAGGAAGAGTATTGTCACACTACAGGGATGGATCAAATCACATGGTGAAATTTTCCTCTCACCTGGATCAAAGGGTTTGATAAATTTAACTTACTATTCTTTATGCTACATATTCGAAAAGAATTTGATTATCTGGTGACACCAAGTTAGGAAATTATGAGGAACACAATGCCCTAGTTACTCTTCATACTTATTTCACACTTGCTTTAGTTTAGAAATACTTTTCATAGTTGTTACAACCCCTCCCCCCTTTCTTTTGGGAGATAAGTAGGTTAACCACCCGAATTTCTTTAAATTCTTCTGAGTCTACCATATTCACAGTAGGTTCGACCCTAACCTTGGTTAGATCATATATCTTGATAACGATCGTTTTAGCCTTCAAAAAAGAGGAGTAGCTTGGATAACATCAAGATTTTGGCACTGGGAAATACGGGTAGACTTGTTTAATTTTTTGTAGTTCAAGAATTAGTCCTTAATTTTCTCATTTTATGTTTTCTGTTGTTTTTGTTCTATTTCAGGGCGCATGTGTAGTGTATGCCCATCACGCGAAGGCGAGGCATTTCCTTGACTCCCTTTGACCGAAAGATCCAGAGAAGGTTGAGAAGTATAGCCTAAGATAATTCAAGCAACACAGTGAATGCAACTCTAAATCAGATTCAGAATGAGAATGACAATGACAACAATCCACCTCCTCCTAAAGATATTGATCCACAGCCACAGGACTTCAACATTAGTTGAATCCTATGGCTATTGGATGTGACTGGAGTCATTGTGTTACCGCTACTATCGGATGACACAAAGTTTGTGATTTCAAGTGGGTTGCTTCAAATGTTGTACAACCGTGGGCTGTTCGCTGGCCTATCATCACAGGATTTGCATAGTCATCTATACAATGTTGTGTTTGTCTATAAGAGTTTAATGGGAACTCAGAATCTATCTATAGATGTTGTACGACTTTGCATCTTCCCATTATCTCTAAAAGGGAAAACACACTATGGCTATTTGAGCTCCCGTAGAGTTTGATCACCAGTTGGACTTCATAGAGAGGTTATTCTCGAGATCAAAGAATCTCAAGTTGAAAGATCATATTAACAAATTTGAACAACTTCTTGGTGAATTTATTAGTACTACATGGGAGCGGTTCACAAAGTGTCATAGAAGTGACCATGACCACAAAATTATTGATAATGCCTTGGTAGAGAACTTCTATTGTGCCCTAGATAAGAATAGCCAATCATATGCTGAGACCATCATGGGACATGTTTTTAGACAAACCATTTTCAAGGGTTGCTGAGAAACTAGAAAAGGTTGTCAAGACGAATCATGCGTGGGGACCGCGAGACAGGTACTCTACCAAGAGCTCGTGTGCTGTCAGCATTAGTCCAGAGAAAGCTCAAATAAATGAGAAGATAATGCAAGACCTTGCCTAGATTAATACCAGCATGGAGGTGATAATGAAGAAAAATTAGGAATGAGTTAATATGATTGTTCATTAGCCTTCGAGAGCACCCATGTATAAGGAGCCTTATTATAAGGAGGATACTTGCTTCATAGCTAATCAAACAGAGGGTTTCTGAACCAACACCTAAAGGTCCTGTCACGATCCAAGTCTAGGGCCTAGACATGACATGGTGAATGGAGAATCCGAAGGAACCCCAAACAACCCTCTTAGCATATCAATCACACATCCTTGGTCGCGGAAGTAAAATAACAACAACAAGAGATATAAACAAGGGAAACGAGATGAAATGAAGTCTTTGATAATCATAAAACATTCAAGAGTCAAACTCATAACATAAATACATCAATTATCCAACAACACCTCTAACATGGAATGGATCGGGGGCCAAGACACTCTCCAGGATCACCTTTATAGCATCAAATGTTCAACATAAAGAAATAGAAAAATGGCAAAAGTAGCATAGATAGTGTCTTTAAACTTGAGAACTCACCAAAGCTTATCTCTAAAGCATTGTACTAGCCACGTGAAGGATGATCGAGAGGTTCTCTTGTCCCTACATGGTAACATCATGTAGGGATAGAGTATGCGTTAGTACATTTGAATGCACTAAGTATGTAGGATGCAATGCAACAAGACATAAGCCAATATAGCCAAAATGCATGATCAAAAGCAATGGATAAGTATAATATCAATATGGCATGCATGATTAATGCTTGAAGTAAACATGCTTGTAAATAAAATAACTTGTATAGTACATAATACGTGTGTTGGAAAACACCATAATCAACACAGACTAAGCAAATAATTACTTGGAATCCAAGGCATGTCACCCCTTTGGAAAGTGATTGAGGTATCCACCTCTCAACAAGGTGATTGGTCATGTCATCCCCTAGTAAGGTGATCGAGGTACCCAACCCTCAACGCGGTGATTGGGCATGTCACCCTATAACAAGGTGGTCAAGGTATCCACCCCTCAATGTGGTGATTGGGAATGTCACCCCCCGACAAGGAGGTCGAGGTATCCACCCCTCAACATGGTGATTAGGCATGTCACCCCCCAATAAGGTGATTAAGGCATGTCACCCCCTCAACAAGGTGATTGGGCATGTCCCCCCCCCCTTCCCCCAACAAGGTGTGGTCTACTTGCAACACCATAGATATTTTTCATGAATTCATACATACATAATAGCCCTTAATCATCATAGAGTCATATGACTTGTAAATCGTCAATAACTTGAGAATCCTTGTCAAGATATTTTATCAAACACTTGGTGGGTGTATAATGCTAGTTCAAAATTATCAATTCAAGAGTGAAATAAAGTGATTAACTCAATGTAAATCAACCCACCAACATATAGTAAAACCCGTAAGATACCTTGGAATCCATCATCAAATCGCATAATAGATCATAGTTTCATAGGTCAAAACATGCATAGTCTCAATAGACAAAACCAATTCATATTATAAGCTTGTAACAGATAAACATGCATAATCACTCAACATTTCATAAAATTCCAACATAATTTGTAACCAAAATCCATAATAAGAGATGCCCATAGATGATACAACTTGAAAACATGCAATTTTCATAAAAAGGAATATTGGGCTCCATGGGTGGAAGGACCCAAGGGATAAAACTCAGATACCTCAAATTTGGGTTTTTTTTTAGATGAGCTTGAAGAGAGCTTGGAGCTTGAAGAGAATCCTTGAGTTCCAAAGTTAGGCTTAAAGCCCTTGATATTTGAGTGAGATATTTGGTTAAGTCTTGGAGATGTTTTTGAGAGGGTCTTGAGTGATATAGAGTTGAAAAATGACTAAGTATAGGTGTCTTCATGCATAAGTGGGCGTTGGACTATGACCCCAATGCCCTTGGGCCGAAATACAAAAAAGGGGGAAAATTGCACTGGTCCACGTCACTGGCGCGATGGGGACCCATCCCAAAGGGTCCTTCAACACTGATCCACGCCCCTGGCGCGTCGCAGCCAGGGTGCAGATGGCCACTGGAAATTGAATTGTTGTGAAAATTATTTTTCGCCATATGTCCTATAAAATTCGGATTATACCCATTTCCCACTCAATTTCACCCTATGATCGAGAATATGAAGTCGGATTTGTGATATCACGTATGAATTTTGAGATATATGGAAATTACGATTATAGGCATTTCCAAAACACTTTTTTGGGGCGTTTCAACACCTCCCCCTTGGGAACATTCGTCCCCGAATGTCAAATAAACATACATAAGAGAAGTAATCGTGAGGATTTTAGCCCGACATGAATGCAACAATGCACTTAAACATCATTTTCAAAATCTTAACATGAATGTCAAAAATCACCATAAACTTGTCAACATAAACATGAATGCATGCAAAATGACATAAGGGCTGAAACTTAAGACTTGAAATCATATAGGGGACTTAAATTAGTACCTTTAGCTTGAGTAGAGTGGAAGAGATAAGGATATTGCTTTCTCATGTCCACCTCAGCTTCCCATGTGGCACTTTCAACTTGTAGGTTCCTCCAAAGGACCTTGACGGAAGCTACATCTTTGTTTCTCAACTTCTTCATTTGTCTATCCAAAATCTCCACTGGGACCTCTTCATAGCTAAAATTATCTTCTACAATAGCCACAACATCCAAGGGTACTATAGCACTTGCATCACCCACACACTTTCTCAACATGGATAGATGGAAGACCGAATGGACCATATGCATCTCCATAGGCAACTGCAACTCATAAGCAACCTTACCTACTCTCCTCAAAACTTTATAAAGACCCACAAACCTTGGGCTTAATTTTCCTTTCTTGCCAAAGTGAACCACACCCTTCATAGGTGAACTTTCAAGTAAACCCAATCACCAACCTTAAACTCAAGATCTCTTCTCCTCACATCAGAGAAGGACTATTGTCTACTTTGGGTTGTCTTCAATCTCTCCCTTATCAACCTCACCTTCTCCAAGACTTCCATGACCAAATCTGGCTATGAACTTGGCAATGTTTCTGTTCGTACCACCTCACCAATACACTTCCCTCAAGTTTCTATACATCTTTGTAGAACCGAGGTGAATGGAATAGGACAAATTATGGGCCTCTTTCAATATCAATTCTCTCAAATCAACCACATTTGACACATACAATCTACCTTGGTACCAAAGGGCACCATCTCCCCCTTGGGAGAAAACTCCCACTTTACCATCTCTCACTAAGGCCTTCAACTTTAGCAAGGTGGGGTCAAGATCTTATTTTTCTTTTACCTCCTCAATCAAGGAAGACTTAAAACTATCAACAACCACTATACCACCATTGTCAACTTCATCCAATCTAACTATCAATCTAGCCAACTGGTAAACTTCTCTAGCCACCTCTTTGCCACCATCATCTACATGAGCTAGACTACCCATAGATCTTGCATTGCTTATGCTTATGCATTTTGGCTATGTTGCCTATCTCTTGTTGCATTGTATCCTACATACTTAGTACATTCAAATGTAATAACGCATACTCTATGCCTACATGATGTTACCATGTAACAATTGGAGCTCCATTTGATCATTTTCCTCCTTCGCATGGCTAGTACGATATATCTCAAGCTAGTTGGTGAGTCCTCCATTCTGGGGACAATGATCTATGTTCTTATACTATGTATTAATACTCACCTTCTTCATTGTATATTTTGACTATGAGTGTGAGCCTGGTTGCTTGTCTTGACCCCTGCTCTTATCTATGTAATAAAGGTGTTCTGGACATGTTATGTATCTATGCTATGAGCCTTGACTCTCTCGCTCCTTGATGTTCATGGTATGAAGATTTCCCGCAGTCCCTATGCTCCTTATTTCTAACCTTTTTGTGTCATTTACTTGCTTTCACGACCAAGGATATGTGATGATATGCTAAGAGGCTTCTTTGGGGTCCTTTCGGGTTCCCTTCGGGTTCCCCATTTATCGGTCACATCTAGGCCCTAGGCCTGAGTCGTGACAAAGGCCCTACTTGAAAAATATAAGGTATAACATTGAGTGGCAAAACCTTACCACCCATAGACAAGCGGGCAAGTGGAGGTGTCCAATAGGGAAATCAAACAGATTTTATCTAAGACTGTGAATGCAAACCAGACAGATTGGCTATGGAAGCTTGATGATGTGTTATAGGCATACCAACTGCATTCCAGACCCCCATAGGCATGTGTCCTTACCAACTTGTCTTTTGGCAAGCCTGTCACTTGGCGGTAGATCTTGAGCATAAGGCGATGTGGACACTGAAAAAGTTGAATTTTTACACTGGAATGAAGCAGCAAACTCTAGGCTAAGCCAACTCAATGAGCTTGATGAATTTCTTTTGAGGGAATATGAGAGCTCAGCCTTATACAAACAAAGGATGAAGCTGCAGCATGATCATTGGATAGAGAACTGCCAATTAGCACTAGAGGACTTAGTGTTGTTATACAACTCCAGGCTAATGTTTTTCCTTGGGAAACGCAAGTCCAGATGGTTGGTACCTTTTAGGG
This sequence comes from Solanum clarkiae, assembly GCA_011800125.2. Lineage (NCBI taxonomy): Eukaryota > Viridiplantae > Streptophyta > Magnoliopsida > Solanales > Solanaceae > Solanum > Solanum clarkiae. The sequence goes on from JAABOM020000007.1 coordinate 19,646,971, forward strand.
TATCATGTGTCTTCGAACATAGGGCCATCGAGTTGGAGAAGAGAAATGGTAGAAAGTTCAAAGTGAATGGCCAAAGAGTCAAACCATATCTTGGCAATGTTGAGGAAATAAAAATAATGGAAGGATGGACATTTGGTGAAGTCTGAGTAATCAAGTTATTCAAGTCATGTCGCGATAATAAATCAGGCGCTCTTGGGAGCCAACCTAAGGTAAGATATAAATTGTAATAAAAAGCATGATCTGAGTCTTTATCGATAGTATAATCGGTACCATGTGTGTGAGAGCTTTCTTTGCTAAATTCATATACTATGTTTCAATTCAAAACTTTCTCTATTACTCTGACTTAGACTGTAGGTTAGTTGGTTAGGAAACGAACTTCGGTCTTTGTTCAAATTAGTCCACTTAGCCTAAATTACCAACCAAATATGTAATATATCCATTGATCCTAATGTTTGAGCCTTACATGTACATTTTCTTTGTAAAATTTTAAGTTACCTATCCTTATTAGATGTAAAATTCTAAAATTGGCCCTGGTCCTTCCATGAACATTGTGCACCTTGACTGAGGAAAAAAATCTTAAGTTAGGGGTAGCTACCAAAAGTGTCCCTATTCCCTAGGTTAGATAGTGTGCACTTTGACTCCGACTAAAAGCCTAAGTTAAGGGTGGCTGGTGCAAGGGTAAACACAAAATAAGGGGGAAGCTAGTGATACATGAAAAGGAGATAAAAATGTGTTCTAGGTGCAAGAAAAATGAGTGATGTCTAATCAGAAAGTTAAAAAGAAAAAATGATGTAAAAACAAAAGGCAAAAAGCTGGAAAAAATGAGAAAAAGGCACCTAGAAAAGCTTGAAATAGGAGAAAGGGAGAGTGAGGTGAAAAATGGAAGTGTTGGTAGGGCCAAAGTGTAGAAAAATATAGTGTTAAGGAGGGCCTTTATGTCCCCAAAATATCATACCAAAGCCCTCTGAGCCTACGTTACAAGTCAATAAAGTCCTAAAGTGATCCTAGTCCAAGTAGTCAAAGGTCATAGTCATGAGTATAGGGGAAAGCATATAGTATTGAGCATGGTATTTGAATGTCTTTTGTGAGAGAAAGTGATTTTGCATAGTCCCAAGTATTGAATATGAAAATATCATCATGAGAGGGATATGACACTTCTTTTTGCGAGGGCACTTATATTGCATTGTTGACATTGGTCTAACTCGGTAAGCGTTGCTTGTTGAAAATTTTCTTGCTTGTCATTATTGCACTGTCACATATGTTGATCTGTATTGGTCTGCTTGATAGCTATCTGATGCACTTTTAAAGTGGTGAAGGTATCTGTGCTGAAGTTTGATATGATGTATGTCATTAGATTGAAGTATGTGTTATTGTACTACTTATGGAGATTGAGTATGTCGCTTGAGGGAAAGCCACAATTTTAAGTTAAGGGTTTGATGTACTATAAAAACACAGCACATTTGATGCTTAAAACTTGGAATTTGGTGTGTTCTCAAAGTGATGTTAGTAGGTTTGATATGTTTTTATGTTTGTTTTGCAGGATTATAGGATTGGCTTGATTTTTAGGCTAAGTATGCAAGTTTTGCAGAAATGAGATTTTACGAGACCCTTTACGTATCGTGGAAAATTTCACGAGCCGTAGAGTGGGTTTCATATAAAATTCTAGTGAAGCATGATTTTTTGAAATTAAGTCTACGAACATGTAGACGAGTCGTAGAAGATTTTATGAGCTGTAGACTTGGTATCGTGCCCTGAGGATCACAAAATGGGGAGCTACTGAAAAGTCATCAGATGAAATCCTTTATGGGTCATAGAACTTTATATGGCCCGTAGATAGGTTTCATTGAATTCAACCCCAAAATTGAAAATGAAATCAACGAAGCCCTAACTATGGGCCATAAAACATTATTGGGCTCGTAGAAGTGCCCATAGAGCCTGCCGACCCAGTTATCCTATTTTATTTTGGTTTTGTATTTTTAAGTCTATAAATAGGTTTTTTAGGTTATAAGGAACGTTATTAAACAATAGAGAATAGTAGAGAGCTTGAGAGGAACACTTGCGAAACATTATTTTGTGTCTTTAATTCAATTCACTGATTCTTGGTGAAGAGCTTGGATTCATTGTTCTTAATTCTCTTGTGTAAGTGCTCAATTATGTTATTCAAATCATGATTCTTGCATCTACATTGATCATGAGTATCTAAATCCACAACTAACATTGTGGGAACCATGAAAAACTAACAAGGTAAAATTGGATAACTCATCATTCTTGAAAAGTGTACGTGCATACATTGATTAATTCTCTTCGGTTTGAATGCTTTTTAGCAGTAGCTAACATTAGAACTTGCCTAATATTACTGACTAGATCAAAGTAGTAATGAATAGGAAAAGAGATTTATTAATAGGATTCGATTGATGTTTCTCATCTAATCAATCAAATTGGGCCAAGGGGAGGTTGTACTGAAAAAATAGGTTAGGGTTAGTAATGTCACACAACGGGGATGGATCAAATCACGTAGTGAAATTTGCCTATCACCAGGATCAAATAGTTTGGTAAACTTAACTTACCGTTCGGCATACTACACACTTAAAAAGAATTCGATTATCTAGTGACACCAAGTTAGGGAATCATAGGGAACACAATACCCTAGTTACTCTTCATATTGATTTCACACTTGTTTTAGTTTAGAAATACTTTTCATAGTTGTTACAAAGCCCCTTTTTTGGGGAGATAAGTAGGTCAATCCACCCGAATTGCATTAAATTCTTCTAAGTCTACCATATTCCCTGTGGGTTTGACTCTAATCTTGGTCAGGTTATATATCTTGACAATGACTACTTTAGACTTCAAAAAGGTGGTATAGCTTGGGCGACATCAATAGGCTGACTAAGCAAGAAAAGTAAAGATAATATAAAATGCTAGAAGTTTATTCACAATAGAGGTCAAGAATGGCATTTTAAAGGTCAAATCATGAGCATAATGAAACTAGAAAAGAGCTAGTTAACACTAACTAAACATGGCTAGACCCCCAAAATCCTAAGAGGTACACTCATACACAAGTTTAAATAAAAATTTTAATGGATCCCTGTAAGGTCGATAGGTAAACAATGAAGAGGATTTGAGGAAACTTTCACTACTATCATAACCTTCCATAGACTTGAAATAATTTAATTGATTACCATAGACTTTAACCATGATAAAATATGGACCAAGGACTATGGAGGTGAAAAGATATGTCGTGGACTCTAACCTAAGTGGAAAATACACCGAGAACTCTAAGCAAGATGAAAGAATATAATAATGACTCTAATCAAAGCACAGAATACATTGAGCACTCTAACCAAGAAAAGAGGATACTCCATAGACTCTAACTAAGCTAAATTGTATGCTGAGGACTCCAACCAAGAAAATAAAAACCAAGAAAATAAAAAAAAATTATGGACTCTAAATCCAAGAGCTGGGTTTAAATCTTTAATTAAATTTGAAAGAGTGAATAGGGGAATTAAACTAGGGCAAAAATAAGAGTGGGATGGATTTCAGATTAGTAACCAAATGAATATCCAAGGGAGAATTCACATGGTGCACCATCAACAAAGCACTTTAAGATCAAAGCAAATTCATCTCACGTCGACGAATAGCCTCCAAAATAATAGCCACATAACACTAGAGATTATGCAAAAGGGTATTATGGATAATAGGTATCCAATACTGGGTTACTACCTATATAAGGTGTAGACTATCAGATCCTAGTCTTCTACATCAGTCTATAGGGAGCTGAGCCATCCAATACGACACTGGAATAAAATTGGACTATCAGCTCCAAAATGCTTATGTTTATAGCAAGCACTAGCCTATGACTAGACTAAGGTAAAATACACTTACAATAAATATATAATAAATACACACCAAGGTAAGGATGGTCTTCGACAGTAAAACCAATAAGGTACTATCCCCAAAAGTCAATAAAATAGTCTAAAATAGGATTTCTAGAAAATTAAGCATGATCAACAAAATACCACCCCTAAATTCATAAAAATCAACATCCACTTATATCAGCAAGCTCAATCTAAGAGACAAAAAGCTATAACGACCTTATAGAAGACCATTAGCGCTCCAAATTATAATTTCAAAGCCTTTTTTCTTCATATGTTCTCAAAATTCTATCATGGTATCAACACTAGAACCCCAACATTAATACGATCACATAAACAATAAAAATATACAAAATAAATATGGATCAAAATTAAAGTCTAAAATAGAAACATAATACACACAGTAAAAATTTTCAGAATGTGACTACTAAAGAAAGTCCTAATTACCTCTTCGAACGTGTATTCCAAAATAGGCCACCATTTGAAGCTCGAAACAGCCAAATATTGAACATGTTAACCATTTAAAACCATGAAAAGAGAGGATTGACAGCTTTTTAGAGGCCAAAATTATCTAAAATGAAGGTCCCTCAATAGTCTCCAAATACTTCCACACGTAGCCTCACAAATATGAACAATCCAGACTTTGAATCACTAAAATCAGAGCTAAGACATAAGTAATATCGCCTTTTAAAAACATTCACCATAGCTGATTTTCGTCTATCTTTTAAATAAAATATAAGAAAAAATACACTTTATGAACATAAAGGATCAAGGCCACAACCCTTTGTGAAAGTAAAGCTTGATCCGCGATCACGATGATCAAAGCTCCTAACCTCTTTGAACGAAAAGGCGAATATTCATAACCTCCACGAATGTAGTGCCTAAACATGAATGCAAAGAACAAATGAGTCCTACAGAAGCTTATGTACATCAGTTAATTTTGTCCGATTAGAAATTGTTTGATGGGGTGCTAGAGATTCGTTTAAAACCCTGTGCTTATAAATGAACTATGTTATCCCACTAAATTTGTATTTCAAACTCAATGGTGAAGTTAAAATTTTCAATGAAGGTTGTCTCAACAAAAAATGAGTCCTACACCCAGTTCTTTTTTAGCCAAAGTCCATAAAGGGCTCAAAATTGGTTTTAGATCCTCAAAAACTACATAAAAGATCATTTTAGAACAAACTCAACATTCCAAAGATAATTACATTGATGAAACCTTTATAGGTGCATAATTTCCTGGAATATTGATCAAGAACAAACTTTGTCAAAGGCTTAAATGATAATATATCTAACGGCATAAACTCATATCAAAAGTCTTGAAAATCAGGTTGACTATGCCGCTAGCTTAAGATAACCCTTCTAAAGCTAATGGGATTGATAGAATTACATTCTAAAGTTGTTTACCTAAAGTTTTTTCCTAGGCCGACTATTCAAATTTTATAAGTTTCAAAACATAGAAACTTGTATCAAATCCAAACAAAAAATTACATAACCAAGTTGTCAATGTCAACAAGTCACAAATAATTTAGTGTCACTACAACAATGCTCTAAATGACAAATAGAAGGCACTTACATAAAAATAATCTCAAAGGTCATTACAATTTGTATCGCGTAAAAGTAGAAAAAAGAGAATAACATATAACTAGTCTTAGTATGGGGAATAATATAAGTGTTCAATGAAAGGTTTTGGAATATAAATGGTGAACTGCAGTTATGAATTTTTAGTGGAATAATTAAAATTTATTTTAATTATTTTCATAATATAATAAGGAGCCACGATAAATATTTTGGTGATTCCTATAGTGCTCAAACTTAACTAGGACTCAATTTCTCTTATCTTGGGGAAAAGTATAAGGACTCGAGCTTTGAAAGGCTTTAATGATGCTTCAAAAGTGAATTCCAATAGTTTTTGTCCAGGGTGTCTTTTGAGGGACACCCCCACGAGCCATGGAAGTGGTTGTAGAGTGGACCTTGGCTATTTTCTGGCTTGTCTTGGCTTCCTAAGCTGCTCAAGGATAAATGTCCCTCCATAGAGACATTCATGGCTCATGGGCCTCACCACTAGCCATGAAAAGGCTTATGAGAAAAGGCCCTTTCCTTGGTTGCCACTGCCTTGTCTAAGGGTGCTACCATGTGCACCACCATAGCTTGTCATACCATGGATCATGGTGTGGTCTGTGAAGGCACACTTAGCCTTGGTTGGGGCTTTTTTGTCTTGGAAATCACTGTATCGTGACTTGGGTCGGGTTCACAGAGGCCAGCACGGACCATGAAGCCTTCCATGGTGATGCCCAGTTCATTTTATACTCCATTTTATTAAGGGCTCTTTGATAATTTGGTCACTCCCCAGACTTTTTATGAATACTTTGACCTCTAAATAAGTCCATACACTTCTCGTAACACCCATTTCAAGCTAGACACTTAATCTATTCCATCAACTTCTAAGAATTTCTCTCCAAGTCACTTCTTCAAAACATTCAAGCTACGGTTCTTATGGGCTGCCAACATCAAGTTTAATCCACCTCAAACCCCTTCATTCCATCAAAATATGTGTGATTTCATTCATGATTATCTTTCAATCATGAAGCATAAAAATTTATTTCTCTTATGTCATGATTTCTAAGTATGGTTTCATTCATGATTACCTTCCAAACATAAATCCCAAAAATCTATTTCTCTTATTTCATGATTTTTAAGTATGATTTGAAAGTGAATTTTGTGATTTGGCTTCAAATTGAAAAAATTATATTTTGGGTTGATTTTAATTATCATTTTAGCATGATTTAAGTCTTATTATTTCAATTTTCATGGATTTTTTTAGATTTGAATATGCATGTCCCTTTTAAGGATGAATATATGCATGGAAAATTTTAAGTGTAATTCAAATGTTGATTTCTTCAAGGGTTAAGTATGATTTAATCTTACTATCATATTTTAACTATGAATTTCAAGTACCTATGTTATTCCCTCATTCCTCAGAGCATGCATGAACAAGTTTATTTATGAGATTTATGATGTGCTTTATTATCCAATTATGATTATAATTATGATTTCAAGGCAAGTATGGTTATGACATGAGTGTGATTATATAATGTCTATGATATGATTTTGAACACTTACGGGTGTATATACATCACTATATACAAGTATAAATAAACTATTCCTATGCATGAAAGTTATGAATTAAAGTATAATTTGGCTTTTAAGCCCAAGCATGTATGACTATGATTTGAAATGACTTATGATTCTTCTACAAGCATATATATATATATATATATATATATGTGTGTGTGTGTGTGTGTGTGTGTATGTATGTATTCCCGTGGGATAATGACATAGCACCGAATGAGATTGTAGGTTGAGGCTCGACCCAAGGGTTCTTTATATAAAGTCTATCTGTCTCATAACTATGTGCCAATGTAAGATCATATTTTTTAATATGAATGATTATGTACATGAGACCCACCCTCCGAAATGGGCGGAGCCTGTAAGGTGAGGTATAGTCTACTTTGGCGAGTAGCATACTCTTTCTTTGGTATAGAGGCAACATCGAAATTTCATGTAATAACTCGCATGCTCTTACATGTCTGTTGAGGTCCCATCCTCACTATGTTTACGTATTATGGCATTCATACATCATATTTTAAGGCATCTTGATATTGCATTCTTTTTTATATACTTCACTTCTACACATATTTGTGCCCTTGTCGTCTAATATTGAAATGCAGACTATCATGTTCATATGCATTGTATGCCCGCATACTTATCACATTCAAATGTACTAATGCATACTTTTTCTTACATAATCTAACCTGTAGGAACTGAAGACTTTTCCATTCCCTCTTCATGGCTAGATTCGATTGTGGAAGCTTGCTTGTGGTGAGTCTTTTATTTCAAGGACAATACTCACCTTCTCTCTAGCTATGCTATATTATGTCCATTTATGATACTTTATGTTGAGGCTGAGTCTAAAATATATCTTGGCCCCTGTCCCATTTTGAGTAGAGGAATTGTTGGATACTCTGTATGTACAAATCATGCTACGTTATGTATCTGTGGAGGTTATCCCCAAGTCGTTACGCCATGCTTTGTTGTCATGTGTGATGTATAGCAAGATAATGTCTAAATCCTCCTACTCCCCATAAAGTGCGTCCCATGCTCCCTTCCCTTAGACTTACTTGTTAAAATTGTGTGATGCTAATTCCATGCCCCTATCCCATAGAATACGTCCTACTTTTCCTACCCCTTAGTCTTGTTTGATGATGCTTATTCTACTCTTTCTAACTAATAACGTGCTTAAGTATGCTATGAAGCTTGTTTGGGATTTTTGAATTATCATTCACTATGTTACACCGAGGCCCTATGCTTGGATCGTGACAAAAGGAAAGATTATATATTTTATGTTCTGATTTGGACCGAGAAAAATGCCCTAACCTATGTGTAGCATTTCTTCTAACCTAGAAATCATATTAGTTTTTCATACAATATTTGTCCCCCCAAGTATTGAGAGAGTTCGTCAAGTCCAATTCTACTCTTTTCTAGTTACGTAGTGCGATCTTGGAATCACTGCAGAGTACTCCAATAATAGAGTCAGACTTGCTTGAAGATATTTGTTTATACTTTAAGAGTTGTTCCTTGATTTAATAAATTTCAGCACATTTTAGATGTTGTACATATTTTTGTTCGTTCTTTATGATTTATATAAATAATACATTTGTAGATTGTTTCCATTGTGTGATATTTTCTAATAGTATGATGGTGTGCAGTTTGACATCTATCCTTAATCAGAGTTCTCCAGTTTAAACCCATCAGAATGTGAAAATTACATATCAGAAGCTTGTTCCTAAAAATGGACCTTGCAATATCCTATTACAAGTACTAGATCTCATGGGAAAAAAAAAGTTGTTCAGTTTTAACAAGCTAGATTGGCTCCTCGAGTGTGTGCTATGTAGAGATGTCCAATATTTATGATTTAATCAAAAAAATTGAGTGGAGTAAGAATGTTGTTGAAAAGAAACAAGAAAAATAAATAAAAAATGATGGCAAAAGTTTTTAATCTAATTAGAGGAACATCCATTTGGTAGTTGGGGATTGTTATTCTTGAAATGAGTGCAGTGCCAAAAAAGCATGAGACAGCCCTAGAAGTCACCTTAAGGATCCATAAGCAACCAACCAGACAAGTAGTGTGTGGACATGTTATTATCCATGAGTTAATTATTTGAAAAATATTGATGGTCTAACATTTTACCTGGTCGGGACTCTTTGTACTTTGTTCCATTAACCAACAATAAAAATATTCATGAGGATTGCAGCAGCATTGTTTGTATTCATTTGGAAATTTCCATCCCATGCATGCAAGATTAATAATTTTATAATGTTTTCTGAAACGGTAAGAAAGCTTCAACGTGACGGTTGGGGACAGTAAATTCAACTTTCACAGCATGGTGAATTTACCAAGAATAGGGACAATAGTCAAAGAATATAAAAATATAAAAATAATGTATTTAGTAGGAAAAGTGAAACACTAGCGCAAATTCATGGTAACATTTTTGTGGTAGAGTGAACCTTTAATTAATTCCTCGTAAAATGTTGCCACTTTTATGTTGCTATTTCTCTATAGATCTAATTGATTTTAGGGTCATTTAGTTGTTGGTTAAAGTTACTGATAATTGAGCAGTGAAAATGTATAGATTAGTGATATACTCTTTTTATCTATCTTTGTTTCTCCTCTATATTATTTTAGGATATCCAATAATACTTATGTTAAGATATAGTATTAACCATGCATTCTAGTGTTATTTGTTGAACAATTATTTAATTATTTATTCAATTCAATAAAGTGTTACGATAAACAGATCAATTTGTCATATATGTATTCTTAACTTATATAATAGATGATTTGGTGTATAGAATTTGAGCTTATACACAAAAGATCAACTCATCGGATCTTATAAGTTAAAATTATAGTTCACAATCTAGATGAAAATTTGGACAAACCATTGGGAAGAGTGTAGCACAAGATTATATGTAATTTTTCTTGATTATGAGAATAGTATAGTTCTAACTTGTCGTGCAAATACATTTTGTATGTATTGAACGGGACCAAGTAGAGATAAATATTTTGGACTGACTGATAAAATTATGTTATCTAAATCACTAAATGTACTTATATTCTTAATCCTGATATAACGATTATGAGTTGTAGATATTACTTATCATTTTGATTTATTAAAAGGTGAGATTCTGATATAGGTCAATATGTCTGCTAAGTTGGATGATAATAATATATATTCGTGAAATAATTAGTTAGTTAATGGAATCCATGTCTCAATATAGAGATTGAGAATACACCTTTAATGAGAAGCTTATAAGTTTTCATGTGCAAACTCGGCAGGTAGATTTATGAATCTGGCGCATAAAAGAAGTTAAGTATTGCTCTAAAGGAAATTAATCATTAAATTAAAATTTTTCAGTAATTTAATTTGTTGATTAGTATCTGTAGTCTTAACATGGGGAATTATATAAGTGTTTAATGGGGAATTTTGAAATATAAATAGAGGAGTGCGATTACGAATTTTTAGTGGAATAATTTGCAATTTATTATGGTAAGAATAATTCAGATTAAAAAGAATTATTTCCATAATAGGAAGCCTCAATAATAAATTATGTGGTGCTTATAGTGTCCATATTTAACTGGAACTCTGTTGAAACACAAAGTCCCACATTGGTGGTTAATGGGATGGGTGGTCTGGCGTAGGCAATCCTCCTCCCTTTGAGCTAGCTTTTGGGATGTGAGTTAGGCCTAAGACCTACTTCAACAAACTCGGAATTCTATTTCTAATAAAAGAAAAGAAGGCTCTTGTATTTCAAGAAAAGGGTTTTTCCTTCTTACTTTTGGATTGGGAAAGGTCTTTTATAAATAGGGGTTCTCCTAACCTAGAGAAGACTGTGCATCTCGACTCTGGTTTGCTTCAAGACATCTGCACACGATTCAAGAGGTATCCTTGAATTAATTTTCTGTATATGTGATTGTTATCTATTATTCATGTAAGCTATAAGATCCTAGGAATGCTTCCGCTGTGTACTATTTTGCAATAACTTGTCCACTTTATGAAATCAAGAAATAATTTTACACTTAGTTCCTAATTTATCCTTATCATTAATTATAGTCATTTTTCTATTTCATTTTTCAAGACATAGTATCTATTTTATATTCAAATGATGATTTGGTAAAATTATCTCTATCATTTACTACTTCTTAATTTTTGTGTCAAGTCAACAGAGGATAAGTAATGATGTTCGGAGGGAGTATGAGTTAGTTATGCAGGATTAAATTATTTTTTTAATTTTATTGTGCATAAAATATACAGAGATTATTATATAACTTATAACTTGTATTAATTATGTGAAAAAAAAATATGAACCAACATTATATTAGCACTGTAATGTTTTATGTGAAAATGAGGAAAAAATAAAATAAACATTATATAATGTATACTAGATTTTATGTAGAAATTATTTTTCCTCATTTTTTAATGTATAAAATTATGCTATTATTTATATTTAAATAACTCTTTTTCAACCGCCAACCAAACGACCCCTGTCAAATATCGTACACATCATGAGGAAAACTTACTAACATTTTCATGTTTACATAAAATTAATTAATAATATTATTTTTGAGTTACAAACAGGAGCTGAAATATGCATTCCACGTTTTAATTTATTTGTATAATTTTAATTTGACATAAAATTAAATAAAATAAAAAATATTTTTTTAATCTTGTGATCTAAAATTAAAGATATATAAAATATTTTTTAAGTTTTAAATCTTAATATGTAATGTGAAAAACTAGAGTTAAGAAAAATCTCTCTTCCTACTTATTTTCCCTAAACAGGATCTAGCAATCGAATATATAAAAGATTTGGTTTCTCTTTTCAGTTCATTTGGTGAATCCAAACACCTCCTATAATCTTGTGCTAGATTATAATATTTTTCTTTTTCACATTGATCATCTCAATACTAATAAAATGCAGTACATATATATATAATGATTACTCTTCACAGTGTATTTTCGTCGTTTATTTTATTAACTAGTTATCATAGCACATGTTAACACATACTCAATATATGTTATTTTTTAGCTTCAGTTTATGTGATATTAATAAATTTTTTATAAGTTGTTAATTATTGCGATTTATACTATATTTATATTATTTTTAAATAATATATGTTATTTACTTTGTTTCAATTTATTTTGCACATATAAAATTTAGTGAGTCAATCAAAATTTTATTTAGTTTTTAAATATTTTAAGTTGTTGATATGTTGTAATTTATAATACGTTTTATATAAATTTAAATTAATGTATGTTATCTTTTTATCCCAAATTTTATAGTATTAATAAAATTTCAAGAAGCATTTAAATTTTTTATATATCTTTTAAATTTTAAATTGGTAACGTAGTACTTTTTACATTATTTCAAATAATATACATGAACTTTTTTGTTTGTTTATATTATTTTTTAAAAAAAATACTTTTTTTGATACAAATATAATCATCGAAAGATATTAATTATTTAATTTTATTTATTTTATCCTAATTTTAATATTTGCATTACTCAAAATAGTTGATTAGGGTGATATAGTAAAATCATAGTTGAAGCAGCTATGAAAATGAGTTATTATGGGTAATATTGTAAAATCACAGTTGAAGCAACTGGAAAAATAATTAATAGAAATAATAAAATAAAAAATAAGCACCTGAAGCAGACACGTCAATCGGTTGCTGACAGCTTAAGCAGACATGTCAATCGACAGTCACCTGCTTAAGCGGACACGTTAATTGGCAGCTGCTTACTTAAGGAGGCACGTCAATCGTCAATTGCCTGCTGAAGCAAGCATGTCAACCAAGACATGCCTGTTTATCCAAACTTATGTATATAAATAGAAAATATTAGTATTCGTCCGATTATCGTCCAAGATCGAAAGTCTTATACGGAACAGCACTTGTAACTCAATATGTAAGTTATTGATTAAAAAAATAATTGGACGGAAGATTTTGCATAGGGAAAAAAAGTAGGAAGAGAAAAAAGAACTACTTTATCTATGGATAGGATAATGTATTTTTAAGATTGTGGGATTTAATAATTTTCAAAATCAGATATATAATAAATTTATCATCTATGGTTAGGGACTTATCAAATTTTTGCCATTAAATATAATTTATATCATATGTCTTTAATCTAGAGCTGTCAAAATAATCACTAAATATAATTTATGTCATATATGTTTAATCTAGAGCTGTCAAAATGATCTAATCCAGCCCTGCCCTGGCCAGCCCAAGTCTTGGAGGACAAGAAGTTTGAAGGGCTAGGACGGGGTTAGCCCTTCATTTGAAAGGGCCTTGAAATGTCCAACCCAACCAAAGCGAACCCTAGTAGGGCTATGGGCTGGAACTGACTAGCCCTTCTTTTTTTTCTTTTTTGTAATTTTTGTCTTTTCAATGCAAATTTAAAATTCTTCAATATATTAAGTTTTTAACATGTATATTAAAACTATATGAAAGAATATAATAATTAAAATTACAATATGCATTATACATATGATTAGTGGTACTTTCAATTATAATCTCATATTTGAAGTATATAATATTAAGAAATGAGAAGATTTTCAAATCAAATATGACAAATATTGATCATGAATTTGAGTCATCCTACGACTACAGAAAAACAATAATTTTTTCTCACAAGTAAATAAGTAAAGAAAAATTAAAAAAA
>JAABOM020000007.1:19662662-19683705 GCA_011800125.2 Solanum clarkiae
AAATTAAGTATTTACTTATATACACCCAAAATTGAAAACATAAATATCATTAAAGTTAAGTTAAAAATATATTAATGTATTATGTACATTTTTTCCCATCTATTTCTTTGGTTATTATATTTTGGGATTTGTGTGATAATATGAACAATAAAATAATACTAATAGCATAAGTGATGAGAAGATTATATTAAAAGGCCTAGAGTTTGGACTATTGGACATCCTTTGGCATTCCCTAGAGTACACGAGGTGGCAGTGTGAAGTTATCATTTACAAAGAATATGTCTCTTTTGTTTTATTTCTTAATTTATAATTTTTCTTGTCTAAGCTTGTCCCATTGTTTCCAAACATATCTCTTGTTAATCTCCGAGTCCCAGGGATAAACTATAACTTCTCTAAAAATATATTATTTTAATTATAAAGTTGGATCCAAGTATCACTTTCTTTAATGTTTCAACTTTAGGAATTGATTACATAGACGTGGGTCAACTTAGACTTCGAGGCACAACTGAATATTAGTCCATGGTTTATACATATTCTTTTTTTAACCATGTTTTCTATTCACATCGTAAATATTTGTTTTTATTATAATATATCGCACATCCATGCTTAATATATCCTTTTTCTAATATGATAAAACATGACACTGAATGTGGAATAAGTTTTTTTATTTGTCCTTTTTTTAGTTTGTTTTAAAAATTTTATTTCTTCTATTTTTAACAATTCTTTTATTATAATTTTATGATCACAAGATTAAAAGACGATTTGATAAATTCTATAGTCTTTAGTTGATGACTATAAAATTTTAAAAGAAATTATTTTCTTAAAATTCGTGTCAAATCTTTTAAAAAAAATTGAAACCAAAAGGGAGTAAATTTAGAGCTGCAAGGACCATTGTTCTTTTCAAAAGTGTTAAGATAAAAGCCTATTATTCAGTATATCGATAGTATGAAAATTCATCATACTATTAACATTTATAAGTCAAATAATTTTCCTTTATTAGTAAGTAATTATATTCTTTTTTTCCTCAAATGTGCTATTATTTGATCTATATTCATCCTCCATCAACAATTAATTGTTTACGCTCGTGCGTCTTCCAAAATGAAGTACTATTACTTATCATTTGCTCCCTCCATTTGATTTTATATGGTATTTTCTGACTTGACATGAGATGTTTAAAAAAAAAATTGAAAAGTTTTGAACTTGTGGTGTAAGACAACTTTTAGATATTTACGTGGTTGTAAATAATTTGATTGAGGATAAAAAAAAAAATTCAAAGCTATATTATTTTTAATTATAATAAAGTGACTTTCTAGACTTTTAGATGGTTAAGACCCCAATATAAATGCTATTTTGATACATTTTTTTATATTTTTAATCAAAAAATCAGAATATTCAAAGTTCTCTTTTTGTTTCTAAGATTAATATCAAGTCGAGATCAGATAAATAAATTTAAAATCGAAAGAGTAAAAATTAGGTTTGCAAGGACCATTTTTCTTTTGAAAAAGTGTAAAGATAAAGCCTATTACTCTGATATGTTATTTTAATTTTATCCACTTTAAGTTTATTTAAAATATGTGGTGTTTGAAGTTCAAATAAGTGTAGTGCTCTTATTTTTATAAAACTCATGATCATTATTTTACAATAAGCGAAGTATGTGTAAATGTTATTGTTGATTTATGATCTTGATGGTCTCAAATCTGTTTGGACCTCACGTACTCTGACCCCAACCCCACATTAGTATGATATTGTCCATTTTGGGCCAAGTCTTCATAGATTTTTTTTTGGACACCTCTTAAAAGGCCTCATTAATGGGTTGGGTTTAACCTATTTATTTAGGTTTATTTTTCTCTCTTCAAAAGGTGTGGGACTTTGGGATGCATTCCCAACAAACTTCTCCTCAAACCAAGAACCACACAAGTCTGTGACCTCTCCTCTAGCGATTATCGATTTCGGATCTACCACCATCTTGTACCGTCACAACAATCCACGGGACTCGCTGCCCGACCATCTGTTCCTGTCGGGAAAATTTTTAACACAAGGCATTACCGCAGACCTTCACTCCGCTATCCCGGAGATCATCTCGATCTTGTTGGTATACCGGTGACTCCGCACAATACAAGGCACCATCCACACATCTCTCCCGTTCCTGTTCGGTTGCCACACCGTTCTACTAGACACTTTTGCACAACACCCATACCCTGCGCAGATCTATTCTGGTCCTTCTCTTGTTGGCCACCATCAAGTAGAGAACTTTGCACGCGTCAGTCCATCACTCTTGCCCTCCGAATTTGGACTCTGATACCACTTGCTTGGACTGCGTACCCTGACCCGAACACCGCATTAGTATGATATTGTCCACTTTGGGCCAAACCCTTACGAATTTATTCTTGGACATCTCCCAAAAGGCCTCATACTAATGGTTTGGGTTGAACCTATGTATTTAGGTTTAATTTTTTTTCTTCATACAGTGTGGGACTTGGGATGCATTCTTAACAAAATATTCTTCTATGATGAGGTCAATAAACTTTGCATATCTCGACATTAGCTCCAAAGCCTCAAAAACTGAAATATCTAGAGTCAATTATTTCAATATATCATAAACCTTTCTAAACTAACCCTATTATTATTTCACTAATTCTTCAAAGAATGGAGGTGATCTAGGCAACGGTTTAAGAGCCTTAGGTACCTCCTTCACAATGATACATCAACCACCTGATCTTTTGGATGAGTGTTTCTTTTATAAATGTTAGTATAGGTGTTGAATATGGTTTTTACTTAATCTAGTAATTGAATATAGTCTTACCTTTTGAACATTTTTCAAAGTTTAGTTTTGTTACACTGTAGTTTTGAAGATTTGACAAAATGAGATCTGATATGTGACCTAATTCTATGTCAGAATTATTTGCGTGCAACTGAAAGTGACAGGTAGAAATCATACATTACCAGTAACTATTTTTGGTGAGTGTTCAAGCCTCTTGGGCAATAGAACAGGTATAAATCGTACATTGCCAGTAACTATTTTTGGTTAGTGTTCAAGCCTCTTGGGCAATAGAATTGCTCCAACATTCCATGGTTATCCTATATCATATCTAATTCACATTGACATAATTATGCTTTTTGTCACTACTTTACAATTGAGGAAGAAAATTGCTATCTAAGAAATACCAAACTTCAAGACGCAATGGATCTATAAAATGTCTTCACAATTTTAGGCTACTTATAGTTGAATTTTTTGGGGCTCATCTTTTAAATCTAGTCCTGATCTATAAAGGAGTTACGTGCTCATTTTATTTGATGATTCTATAAAGTGTAGCTAGAATTAGTTATATTGATTCTTGAAGTCTAAATTAATCAGAGTTGATTAGTTTAGTAGGCCGCAAAGTTACTAGTTAGGTGCTTGACCAACTGAATTTGCATGGCAAGGGGAAAGAGATTAAGAAGTTAATCCAGATTGCAAGAGTTTGTAATTATTTGTTACTTCTTGATGATAATAAAGTTGAGTTAAAATTCGATGCTATAGTCATAATTTTTTCTTCCTTTAGCAAGAAGGTTTTCACATAAATCTCGTGTGTTATTTTACTTTTTGTTCTTACTTTATTTAGGGGCCTGATCAAGTGTTATTCATGAGAGGATACAGATAATTGGTATCAGAGCTTAGACTCTCTATAAGGATAACACCTAGAGAGAATCTCATAGCAATATGGTTGCTCCTAATAATTTGGAAGAAGGAAAATCTATAATCAGACCTTCTCATTTTAATGATCAATTTTATGAATGGTGAAAGATAAAAATGCATGACTATCAAGGCTAAAGATAGTGACTTGTGGGACATTGTTCTAGATGAACTACATGTTCCTATGAATAAAATGAAAGAATGAGAGATTATCAGACTCATTCCATAAAACTTGAAGAGAATATAATGACGCTGATAGGAGAAAGTGGAGAAGAATAACAAGGCGAAGAAGTTGTTCATGTGTGATATAGGACCTGACGAACATAACATAATATTTTCATGTGATCAGCAAAAGAAATCGCAAGAAGATACTATCCAAGTGAAGGAGTCAACTTAATATGAAAATTTCACCATGAAAGAAATCAAATCTATTCAAGAAATGTATACCAAGCTCACCCGCATCATAAAAGAAATAAGGTGTTTGGGAGAACCTGTTCATTCAAGCAAGTAAGTCAGAAAAATTCTTAAAGTGCTTCAAAATCTGGGGAAAGCAAAGTTGATGATATTATTGAAATAAAGGGCCTGAAAACTCTTATTGTGAATGAGTGGATTTACAATCTTCAAACTCATAAGCTCTAACAAGAAACAAGATACCTCTAAAAAAATTTGGAGAAAGATAAATCTCTGACTCTCAAAGCTACTACAAATAATGATAGTAAAGAAGATGAATACATGACATATCTAAATCGCAGGTTCAAGAAACTAATGAGAAAGCATGAAAAGTTCATGAAGAAGGAAAAATCTAACAATTCAATAAATGCTACTGACCTGTGTCATAAATATGAAAAGTCAGGACAGTTTAGTAGAAATTGTCCCAATGTACAAATTAGAGTACAAGGACCCTGTCAAGTCCAGAGGTGACAAAGACAAGAAGAGAGATCAGGTCCCTAACAATTTCAAAAGAAGTGGTGCAACAGATCTAACAGTAAAGAAAGCTCTATCAGTTTGGAGAAATTCCTCAAGTGGATCAGAGGAATTTAAATATCCTGAAGATGCGTATATGCTAGCTATCAAGGATGAGGAAGATGTCTTCAATTTAGTGTTTACATTTTGTAGAAAGATTAGATGATGAAGGTGATGAATAAATAACACTTACTGATCTTAGATGAAATGTCAAAGTATATTTTGCTAAAAAGTTGAAAAAATTGATTGCTGTGTTGATTGATTCTTTCATTGAGTTAACAAATAAAAAAAATTAAACAATAGTCTAGACATTTTTCAAGATGAAAAAATTCTTTTAGTAACTCAAATATCTAAGATGGAAGAAAAATGATCATTCTAAAGTCACAAAATATAAATCTGAAAAAAAAAATTAATGAAAGAGTCCATTAAATATCTGAAAGGTAAAGGTGAAGTTAGTAGTTTGCATCTTGAATTGAAAGATAAGTTAAAAACTACTGAACTAAAGATGACTTTAGCTCTGGAAAGAAATGCTATTTTAGAAAGTGACTTAGTCAGAGCTAAAAAAAGAATAGAATAAATTACTCATGTAGACCACATATTAAAGTATTCTAGAGAGTCTCACCGATTAGAAATACAATAGTAGAAAGATTTTTGTTTATATGAAGAAAGACCCTTCGTACAATCTTCACAACAAATATGTCACTGTATTTAATAATTTTCTATGTACTAATTATGATATAAATGTGTATCTCAAAAGAGATTGTCCATCCTGAAAAATAGCTGAAGAAAGTTTTTTCAAGTATTTTGAATAGAATAAGCAGCTGAAAGTTAGACCTGGTCGTAGTTCATGATCTAAAAATATTCTAATGTAAACAAAATTATTCTCCCTTACTAGAAAGAAACTCACTTATTATTCCTTTATCTTCTTATTGGGACTTAAGCTTAAATGGGTTTCTAAGTCTAACAAGTGATTTGTGTTAGTTGAGTGAAGCAAGAAGTAGTCAATGTTGGTATATAGATAGTGGATGCTCAAAGCATATAATAGGAAATGTTGAAAGTTTTCTCTCACTTAAGGCTCTTCAAGATGGAGATGACTTTTTTGATAACGAGAAAGGGTCTATATTATTTGTATTGAAAGAATTGAAAAGTATTTGCAATACTGATGTGTTGTCAAAATACAACACATTTGATGCCTAAAACAAGCGATTTTGCAAGTTTTTCATGCGACCTTTTATGATTTTTATGTGTTTTTGTGTTATTTTTGCAGAAAATACAGGTTAACATGATTTTGGGAGAAAATTACAGATTTTGATGAAGTTCAGGACATACAAGCACCCTACGAGTCATAGCCCAAGCTACAAGTCATAGGGTGTCCTCATAGCAATTTATAGAGAGAAAAAAATAAGAAATCTGAGAAGTGAAGGTCAGCTATATGAGACCAACCTACAAGTTGTAGGTCTCAATAAGGTTTGATCTTATTCATGGAGATTTCGTAACTATTCCAAAAATGAAAAGTTCGACACAATTAGTATTTTTTTTAGAAATTAGAAGCAGTTACTAATTCATGATCTGGCATGTACAGAATGAAAACTTCATTCTCGATTCTACGAGAATTTTTATGAAAGCCTTTCATTTGTTGCTCTTCGATGGAAGTTTGATTTTCCCAGAATGTATCCTAATTTTTAGCCTAATTCTTCTTCTGATGATCGATTCAACCTCTGATCAAAAAGATATACCTTGGTTATATTTCATCTCTTCAACAAGTTTAGTAATGAAATGACTCGTAGAGGTGAGTTTTGTAGCAATTTCCAGAGAGGTTGAGAATTGGACCAAGAACTGTAAATATGGACTACGAGAAGACCCTATGAGTCTAGACAAAGTAATGATTTGTAGCAATGGATCACAACAGTTAAGTCTAGAATGCCAAGTGCTGACTATGAAAGCACGATTACGACTCATAGGTCACCCTACGAGTCCTATCTACTGCCAGCTGGATTTTTTATTTTATTTTAAGGGTCTTTTTAGTATAAATAGTTTATGACAGTGTTTTTGAAAGGAGATACATTTTGCAGATTTGAATAGAGAATATTGCAGAGAGATTCTTAGGGTTTAGTGTAGATATTTTAGTTTTTTATTCTTGAAGACCCAATTTGGGGATTTGAAATCACTTGTAATCAAACTACATTATTACAAGCTTATGGTTTTAACATCAAGTAGGTTTTCTTCTTTATAGTTTTTGGGTAATCTGTCAACCATGTTTGTTTTATTCATTGTTTGTGATTTTGCCCTAGCCATGAATAGCTAAACCCCCCACAACTTGGGGTTATGAGAACCATAAAGAGTTGACTTGAAATAACCTGGATTATTTGCATTTCTTTGATAGGATATTTGTATGTATTGTCTATTTTCTTTTATTTTGAATGTTTTTGGCGGTAGCCAACACCAAACCCCGCCTAGTATGATGATCCGGATCAAGGTAGTGATAAATAGGGAAAAAAATGGATGACAGAATTCGATTGATGTGTTCTCGTCTAATCAACCAAATCTGACCAAGGAGAGGTTGACTGGGAAAATGGGTAATGGTTAGTTGACACACCATGATTGCCGACCAAGCGCTATGGTGAAATTTGACCTTCACCTTTACAAGAGGGCTGAAAGAACCTAATTACCATCTTACATGCAATGTCTCAATTAGATTGACATTATCCAGGATATTTGGGTTAATGAATCATGGGGAATACAATTCCTAAGTTGTCCCTCAAATTGACTGTTTCTTTGCTTTAGTATTATAGTGTTTTTATTTTTCTTCACTTCGAATTGCAAAACCCACGCCCTCCTCGCATTCTAGAGAATATAGTTGATTGATACTTGAAGTAATTTTTGGTGAGACAATATGGTCAACCCCGTATTCCCTGTGGATTCAACCCTAGCCTCTGGTTAGGTTTATACTTTATAGCGATCGCTTTATTGTTGGAGCATGAACATTAAAATTTATGGCGTCATTGCCTAGGAATACAACTAGGTTCTTGACTTGATTTCACTAGTGATTAGTTCAAGTATTAATTTCTAGATTCTCTTGTATTTTACTTTTATTTTTATTTTTGTCATTTAGTTTTGTTTGCAGGGTATGCTAGATTTATATGCCCAACACAAGGAGCCAAGGCAATCCCTTAGTTCCAATTAACTTTGAGATCCATCGAATTGCAAGAAGAATGACCCAAGAAAATGAGGAAAACGTGATTGATGAAGCCATTGGTCAACATGAGAAAGATATGGGTAGAGATGAAAACCCACCGCAAAGGGAGAATAGGCCATACCATAGGGATTTCGATGAAAATGCAAATGGATGGAATCAATATATGTTGAACCCTGTGGCTATAGATATTACTGGAGCTGTAATGTTACCACCATTATCGATCGACACTAAGTTCACTGTGTCTAGTGGTCTCCTTAAAATGCTTGAAAATTGTGGTTTATTTACAGGGCTACCTTCAGAGGATCCACACAGTCATCTGCATAATGTTATATTTATTTGCAAGAGTGTGATGGGTACACAAAATCTTTCGATGGATGTGATTAGTTTGAGAGTGTTTCCTCTATCTCTAATTGGAAATGCAGCGATTTGGTTGTCAGAGCTTGCACAAAGTTTGATCACTAGTTACGACGAGCTCCAAAGAGCCTTTTTAGAGAGGTATTTTCCTAGGTCCAAAAAGCTCGAGCTCAAAGATCAAATAAACAATTTTGAGCAATTGCCAGGTGATTCAATTAGTACTATATGGGAAAGGTTCACCAAGTGCTTGAGAATGGTTTCGGACCACAAAATTATTGATGATGCCTTAGTTGAGATCTTTTATTGGGCTCTTGATGAGAATAGTCAAGCTTGTGCCGATACAATCATGAGAGACATGTTTCTTGATCATCCTTTTGCACAAATTGCTGAATGAATGGAGCAAGTGGTTAAAACAAATAGAGTACGGGGTCAAAGAGAGAGAGGTGCAACTAAAACTTCTTGTGCAGTGAACACCAATAATGAGCAAGCTAAGGTCAATGAGGAGATTATGCAACAACTTGCTCAACTTCGCACAACTATGTACTTGATATTGAAGCAAAACTAAGCGAGTTTTCATGTGGTGACTCACCAATCTCCTAAGGCACCAGTGTATGAAGAATCATTCTTTGATGAAGGCGCTTGCTTTATGAGTAACCAATCGACGGATTTCCGAAACAACCCCCAAGGGTCCAATACGGACTATTAGAGGCAAGGTTCCAGAAATCAAGGTCGGAACTACAATCATGAGGGCATGTATAAAGATAACCATGGTGGTTATTATGAAAGGAAAAGAATACTGGAGGCCTAGTGAGGGCGAAGAGATGGTTATAGAAATGGTCCCTATGTGTCTCCCCACAATCGTGATACTGGTCTAGCAATTCTAAGATTGAGAAAATGTTTGACAAGTTGTTGAAGAAAGCCTACCATCAAGATGAGAATTTAAAATTCATGAAATTGGATATTTCAAGTATAAATTAACCAATAGAGTCTCATTCGATGGCCATCAAACAATTGGAGTAACAATTTGGTCAAGTATCTTCTCATTTGAACGAACGCCAAAAGGGTACTTTGCTAAGTAGTATGGTTCAAAATCTAAAGAATGATGGACATTGCATGGAGGTCATGAAAAGAAGTGGAAAAAGCATCATAGATCCCTCAATGTCGATGGTTGTTGATGAAAGACACAAAAGGAGTGTTTGTGAGGAAGCTAACGTGAATGAAGAAAAGGAGCAACCTAGGAGGTATAAGACTTTTCCTAGACCTCCTCTACCTTTTCCTCAAAGGCTTAAGAAAAAAGATGAGGACGGTAAGTTTGAACATTTTCTAGCGATACTTAAGAAATTATCGGTGAACATTCCCTTGATTGAAGCTTTAGAGAGGATGCCGGGTTATACAAGAAGGATGAAAGATCTAGTCAAGAAGAAGTAAATAGTTAGCCAAGATCTCTCCCAAAGTTTTCGATGTTGCAATGCCATCACCACAAAGTCATTGGTTCAGAAATATGAAGACCCAGGTGCCTTCACTGCACCATGCACTATCGGGGAACTTGGATTTTCCAAAGCACTATGTGATCTAGGTGAAAGAATCAATTTGATACCTTTTTCCATTGGGCAACCCTATTCCTATAAAGATGAAGTTGCTAACGGTAGACAGAACAATCAAGAAACTTGTGGGAATATATTATGATGTGTTGGTAAAGGTCGATAAATTTTTATTTCCTGCAAAGTTTGTTATACTTGACTGTGAGGTTGATTTTGTTGTTCCTATTATTTTGGGGAGGCCTTTCTTAGCCATAGGTTGCTCGCTAGTTGATATGGAAAAAGGGCTACTCATATTCAGGTTTGGTGAAGAAGCAGTTGTGTTTCAGGTTTGTCAACAAGATAGGAAAGACTATGATTTTTGTGCAGTTTTGGTGATTAAAACTATTGATGAGGATGAATCAGAGGTCCTGGTCGAGTTACAGCTAGGAGTTGGTACTTTGGAAACAGTGTTAATAAATTTTGAGGGTGACGGTATCCCAAATTATGAGGAGACGGTGAATGCTCTCGGGGTGTCATTTGGCCCTAGGCATCAAACCAAGTTGGAACTAGATCTGAAAGACAGGGAAACCCCACCCACAAAACCTTCCATAGACGTCTCGCCAGAATTAGAATTGAAAGCACTCTCGTCACACCTGAAATAGGCATATTTAGGAGAGGATAATACATTGCCAGTCATCATTGTTGCTGACTTGAGTGAGGAACAAGCAGAGGCTCTTGTATCTGTACTCAAATAATTCAAAAGGGCGATTAGGTGGACTATTGCAGATATAATTGGTATCCCTCCGGTAATATGCACTCACAAAATTCATCTAGTAAAAGACTACAAGCCTAGCATTGAGCATCAGAGAAGTTTGAATCCTCCAATACAAGAGGTGGTTCGGAAAGAAATCATCAAGTGGTTGGATACAGGAGTATCTATCCTATTGCCGATAGTGAATGGGTCGGCCTCGTTCAGTGTGTTCCAAAAAAGTGGGGTACCACAGTAGTGCTAAATGCTAAAAATGAATTGATTCCAATGCGACCAAATACCGAATGAAGGGTGTGTATAGATTACAGAAAGCTTAATGTTTCAACAGAAAAAGACCATTTCCCTATACCATTCATGGATCAGATGATTGATAGACTTGTAGAAAAGGTCTAGTAGTGTTTCCTTGATGGATATTCTGGGTATAATCAAATTGTCATTGTGCCCGAGGATCAAGAGAAAACCATGTTCACATGTCCTTATAGCACATTCACATTTAAAAGAATGTCATTTGGATTGTGTAATGCTCCTGCTACATTTCAAAAATGCATAATGTCTATTTTCTCAGGCATTGTGGGATCACTATTGGGGTGTTTATGGATGATTTCAGTGTGGTTGGTCAATCATTTGAAGACTGTTTGGTATATTTGCATGATGTTTGGCAGAGATATGTGGAAAGTCACTTGGTGCTGAATTGGGAGAAATATCACTTCATGGTCAAAGAAGGTATTATGCTGGGTCATAGAATTTCAGGTAAAGGCATTGAGGTTGATAAAGCTAAAATTGAAGTGATTGAGAAACTTCCACCGCCGATCTCAGTAAAAGGTGTTAGGAGCTTCTTGGGCCATACAGCATTTTATCGATGCTTCATAAAAGATTTCTCCAAAAATGTGCATCCTTTGTGCAAATTATTGGAGAAAGATGCCAAACTTATGCTTGATGATTCTTGTATGCAAGCTTTTGAAGAATTGAAGAGTAGGTTGACTTCAGCACTGATTATTATGGATCCGGATTGGTCAAAGCCCTTTGAACTAATGTGTGATGCCAGTTGGGTTGAATTAGGTGCGGTTCAGGGATAGTGCAAGGAGAAAGTCCTACATCCTATTTATTATGCTAGCAAAGCACTAAATGTAGCCCAAAAAAACTATACGGTCACAGAACAAGAGTTGCTTGCATTGGTCTTTGCATTCGAGAAATTTCGATCATACTTGTTAGGAGACAAAGTGATAGTACACACGTACCATGCAACGCTCAAGTATTTGATGGAAGAGAGGGATGCCAAACCAAGACCAATTTGTAATGTACTATGTATTTTTAAGCCTATACTTGCATGAAAAATAATGCTAAAGTGGATTCCGATTGAGTTAAATAAAATTTGATATGAAGGTATCTTAATGGTTAGCTTAATTTAGTTATGTGATTGATGAGCTAGTCTTGGAAGGGTGGTCGATTTGTATAACCTTGGTATAATATTTTGGGGCAATGTAATGTGAAGTTAAGGCTAAAGGTGAAGTTTGTTAACGTTGGGAATTATTCGAAATGAAGGTGTTTGTAAAGGTTGCATAATTGACTTGTTTGGGAGTAATTCTTTTGGTATTGTTGCATGGGCAGACTTTGGCATGCCTTAGCAATGACTTGGGGAGTAAACTCTTTCTTTTGACTTCATCCATAACATCATTCTTCCTCTTGACATCATCCATGACATCACTATGTACCAAAAATGTCAAGGTAGGTGTAACTACCACTTACCCACCAAGACTTTAAAACCAAAGAAGAAACGTCTTGCCCCTTCCTCCACACGTTTTGACCACTTTTTAGTGATAAAATGACCCTTATAACCCCCTAAAAATTAGCATAAATACCCCCCTCCCGTCTACTTAGTCTCTAGATCACTCTTCAAAGAAACCAAATCCTCCAAACTCTATCAGCACTTAGGCTAAGTATTCAAGAAATTCTCCAAGATCTCCGTCAAATTTCTTCATCTTCAAGGCTAATTAAGCAAGATATGTGGGTTTGATTCTTGGTTTCTTTCAACCAAGAAGTCCTCTTCGTGAAACTAAATTTTAAATTATGAATTTTCAATCTATGATTTATGTATAATTGCATACTAATTGATATTTGCTTAAATTATAGTCATTCATACATTTTATGATTATTTATGAATATTTATCAAGCCGTTACATAATTTAATTCAAGCATTTAAGGTTTGCATTATTTAAGCTAACCTATATTTTCAAGTCTTAGATCCACAAATGAGTTATTATGATTTTTATCCTAAAATGTTCCTATGATTATTGTAACTCTGTTTAATATCAAATTTGTGATTTTAGGGTTATTGAACCAGTCCCCAATGTGATTTAAGTTGAGTTATAAATTTTGGACAAGACTAAGTAAACACAAAGATGAAATGATATTGGGTGACTTAAAACCCATTCAGTTTCATTTTAAATCTTTGTTAAGGAGCTATTCTAAGTGCAAGTCTGAATATGATTTTCTTTTGACAAGTTAAGACTTTCTAAACTAAATTAAGTTGTGATTATTTTGATTATGGATTGTTTATTTTCGTGGGATTTTGACTTAGTACCGAATGAGTTGGGAGTGGGACTCGACCTAAGGGGTCTTGTCTAAAGCTTCTAATCTCATAACTACGTTGCCACCGTAGGATATTTTTATTGTCTTTTCAGGTCATCTGACTAGTAGATCCATCTAGTATTTTTGTTTTTGGAGTTATACCCTGGCAAGTTGACTCACTCTTTGGCTGGTGTAGAGTATGAGATCGGTATTCCATATTATAGCTCATTTGGTTTTGTCGGTTATGCCCCACACTTATTTGCTTATGTGATTCTCTATCCATTTTTATGGCATTACTTTACACTTTACTATGGAACTGAATATATTGTTTAAGCTTGGAGTTTGTCATATCATATAAGTATTCTTTGTTATTATATTTACTTGTTGCATTGCATACCCGCATACTTAGTACATTACAAAGTACTAATCGTATTTTTGCCTACATACTATAATCATGTAGGGATAGGGGCGATCTACAATATCCTCCTCCGTGTTGCTTGACTGTTCGTGAAGACTTCAAGCTTTAGTGAGTTCCCATTTACCGGGATAGAACCTCTATCTGCTTTACTTTTGTTATTCAAATATTCAATGTATTTTCATTTTGACTTTGTATTGAGGGGCCTAAACTTGTATTCATGGCTCTGTTATTGTCCTTGTTTAAAGGTGTGTCTAGACCATTGCTACACTTAGTATGTTTTAAACTATTTAACTTATGCTTCCGCTTATGACTACAAGTTGTCCCTTAGTCTCGTTCCCCATATTTCATTATCATGTATTTTCCATTTACCATTTAAAGCTATAATGTACAATTATGATTTAAGGGGCTTGATTTGGGGCCTTCGGGTTCTCACTCGCCATGCCACACCTTGGCCCTAGGTTGGGTCATTACAAGCTTTACCAGAGCACAAGGTTTTAAAATGATCCTTGGAAGTCCACACACCGCATCTATTAGAGTCTTATTCATGGTGAAGAGCGTGCCACAACTATGAATGGGAGGCTATGAGATGTTAGGATTGTCTCACTTCTTTGTTTAAATCAAGTCTTTCCTTAGAGTAACTTATGATATTTTTCCTTCTAATGACTTGTTGTTGCATTGTAGAAAATGCTGCTTAGAAGAAATATTCCAATAAGTGAGATTCCTCAACCTCCATAAGAGGGTAACGTATCCCATGCCGAGTTCAGAAGTGTTATCTCATTATTGGATCAAATGGTTGCCAATCAGGCTACCTAAGCTCCACCTCAAGCTCCAGCACCTCAAGCTCCCACCTAGGCAGCTAGAGTGAGAGATTTCACCTATATGAACCTGCTAGAATTTCATGGAAATAGACTTGATGAGGACCCCATGGAATTCATCAATGAGGTATAAAAGGTTCTTTCTATTATGGGTGTGTCATCGGAGGAGAAGGTGGAGTTAGCGGCCTACCAACTTAAAAGCCTTTCCCATATTTGGTATGATTAGTGGGAAGGTGAAAGGGTACTTGGTGGTCCAATTGATTGGGAAGAATTCAAGGCTGCATTCTTGGATCAATTTTTCCCTCTTGAATTAAGGGAAGCCAAAATGAAAAAGTTTATAAACTTGAGGCAAGGGTCGATGAGCATTCATGATTTCTCACTGAAATTCAACACACTCTCCAAATATGCTCCTATGCTGGTTCCCAATCCTAGGACAAGGATGAGTATGTTTGTTTCAGGAATCTTCGACCTCATCAATGAAGAATGCTAAACTGCCCTACTAATCCAAGACATGGATTTGTCTCGGCTTATGATTTATGCCGAGCAATTTGAGAAAAAGAAGATTCGCAAGTGGAGGAAAAATAATGCTAAGAGGCTGAGGTATGATAGTAAGTGTCAAGGTCACAAGGGTGGTGATAGTAACCAAGGTCATCAAAACCAAAGGCATACTGATGATCAGTTTCAACATACTAAGGGTCAACAGAGTAGTGGCAATGCTCAAGCTTGGCCAACATGCCAAAAGTGTGGTAAGAGCCATGGTGATATGTGTTATTGGGAGTCGGGCAGTTGTTTTACAAGTGGTCAACTAGGTCATAAAATTGCTAATTTCCCCAAGGCTCATAACAAGGGCAATGGTATTCGTCCGTATAGTAAAGATGTGCAGGCGAACCAAAAGCCACAAACCGTGCAACAAGGTGGTAGTCCTAGCAATAATAGGTTCTATACACTATATGGGAGGCAAGAGGTAGAAGATCAGCCAAATGTTTTCATGGGTATATTAAAAGTGTTTGATTTTGATGTTTATATGTTGTTAGATCCTGTGCCAACTTATGTTTTGTGACCCTTTTCCTTGCCAAAGGTTCAATTTAAGTCCCCAAATTTTGCATAACCCTTTTCTTGAAGATCTACCCTATATTCCTCCCAAAAGGGAAATTCATTTTGGCATAGACCTCCTTCCCGATGTAAAACCTATCTCTATTCCACCCTGTAGGATGGCACCAGTGGAGTTGAATAAACTTAAGGATAAGTTGAAAGATCTATTGGAGAAGGGATTTACTAGGCCTAGCGAATCTCCTTGGGGTGCTCCTATTTTGTTTGTAAGGAAGAAGAATGGGTCACTTTGAATGTTCATTGACTATCGTCAACTCAACAAAGTCACTATTAAGAATAAGTACCACTTCCAAGGATAGATTATGTATTTGACCAACTACAAGGGGCTAGACATTTTTCTAAGATCGACATTCGTTGTGGGTATCACCGGTTGTGGGTAGGGAAAGTGGTACTCCTAAGGCGACTTTTAGAACAAGGTATAGGCACTACGAGTTTTTGGTGATGTCTTTTGGATTGACTAATGCGCCGAATATATTTATGAACCTTATGAATAGGGTCTTCAAACCCTATCTTGATCTTTTTGTTGTGTTCTTTATTGGTGACGTACTAGTTTACTCCCGAAGTGAGAAGGAACATGAGGAGCATTTGAGAACAATCCTTCAAACTTTGAGAGATAAGAAATTGTACACCAAATTCAGCAAGTGTGAATTTTGGATGAAAGATGTTTCTTTCCTTGGCTATGTGGTCACTGATAAAGGTATTATGGTAGATCAAATGAAGACTGAGGCAGTGCAAAACTAGCCTAAATCCTTAACGCCATCTGACATAAGGAGTTTTTTGGATTTGGTAGGTTACTATCAATGGTTTGTAGCTGGGTTTACTTCAATCGCAGCCCTTTTGACCAAATTGACCCAGAAAAAGTCCAAGTTTGTATAGTCTGATAAATGTGAGAAGAGTTTCCAGACTTTGAAAGATAAGTTGACTTCGGGTCCCATCTTAACTCTTCCAGATGGTTTTGATAGGTTTGTGGTATATTGTGATGTATCTGGGGTTGGGTTGGGTTGTGTGTTGATGCAAAATGGTAAGGCCATAGCTTATGCTTTTAGACTGTTGAAAGTGCATGAGCGCAATTATCCAACTTATAACCTTAAAATTGGCAGCATTAGTGTTTGCTCTAAAAATTTGGCATCACTATCTCTATGGAGTTCACGTGGATGTATTTACCGATCACAAGAGCATACAATATGTGTTCACTCAAAGGGACTTGAATCTAAGGCAACGGAGATGTCTTGAACTTCTCAAAGACTATGATATTAGTGTCCATTACCATTCTGGTAAGGCCAATATGGTGGCCGATGCATTGAGTAGGAAAATCATACGTAGTATGAGTCATGCTAAGGGTGGAAAGAAAGAGTTGGCAAAGGAAGTACATCAGTTGGCTAGATTGGATGTTAGGTTAGAAGGTGCTAATAATGGTGGCATATTTGTCCATGAGGGGTTTCAGTCTTATTTGATTGTTGAAATAAAGTCAAAGCAAGACCTTGACCCTACTTTGGTTGAATTAAAGAAATTAGTTGAACAAAAGAAAGTAGAGGTTTTCTCACAAGAGGAAGATAGTGTCCTTAGATACCAAGATCAGTTGTGTGGATCGGATATTGATGGATTAAGAACCTTGATCTTACGAGAGGCTCATAATTCATCTTATTCCATTCATCCAGGTTCCACCAAAATGTATCAAGATTTGAAGGAAGTCTATTGGTGGGGTAATATGAAAAATGACACAGCCAAGTTTGTGGCCGAGTGTCCAAATTGTCAGCCAGCTAAAACCGAGCATCAGCCCGATGAGCTAGCTCAAGACATTAAAATCCCAACTTCAAAGTGGGAGGAAATCAATATGGACTTCATTGTTGGATTACCTAGGACTCGGAAATAATATGATTCAATTGGGTGATTGTGAATCGTATGACAAAATCAACTCATTTCTTGCCAGTTAAGACTTCGTATAGTGCTAAAGATTATGCAAGGTTATATATTCATGAGGTAGTCCAGTTAGATGGTATTCCTTTGTCAATAATATCAAATTGTGGTCCTCAATTCACTTCTCATTTTTGAAAGGCATACCAACGAGGTTTGGGTACCAAAGTTACGCTGAGTACCGCATTTCATCATCAAATGGATGGTCAAACTGAAAGGACCATTCAAACATTGGAGGATATGTTGATAGCATGTGTCTTGGAATTTAAAGGTAATTGGGATGATCACTTACCTCTTATTGAGTTTGCATATAACAACAATTGTCATTCTAGCATCGAGATGGCTCCGTTTGAAGCTCTTTATGATAGGCGATGTAGATCACCAGTTGGCTGGTTTGAGGTAGATGAAATGACATTTTTAGGCCTAGATTTGGTCTTGGAGGATATGGAAAAAATGAGGATGATGACAGACAAATTAAGAACGGCTCAAAGCCGACAAAAGTCATATTCGGATATGAGGAAGAGAGATCTTGAATTTGATGTGGGAGATTGGGTGTATCTCAAAGTTTCAGTTATGAAGGGTGTTGTTCATTTTGGCAAAAAGGGAAAGTTGAGCCCAAGATTTGTGGGTCCTTACAAAATATTTAGAAGGGTTGGAACGGTATCTTATGAGCTTGAGTTTCCTAATGAGATGAAGTTGGTTCACCCTGTTTTTCATGTATCTATGTTAAGGAAGTGCATTGATGACCCAAGTTCTATAGTTCCATTAGATGTTGTGAAGGGTGGAGAAAATTTGATTTATGAAGAAGTATTGGTATAAATTTTGGATCGACAAGTCAAGAGGTTGAGAAATAAGGATGTGGCATCTGTCAAGGTGCTTTGGAGGAACAAGAATGTTGAGAGTACTACATGGGAAGCTGAAGCAGACATGATGAAGAAATATACCCATCTTTTCCCAACTAATCAAGCCTAAGGTTTAGGTAATTCTATTCCCCGAGTCTGAATTCCTCGATCTATACCATTTTGTCATTATTATAATTATAAAGCTTGCATAATTATTTTGATGCTATTTTATGATATTTGTATAAGTTTTGCATAAAAATAAGCTCTATTTTGCATTTTAACACTATAAACTCTTAGTCACTATTTCAGTTCCTATTCATTCAAACTACTCTTATCTCATTCGAGGACAAATGATCCCAAGGGGGAGTTATTATAATGTACCAGGTGTTTTTAAGCCTATATTTGCATGAAAAATAATGTTGAAGTGGATTCCGATTGAGTTAAGTAAAATTTGATACGAAGGTATCTCAACGATTAGTTTTGGTTTAATTATATGATTGATGAGCTAGTCTTGTAAAGGTGGTTGGTTTGTATAACCTTGGTATAATATTTTGGGGCAATGTTATGTGAAGTTAAGACTAAAGGTGAAGTTTGTTTTATGTTTGGAATTATTCAAAATGAAGGTTGAGTTAAGTAAAATTTGTTACGAAGGTATCTTAGCGATTAGTTTGGTTTAGTTATATTATTGATGAGCTAGTCTTGGAAGGGTGATTGGTTTGTATAACCTTAGTATAATATTTTGGGGCAATGTTATGTGAAGTTAAGACTAAAGGTGAAGTTTGGTTTACGTTTGGAATTATTCAAAATGAAGGTGTTTGTAAAGGTTGCATAATTGACTTGTTTGGGAGTAATTCTTTTGGTATAGTTGTATGGACAGTCTTTGGCATGCCTTAGCAATGACTTGAGGAGTAAATTCTTCCTCTTGACTTTATCCATGACATCATTCTTCCTCTTGATGTCATCCATGACATTACTATGTACCAAAAATGTCAAGGTAGGTGTAACTACCATTTACCTAGCAAGACTTTAATACCAAAGAAGAAAAGTCTTACTCCTTTCCCCCCACACGTTTTGACCACTTTTTTAGTGATTAAATGACCCTTATAACCCCCTACAAATAAGCATAAATATCCCCCTCCCCCACAGAGTCTCTAGATCACTCTTCAAAGAAACCAAATCCCCCAACCTACATTACTCTCCCAAGCTCTATCAACACTTGGGCTAAGTATTTAAGAAATTCTCCAAGATCTCCTCCAAATTTCTTCATCTTCTCAAGACTAAACAAGGAAAGTATGTGGGTTTGATTCTTGGTTTCCTTTCAACCAAGAAGTTCTCTTTGTAAAACTAAATTTTAAATTATAAATTTTCAATCTTTAATTTATGTGTAATTGCATACTAATTGATATTTGCTTAAATTATGGCTATTCATACATTTTATGATTATTTCTGAATATTTAACAAGGCTTTACATAATTTAATTTAAAGTTTGCATTATTTAAGCTAACCTATATTTTCAAGTATTAGATCCACAAATGAGTTATTATGATTTTTATCCTAAAATGTTCCTCTGATTCCAGTAACTCTGTTTAATATCAAATTTGTGATTTTAAGGTAATTGAACCAGTCTGTAACGTAATTTAGTTGAGTTATGAACTTTTGATATTTGACTTTCATGGCATAACATGAATTTAAGATTTTGGAAAAGAATAAGTAAACACAAGTATGAAATGATATTCGGTGACTTAAGACCCATTCAATTTCATTTTGAATCTTTGTTAAGGAGCTATTCTAAGTGCAAGTTTGAATATGATTTTCTTTTGACAAGTTAAGACTTTCTAAACTAAATTAAGATTTGATTATTTTGATTATGCATTGTCCATTTTTGGGGAATTTTGACTTAGCACCAAATAAGTTAGGAGTGGGACTCGTCTTACATAAAGCTTCTAATTTCATAACTACATGCCACCGTAGGATATTTTTATTGTCATGACCCAACTAGGGCATAGACGTGTCCGGCGAATGGGGAACTCGAAGGAACCCTAAACAAGTCTCATAGCATATCATTACACATCCTTGATCGTGGAAGCAAGTAAAATGACAGTAAGAGATAAGCATAAACAAAGGGAAATGGGACTAAGGGTGAACTTCCATATCATAAACACCAAGAAACAAGAGAGTCAAAGCTCATAGCATAGATACATATCGTGTCCAATAACACCTCTACTACATGTATACGAGTGGGGTTCAAGATAAAGAACTGGACTCACCCTCATGATAATAACAATAGGTAATCCAAACATATAAGACATAGTCTAAATATAAGCTTGAGAGAAGATAGATATTGTCCACAGACTTGAGGACTCACCATAAGCTAACTTGAACAATCTGTCTAGTTACAAGGAGAAACAATGGGAGCTCTGGTTCCTACATTGTGATATCATGTAGGCATAGAGTATGTGTTAGCATGTTTGAATGTACTAAGTATATAGGATGCAATGCAATAATAGATAGGCATCATAAGCAAAATACATAGCCATAAGCAATTAATAACATACTGGCAATATGGCATGTATAAATGATGCTTGAAGTAAAACCATACTTATATAGAACTTAATATGAGTGTAAGGAGTGACCATTATAGTGCAAGCCAAGGCCTACCACCCTCTTGGATAGGCGTATGAGGTACGAATCCCTTCATGAGGTTGATGGATTACAAACCCCCCACCAAGGTTAACGGAGTACAAACCCCCTATCAAGGTTGATGGGTACCAACCCCCAACAAGGTTTCCGGGCCTACCACCGCCCGAGCTAGGCGACCAAGGTACTAACCCCTCGATAGGTTGCTTGGGCCTACAACACCTGAAGCTAGGCTTGGTCATCCCCAACACCATATAGAGATAA
>JAABOM020000007.1:19683805-19700835 GCA_011800125.2 Solanum clarkiae
ACGGTGAGAGGAAGTGGTGGGATGGGGTAAGAAAAATATTTATATTTTATTTTATATATTTTTTTGAAATAATAATATTTTAATATTTAATTTTAACTAATACTATAATTTATTTATTTATTTATTTATTTGCCAAGGTGGAATGTTTTGTCCATGTAGAGCGTGATATGACATTTTTTAAAAATAAAAGAGAGAGTAGTGCACACACCATGGTGTGAGTAGAATAAAAGATAGATGTGTATTTCTCAAACTAATAAGTGATAGTTTATGTGTATTTCTCAAATTTTTAATACTTTAAGTATAAAACTCAAAAAAATGATATAGTTTAGGTGTGTTTTACATACTTCATCTCTTAAACACATGAAAATGAGATTTGAGAAATGAAATCATCACACAACATTTTCGTAAGAAGTATCTCTGGCACACTAAAGTCAAAAAGTATAGCATGACCCCTTTAATCCTTTTCCTATGTTTTTGGTGATGATATTTATTGATGAATCCATACATATAATCTAGTGGGTACTTGATGATGATAAACTGATGTTCATGTTCCTTAGAGAAAACGAGAATAATATAATAATGTGGTTGGTATATAGGAAAATGTTTTCCAACAGATGTTTTCTTGAAAATTAAGTCTCCTGCTTATTTTATAATGTTTAGTAAGTTAACAAGAAAATATTATTCCAATAATATTTATATATCACCCACCAAAACGATGGAGACAAGTAGGGATGGTAAGTGGATGTTCAGAGTTGGCGTCGGCAAGGAGTAAGAAAATGTCTTCCAACCATTCGAATTAGAAAAAGAACACGAAAAACATTTTCCCTTATACCAACACAACCCTAGACTTCTTGTGTGTTTGGTGTATTTCTTTTCATAATAAACATTAGAAAAACAAGTTTCAAGTGTCATTTCAATGAAATTCTCAGACCTTTTTTTTATTTTTAACCAAACTTTCAACTCTGAGCCTCAAATCCACAAAATATCCTCAAACCCAAAAGTGAAAGTGTTTCTAGACTAATTTTCACATTTTAGAACATATGAAACTAACGTAATTCCATTCTAAGACACGAAACTCCAGAAGGTACCAAAACTCACTTTTAGAACACTTGATCCTTCAAATCCAAAAATGCCTACAACCTTCCACTTTTCAATGGAATGTAACCAACCACAACAATGATTAAGACAGACTCGGGGCCATCAACGGGAGGGCTAAAATGGTAATTTTACAACACAAGAAAATCCACAAGGCTAAAACAAATCAGATAGAAGATGGCAACAAAGACGAAGGAAAAGCTAACAATCAAGTTATAAGTGGTAATTTTTCATTAATTGTACTGTCATTGCAATTTAAGAGCACGCATTTAGTTTTATTGACTAGAGTTGTGCACATGATTTTTAATAGATCCAAATTTCACAAACTTCATAAATAGCATCCCACCTCCTCATACAGGGATGAGATCTACGAATATTTAACCCTTTTCAAACCCCATTTTGTGGGACTACACTAGATATGTCGTAAATTTTAGAGACTGCATGCCCTTAGTTTAGGTGTGTAAATGGAAAGATTAGTCAAGTTCAAGGAGCAGCAAATCAGGCCTTCTAAACACTACATGCATGTTATATTCAAATCTGAGAGGGAGGTAAATGAATTAACCTAAGAAAGCAAACCAAAAGAATAAGATGATGTAAATGTCCAACAAAAAGAGGTACGGAATTGTATCAGTTCCTTAGGCCAACCCCAAAGTG
Organism: Solanum clarkiae; assembly: GCA_011800125.2. Taxonomy (NCBI): domain Eukaryota; kingdom Viridiplantae; phylum Streptophyta; class Magnoliopsida; order Solanales; family Solanaceae; genus Solanum; species Solanum clarkiae. The sequence goes on from JAABOM020000007.1 coordinate 19,685,555, forward strand.
AAATCTCCCAGTCCGCTGGTCATTGAAGGCATATTCTAGTCTTAAAGGTCCCAGTGGCGAGTCAACGCGAATACCAACCCCACATCCATATCCACTTCCAGGTTTTAGCCTTGCTCCAGCAGGATCACCTGATAAGGAAAAATAACAATTCAATGAAAGGATGCCAATGTACAATGTAAAATACAGAGTGGAGAATTCTTTTGGGCTAGTTAGTATGAAGTTCAAAACTTGGTGGAGAATGAGCTCGCCCCTCTATCGTCTCCCCTTAAATACCAAGCTTTTGTCTATTGCATGATTATCATCAAGTGCATCCAATCCATACATCACATGTTGTACTCTTAGCACTAGACCAAAGCCCACAGGAATCCAGAGATCAAGATTTTGTCAAATGATATAATGCAAAGCATGACAGAACAACAAAACATGCATAGCGAGATACATCCCCTTGCAAGCAAAATTTACACCAACTTGAGTAGATTGTTTCTCAACGAAACCTCTAGTAGATAAATTTTACAGAGTCCGGAGAAAAAAACCCTCAAGCGGAAAATATTTTTCCTCCCATGATTGATTGACAGCAGTAAGAATACTTTCCCGAAATATGCCGATGTTTATTCTACCAATTCATTCGCAACTAGACTACTCCTTCCATTAAAAATGATGAAAATGGTACGAACTACTGGGGATTTAGGAGGTGTGGGGGGTGGGGGGAAGCCAAAAACCAAAAAAAGTAAACATCAGACTAGACATACATACCATGAACACTTGGACCAGATCCAAGGTCTGTGCCATAATCAGCAAATACAGCCCCTTCTACTGGCCCCATCTGCAAAATGAGGGAATATGATAAGGAAGATCACACATAGAGCTATCACGCCAAAGACGTTTATCGAAGAACTAATATGTTGTGGAACCCAAGGATAAGGCTTAATGGTTGATGAAGCTGGAACAAAGACCGTGGAAGACTAGGATCCATAGCATAGTAGAGACAAAAAGTTTGGTCATTTCCTTCTCATCTATCTACAAACACTGGAGCAGTGAGTTATCAGGTAGTAGTCCTAGTGGAATGGAAGGATACAGGACCCTCATGATGTAATCAAGTTGTATTCAAGCTGGCCTGAATCCACAGTTATAAAGAACAGAGAGAGAGAGAGAGAGAGAGAGAGAGAGAGAGAGAGAGAGGGAGGGAGGGAGGGAGCTAAGAAATTGTAGGGAAATACATAGAGAACGGCGTTTTTTGAAAAATAAAAGAACATTAGCACCACCATCTTGGTAAGAGTTGAGATTAGCACCAGTGCATTCATTGGACGGATGAGAAAGACAGCAAAAACTACCAATATTTAGAATGTGTTCAGCTATCAAACTATAGTTTGCAACAGCCTCCACTTACCAGAGGGAAGGAAATTTCTCCACAGCCAACCACATAAGACCGGCCAGAGCCAACTGTGCCTTCTTTATATCCTCTTACACTATTGGTTCCACCAAGCACAAATGCTTCATGAGGCGGAAAATTACCAACCACATGACCACCAGAGACACTGCAAAAAGAATCACAATAGCCAGCAATTTAACTTACGGAAATTTTTAAGGTATACAATTGAAGGAAGAAAAACCAAATTCAGCAGCGTTCGGGCTAATCATCATAAAAGATGGAGAGTACCTTAGGAGAAGACGCATAGGACCTAATACCAATCCTTTTCTAGCACGCGCATTGACTCTGTTGAAAACTAGCCAATCTGACCACACAGGAAGTCCCTGATCCATGTTGAAAACAAACTGCAAAACAGCAGGGGAAATAGTGAAGGGATAAATCAAGAATTTTTTCTATCCCGACATTTATCAGAGAAGGAATCTGGAAGAATATAAGAAAACTGACCACTGAAGAACTAGGATCACCAGAACCAGTATACACAGTCTCAAGTTTGGCAAGTAACATATCATCGTGAGTGTTGCCACTGCAGCAGTTCAAAAAGGAACACATTGTACACTTTCTTATGGTTAGATATACAACATTTTAGGCAGCATAAACCATCATCAATCTATACCTTGCAGTAAGTGGACTACTGTAGTAGTCCCTTATAACAGGATTCCCCTTGTCATCTCGAGCACCAGCACGCTGAGAATTCAAATAGGAAGGACAAGTAGCAACATCATTAAGAGAAACAGGAAACAAAGAATATGACAGACACTGGAAAGAATAATTAAATAACTCTGTTGATTTCCCAAGACTTAAAACAAGGAAAGAGTCGTCATCCTCCATGGCACAATCTTACAATACAATCTTTTCCTCAAAAGATTACTCAAACTACTCATGCCTAGATTCTGCTAGTTATTGCATAAACGACTAAAATTATCCGGGCTTGTCATCATTGCACCACTAAGCACAAGTGACATTTATCTTTTATTTTTTAGATAAAGCACATTAAATGTTTCTCTTTTTAACAATGGATACTCCAAAATTCATGTATTTCCTGGAAACTCTATGGTCCCTGAAACAACAGTAGTTCAATGCAATTTTTTTTAATCCCTCCAAACCAATTTACGGGAAGGTGTTTGACCAGGCACAGGGCAGAGAGTATAAGAATGAATGAAAGACTGTTTAAACATGTGGTTAAAAATAAACCATAGATTTTGGTGCCATTATAATACATCGCATTAAGGATAAAATAAGAAGTTTAAAGTTAAATTGTTACCAAATATAGAGAGGTGTCATCCTTTATAGGACTCACTAAAAAATGGAAAAAGTGCTACATAATTAGGATGGAAGGAGTTGGGGATTGTAAATTCAAAAAAATAAATTACTACTCCCTCCATTCCAAAAAGAATGACCTACTTTCTTTTTAGTTTGTTTTAAAAAAAGAATGACCTTTTTCTTTTCTTGGCAACATTTTATTTTCAACTTTCCACGTGGCAGGTTTAGGGCCACAAGATTAAAGGGTTTTTTGGTACATTTGACATAACTTTAATTTACAACCACAAAATCAATAAGTCTTCTTTATTTTTTCAAACTTTATGCCAAGTCAAACTAGGTTATTCTTTTTTAAACGGAAGGTGTACTAAATAAACCCATCCCGAAAATCCCATCAAAACAAGAATTAGGATTAAATCCTGCACACAGTTAATTGCGCGCTAGGTCACCCTGTTGAAGTTGGAAAAACAGAAAGATCTTTGGATATTGACACTAAATACATATATTTTTAGGACTTACCAAAACAACAGTTGAGAGAAGATCTTTGGATATTGACACTAAATACATATCTTTTTAGGCCTTAAAAAAACAACAGTTGAGTCTCTCACAGGCAGAAATTGCCAGTCTCCTGGAGTAACCAATTCAACTCAATGTCAACTGGAGACTACTATAACAACTGTTACAGTCTCCAAAAATCAATAAAGATTTTTATCAGCACATTTCCGTCTATAACCATGCAAACCGTAGCCAAAAGTACAACATTCATTTCACAAGATGGCATATATTATCTGAAGACATTAATATGAAAGCTACCTGAAATATGATTCCAGCTGTCCCATTCCACTTTGGCCTGAATGGCCGACTGTATTCAATTCCGGCTGTGACACGGCCAATCGTCAGGCTACCACCAGGGTGATTATGAACAAGTGTGCCAGGTGTCCTGGAATTCTAGTCAAAATAGAAAGTTGGGTAGAAATGAGCTCCCAAGAACTGTCGTGATATATACTCTAGGGAACTTCAAATTACCTGTATCATAATTGACCTTGAAGTCCTCTTATCATCTCCTTCAATCCATGGATCTGTATAATTTATCCGAAAGATCGAGTCGATTTGCCCCCGCTCTAGCGACAAATTCAGCTTTTGATTTCTCCCGAAAAGATTTTTGTGGTATATCGCACAACTGAAATGGATGGAAATAATGAACAGCATATCCTAGGGGGAAAAATTGAAAGTGATCCTTTCTTTTTGGAAAAATAATACAAGGTGGAAATTTAGCGACATATCGACTATAATAGCTAACTCCTAATACTCAGCAGGTTAATTACTAACAGTGATGTCTGCTTATAGTGATCTAAGGCTTGCCATCCTGTCTTTCAAAAGAAAAAGAAGTCCATGCAAGAATTTCGTTCCTAGAAGTATTTTAGCTAAAAGATAACCTCATTATACAGATTTCTTTTCTGAGAAAAGATAGTCACGTTGGCCTCTTCATAATGTTCGTCCCATAAATGCTATTTAGAGTAGATATGCAGCTTGTTAAATAAAAGCACCAAAAGTAATAGGAATATATATTTTTTGCAGAAGTGTTCTGCAAGGGGTTAAGCTTTTCGTAAGTGCTTCTGAGTAGTGCACTGAACATGCTCTTTTTTTCAAAATAGAAAGTCACTTTAAATCCATAATGGCTTTTTGAAAAGTTGTCCTAAATGTTAACCCATAATGGCTTTTTAAGTATCTTGAATCCATCATCCAAAGTAGTGGCGATATCGACGATGATGTCACACATCGTGTTGGGGCAGCATGGACGAAATGGAGGCTTGCCTCTGGAGTATTGTGTGATAACAATATACCACCTAAACTTAAAAGGCAAGTTTTACAGAATAGTGGTTAGACCATCTCTGCTATATGGGGTGGAGTGTTAGCCAATTAAAAATTCACATGTTCAGAAGATGCAGTTTGCGGAGATGAGGATGTTGAGATGGATGCGTGAACATACCAGGAGTGATAAGATTAGGAATGAGACCATCCGGGAGAAGTTAGAGGTGACCCATGTGGCTGACGAGATGAGGGAAGCGAGACTGCGTTGGTTTGGACATGTGAAGAGAAGGAGTATCGATACTCCTGTTAGGAGGTGCGATAGAATGGATTTAGGGGTTACACGAAGGGAAAGAGGTAGACCGAAGAAGTATTGGCGAGACGTGATTAAACAAGATATGGCGAAACTTCATCTCACCGAGGACATAACCTTAGATAGAAAAGAGTGGAGGTAGCGTATTACGGTAAAAAGCTAATAAGCTAGTTGGAGTTGGCTGATGTATGACCTTGTGATATAGTAAATTCGTAGGAGTAGTTATGTCTTTACATCCTACGTCATCATTATTCGTCTTATATTTGCTTTACCTTTATCATATTTACATACTATCATTTGCTTTTTTTTCTTTCTCCTTTCTTTTACCTTTTTTTCCATATATATTACATTCTGCTTATGGGGCTCGATTCTTTTAGACGGGGGTTTTCCAAAACAGCTTCACTATCTCTATGAGGTAGTGGTAAGGTTTACGTACATTTTACTCTCCCCATACCCCATTTGTGAGATTCCACTAGGTATGTTGTTGTTGTTGTTGTTATTGTCCAAAAAGTTACTCAACTTAATACAGAAAACTCTACATACTTTGCATATGGGTAGGTTTACCGGTACATCAACTAGATAAGCCATAGCCGGAGTATGTACCGTTAAAAAAATTCAAATTAACCATTTAGAAATGTATATAACAAAGTTTTGAGCAATCTTTAAGAACATTGAAGAAAGCCAAGCTTTGACCATTAACCCCGAAAAGAATTCCTAAAATTGAAAACAGATCATAACACCACAGGGAATTTCATACTATTGGAATTACCTGCCAATCAATCCAGCAAGGGGTCCACTTGTGATCCTGAAATTGAAACAATACCAGTAAACAACAATGGACTACCCAAAAGAAACATAATGACAAAGTAGTTTTCCAAGAATAATAGCTTCTCAAATATCACATACCCACTAGAGATTCCACCACCGGCAGAAATACCACCCCCACTTTTGCGCTCGACAACATTCATAACTAAGTCTACCTTACCAGTGTCTGCAATATTACATCAGAAAGTTACTCTACAGAAAGAACAATGGTAACACACACAGTAGATGGGCAGAAGGGTAAGGAGGGGCCAGAGCATCAGCAAACCATAACTTTTTGTTGTGAATACAGTCTCTTCTATAAGTACGGTATTTTATATAAAGCTTTTATAACTATTCACCAAGCACAACCAAAGAAAACCACAAGCAAATTAGCTCTTTAGTTATTACTAAGTCTTAGATCTAAATTTGACAAAGCAAACATAGTTTGTCATAACTTCTAATGTCTTCTCCAAGAACAAACCACTTTTTTCACAAACCTGTTATTTTTTTATACATTCTTGGATATAATACATGATTTTTTTTTATGAAACTTATAAATTGTATTCATCAGCATTCAGGCCTATGCTGCACCTCCAAAAATTTACAAAAAAGCAAGGATCCTATAAAATCCACTAATTGGATTTCTAATTCTATATTTTGTTCTTTAAACCAAAAGCCTAAACTAGTAATAGCTTGCCAATTAATCTTCTGTAATGAGCATTCTTTCTCTTGGAAGATCCTCTGATTTCTCTCCTTTCATATAGTCCACCATATGCATGCTGGAACTGTTCTCCACCATCTCTTCTGGCTTATACTTCCAACTCTCTTCATCCAGCAACTAAGGTCTGTTGTGTGCTCTGGCATATGCTCCAGTTTACTTTGGCTATGCTAGTGAAGAGATCCCAAACTTGTACAGTTACTTCGGAATGGAGGAAGAGATGCTTGTTGGTCTCAAATGCCTCTTTGCGTAGCATACATCTGGAAGCTATGCTAATTCCCCTTTTCTGCATCTCTTTGCCACTAAGAAAGTGAAGCACTTAACTTTAGGTTAAGCTACTTTTCCAGAGAGTAATCCAAGAACCTGCTGACCTTCCTGCAGTTTCAGAAAGTGCCCATTTGTAAACCCTACTGACAGCGTAAAAAATCATCCTTATGTTGTTGTATGTTGCTCCCATAATAATTTATCTCCTTTCATGTTAGTACCAAGAAATCCACCTAGATTCAGCATCTCTATTACCCAAGTCATTTCCCAATCATCAAGGAGCCTACTGAAAGTCAAGTTCCACCCTCATGGTGACCACATTTCCTGTATGCTGCACTCAGGGTTCACACATATAGGAAAGAGTCCAGGAAATAAAGACTCTGGGTGTCATGGCCACTCCAGGTCTCTTTCCAAAAGGAGATTCTGTCACCACCTTCCAACTTTGACCTTTGTATAGGCCTTGAGTATCAACCATAGACTCCCAATGGACCTCCAAACCCCATAGGTGGTAATTACTTCACTTGTACACCACTGTTCCTCCTGTTCATATTTATGGAAAATTACTCCCTTCCATAAGGCCTCACCTTTTAGGTTATACCTCCAGAGCCACTTCATGATCAGACTTTTATTTTGTAGATTTAGGTTTCTCACTCCTAAACCACCAAACTTCCTGTTCTGTTGGACTATAACCCACTTCACGAGGTTGAAACTCTTCTCAATTTTGTTCCCTTGCCACATAAAGTCCCTTCTTAGCTTATCCAAAGTCTTAACCACTCTCCCAGGGATAGGGAAGAGAGACATTATATATGGTGGTATGCAGTCTGATACTGATTTAATTAATGCAATCTCCCTCTTATTATTTGAAGTTAGATTAACTTAACACTTCAGTATAAATGTAACTTATTAAAATAAGATGTTAGTTTTAAGGCCGAAGTCAAAACGGCTACACCAACACCAACACACCCAGTGTAATCCAATAAGTAGGGTCCTGAGGAGGTAGCCAAGTGGGATAGAGAGGTTGTTTCCCATAGAACCTCGGCTCAAATAAGTACAATTAAACAAGTATAGAAAGGAAAATAATGACAGCAAAATAGAAGATAAGAAATTATAACACTCGGTCCGTCCCAATTTGTGGTTCTGTTTAACTTGGCACAAATATTTAAGAAAGAAAGACTTTTGAAATTTGGTGTCAAATATAAGCCTTAGACACTTGTGTGGCTATAAATCAGTTCCTTAACGATAGAAAGAAAAGTTTAAATTTAACTTTTTTCAAAATATAGAAAGGTGGCATGGGCTTCGATAAATGCTGGACACAAATTCTTGCAATTTGTTTATAGAAGTTTGAATATTTTTAACAAACACCCAAATATTCTAAACCTAAAGAAGCAAAAAGTTTACCTTAGTTGAAGAGTGATGGAAACAACGGAGTGAAGAATTTAAAGAAGAAATGGTATTTATCCAAAGAACATAAGCAGTCGTGGATGTGTTTTGTAACCCAAAATCCCTATTCCTGGAGCTGCTACAAATAGGTTGAAAATATCACTGTAAAATAATGAAGAAAGGTTAATTCAAAAATGGGTTTACTAGGTTGGTTTGGGTTTTGTACTGAGAAACGGTCAGGTCATTGGATTGGGTTAAATATACTATTTGGACCAATAAGATGAAGCAAATTGTTTAATAAATGACTCATCAATTATTCTGCTGTTAAAAAAGGCATTTTTAGACCTAAAAACAAATTGAGGGTGGTTTTGATCTAATAGATGGAAGGAACGTACTTTTTTTTCAAACATTTATGATACGTTAAGGGTATTTTCACCCTTTCCTAATGAACACTTTCCCTTGTAGAGTTAACTAGTTCTTCCTTGCAGTACCTGCAAACACCATGTCTTTCCAACTTCATTATTTATGATATTTTTTCCCGATACTGTTATATCATTTCATCCTTGATTTCTGTCATATAATCCACCCCACCCCACCCCAAATCCAAAAGAAAATCCCGGGGAGCCCAAGTTATAACAAAAATAAAAATGCATTTTGCACAAAGAGAAGTGCAACAAGAGAGAGTTGAAACCATCTTCACTTAAGCACCTCCAGCAGGTTGGGGAATAATGCTAACATCTTCCATAATGCCCATAGCTAAGACAGTGTCCACATCTCTTTTCCCTTGAAGCATGCTGTAAACCTAAACAAGAGTAAATGAAATTTGACTTTCAAACAAGCACAACGATAGTGGATTTCCCAGGAAGAAATATACCATACAATTTGAAAATATTCCAAGGAATTGTAAAATCAGGAATTTCAGTTATGCCAATTCAAAATCAAAAAGTTATAGAAGCAGCTATGGTGGATTATTTTGGTAATTTGATACACTACTTTTAACCTGTTAAGGATAAACGCATAACTAAGGACCTCTCTTGCAATAAACAAACAGAAAGCCAACGTCAACTTTGTGACTTCTAGATTGAGATTATGAAAAGATAAATGACAAAAAAAGTAAGGGTGTTATGTTGTGCAACAGGCACAAACGAGTAGAAGTTGGAAAAAGAAACAGACAGAAGGAGGTCTGTGCAAATGCTAAGCAACTATTTCTCTGTTTACGCTTCCGAATTATTTCTATTGCAGGTCAATCAATTTTTGCACCAAAAAATAGGACAAACCTTCCAACAATTTCACACAATCACAACAACAGCATACCCTATGCAAACCTTACCCTACCTTTGTGCGGTGGAGAGGTGGTTTCATCAGGCAATTTCACACAATCAGAAGGCGGAAATTGGTAAGGGAAAGAAGGCACATAATTTTCTAACCATTAAAGTTTTCTTTCTCTATACTTTGGGATACTGCAATTACCAGCTATTAGCTATAGAATGAACCTCCTACTAAGCTACAGGTTCTGCAGCAGAATGAGAGAACACAAAAAGAAAAATAAAAAGCAAAAAAGATAAGCATACGAGGAAACTCACTACTCTTAACATACTTTACCTACTTTAGTTCGCTACTCCTAAATACTTTAACCTACTTATAGAATCATAATACTACTAAGAATGTGTTTCAAATTGTACAAGTTTCAGGTATTACAAGATGTATATTAGAACAAAAAAATAATGATGTTACAATAGAAAAGACTTGTTTAAATATACCTGTCCTTTCTTTGTAGTAAGCTGCCGAAGTATAGTTTCAGGCCTTGTTTTCTCCCCAGTTGGCTCACCACTAGGACATGCAAGCAAGTGTAAGAAATTACCAAGAGTTATTACATTCACTAAAACCCATAGGTATAAGAAAGTTGGGTTCTTACGTCCTATCAAGGAAACGGATGACTATGTTATTCACCTCTGCTTCAGAAACTTCTAGCCTAATCATACCTCCAGAGAGCATCTCTATACCCGATACCTACAGGAAAGATAACTCTAACCAAGATTTCCCGAATCACAATGTAAGGCATTCAAAACAAAAAAAAATAACAACAGGTTGCATATGACGTAAATAAGTGCTAACCGCTCCAAAAAGACCCCGCTCCATGTACCAACCATTTATAGAGCTTATTATTTCATCTATCCGCTTGATATTAACGATTTTTCCTGCATTGCTTGACACCAAAATAAGCACAGGATGGGTTGCTTACATACAGAATGTAACATATACACTGATTATCTCATATACTTGAAAGAAGAAAATAAAAAGCAGAAGCTCATGAATAGGTAAAGAAATGACAATAGAGGGTGTATAGAAAGAGTATAGTATAAGGAAGGTGTACCATATCCATCTCGAAAAGAATCCTCTATGAACCTTGCTGGAAGCACATTTGCTCCTTCACATACCAAACCATGGAACTCTTGGTTTGGTTCTACCTTATGCCAAAACGTAGTGATATTAGCAATTAAACATGGCAATAAACGAGAAAATAATACATTCTAGATTAATCATCACAGCCACTTCGTTGTGCAGGGAACACTTAGAAACTTTTAATTTGATAATAATGTCTTTATTTGCTTATAGAAAAGAACTCTTTAAATCTGATTGAATTTTTAGGTTGAATAGTTGCCTACTGTCGAAATTTCAATTAATAAAGTGAAACAACAGTATTTGAATACTACCTTTTTAACCTATGCAAACACAATATTCTATATCCCACTTTTTAGCGGTCCCAAGATCGAATCCCCAGGGCCACTGATGTGTTACCCGGTCGTGCATCAGGTGCCCGTGGAATAATAGTCGGGTCTGCAAAGCGGGCACTGGACACCACAGTCATCAAAAAAAAAAAAAAAAAAACTCCAGCAATTTAATTGTATCGAAATGACAGTATGTTTCATTCTACTTTGATTGGGGCAATCAATTTGAAGCTTAAGTAGTACTTAAAAACTAATACAACAAAAACATCTAGTAGGGGTCAGCTATATTCCCCTCAATTTGGACCGATATCATTCTAATATCAATAAGGGGTCGTTAGGTAGGTTAGAGTTATACATATATTAGTTATACAAGTAGCAGTTATGCAGGTGTTATTATTTCATCTTCTACCCGCATAAAATAAATACACAAATTCCATCATAATTTATAACCAAACATCTTACTTCCTAACTAGCTACCAAGCATGGTATAACTTTGCGGAGATTAATACATGAACAAAGAGATGTACCTGGAATACCAAGCGAATACCGTCTCTGGTATCCACGGCAACAGGAATGCAAGAGCAAAAGTAACCACTAGCTACAATCCTATTCACATCCTCTTGCACTTCTCGCACAGTAAGCGCCGAATTGGGTCGGCATGCTTTGAGTGCCTTCAACGCCTCACTCTCCAAATCCTTCCGTTCAAGTTCTTCGCCATCCTTGTTTCTCACTAAGACTTCACTGATCAGAACTCTCTCCTCGCTCCCACTCCCGGTTTTGGGACCCGACGACGGAGTCCCATCCAAGTTGCTCTGAGTCAATGCAATTGATGCACAGCAAAGTAGAGGGGTATTTGATGAATTCCAAGAAAATGGATTAATGTTTCTGGGTTTTCTTAGAAATTGAAGAATTGCATTTTGGGGATTGAACTTTTGGTGAAATGGGTGGGTGAATTTGGATAAAATTTGTGAAGTTCCACCATTTTGATGAAATGGGTGTGGGAATTTGGGAAAATTTTGCAGTAGATTGGTGAAGAATGGGTTAGGAGTATGGCTGTGTAGAGGAAGGGGAGAGAAGAGAGGGAGTTTGATAGAAGATGAAGTGAAGCGAAGGTCTTCGTTTTGAGGCATAGCTGAATGTTGCTGTAACCCACTAGGGTTTTAGGGGTTGAAGAAGAGAGTGAGGTTGCACTCTCAAAGCTGATGCCTGAGAGGAGAGACAAAAAGTCACTAACATATAATTTCTTTTGTTGAAAATATATGTAATATGTATATTCATGCACACACTTATCTACTAAGTCGTACAATGTGAAAAAATTATGTATTCATACTTATCTACTAATTGTACAATGTTAAAAATAATTATACACCTAATCAATTTTATGCCTATAAATAGGTATTGATTTCCATTTAAGAAATACATCAAAATATCAATAAGAAACATTATTACTCTCTTTATTCCTTTATAATTTTAGCATTTTTATATTAGTTTTATAACACGTTATCAGCACGAGACTCTATCGAAGAGTGAAGGTTAAGTTTCAAGTCTAAGGTATTATTATTTTACTTATATTCATTATATCTAACCTTGCTAAGCTTGAGTTTGTTGCATTTCAAACTTCTGGTAAAAATATTTTTCATGGGTACTAGATGCTGAAATCCAGTTGAATGTTATGGGTCTTGGAGACACCATTAAGAATGAAATAAAGCATCTGAAGCTGAAAGACTATAAGTATTCATAAAATATGTTCCATTAAAATGTTTCATTCCTTAAAATAAATGTGGTAGTAGTGCATAATGTCTAAAAGAAGATAAAATGATTGAATGATGCATATGAACTTAGAATGAGGTACTAAGCTATCATAAATTGATATGCTAAGATAATTGTATTCCATTCTTAAAGAATGAGAATTTTTTATAGTGTTACAGATATAGATCCATTCGCTAAAGTGAATGTGATAATATTCAATAAAACTTCTCAATATGTATGTGCACTTTATTGTGATGGGATCACAAATTATCTCCACTAGAGAGATAAAGTAATTGAGAAAGAATAGATATGAAAACTACTCCCAGAGTATTGAAATCTGCTCATGTATTTATTAAAGCAAAAGATACATGTTATGGTAAACTTGGAGTGTACTTATTAGACATATATTGAAGAAATAAAAGATTCTTCAAAGATTGATTGTTCTTGTGATAAGTTGATAGAATCAACTAATGTTGAGGCTAAATCCTCGAAATACTAAAAGTATGAAAAGTGAGAACATAATTCTTTCCCTAGTGTTAATCAGTCACCAAAGAAAAATCAATATAAAAAGGGAAAAGAAAAGATGAGAAATGTGAAGCAGTTAGAACAAATTGTTTTTGATGTGGCAGAAAAAATCACTATGCACATGATTGTCGGATTCTTAAACACTTGGTTGATCTTTATCAGGCATCACTAAGGAAGAAGGATAAAAATCCTGAAGCTAATTTTATAGCCAAAAATCGTGGTGACTTGACACAGTTGGATGTGGAAGATTTCTTTGATTACCCTAAAGGAAAAATAAATCACTTCATTGGTGATGGCTCCGTGAATGTGGAAGAATATAATAATGATGTTTAATATTTGCTAATGATGATATTATTAATATTTATTCCCTTTTATACTAATTATAATATAAAATATTTCTAAATATGCTCATCAAGTTTCTTTAGTAAATGTATGAAATTTGGTTCAAATAAAATAATAACAAAGTGAACCATTTTTATAGGTGATTTTAAATCTAATCATCATACCTACTTTGTGCAAACACACATTTTTTTCTAAAAAAATATTAATAGAGATTTCTTTTTACTCTTTTTGAAGATATGGATAATTCTCAAAACAAGTTGTCTAATTATGAAGACATTTGGTTGATTGATTCTGGCACAACGCACACGATATTCAAAAATGAAAAATATTTTTCTGATTTGAGTATGGCCATATAAATGTTACTACAGTTTCTGGTAGTACAAATTTGATTGAGGGCTTTGGGAAAACCATTATAATTTTGCCTAAGGAACAAAACTCACAATAAATAATGCTATGTTCTCTCCTCGATCTCGAAGAAGTTTGTTGAGTTTTAAAGATATTCGTAAAAATATTTTTTACATCAAGACAATTGATGAAATGGATCTTGAATATCTTATTATAACTGAAAATGTCTCTGGGCAGACATGTGTCGTTGAAAAGTTCGCAACATTATCTTTTAGATTGTATTGGACAAAGATCAGTGCAATTGAAGAACATTTTATAGTAAATCAGAAATTTACCGATTTCAATACTTTTGCACTTTGGCTCAATCGTCTGGGACATCCTGGATCCATAATGATGAGACAGATGATAGAAAATTCAAAATGGTCATCCATTAAAGAATATGAAGATTCTTTTAAATGATGAATTTTCTTGTACTGCTTGTTATCAAGGCAAGCTAATTGAGACCATCACAAACAAGGGTGGGAATTGAGTCTCCTGCGTTCTTGGAACGTATATATGAAGATATTTGTGGACCTATTCACCCACCTAGTAGATCGTTTAGGTACTTTATGGTGCTAATAGATGCATCTTTGAGATGACTCATGTATGTCTGCTATCATCTCACAACTTGGCGTTTGCAAAATTGTTGGCACAAATTATATGATTACGGGCATAATTTTCCGATAATCAGATTAGAACAATTCGCCTTGACAATGCAACAGAGTTTACATCCCAAGCATTTAATGATTATTGCTTATCAATTGGAATAAGAGTTGAATATCCTGTAGCTCATGTTCACACTCAAAATGGCCTTACTGAGTCATTAATTAAAAGATTGCAGTTGATAGCAAGACCATTGCTTATGAAAACTATGTTACCCACTTCTGTCCGGGGTCATGCAATTTTGCATGCGGCAACACTAATTCGTCTTAGACCGACACATTATCGTAAATTTTCTCCATTACAATTGGTTTTAGGTCAAGAACCTAATATATCTCATTTAAGAGTTTTTGAATGCACTGTATATGTGCTTATAACACGACCATACCACACTAAGATAGGACCTCAAAGAAGGTTAGGAATATATGTTGGGTTTGAATCACCCTCCACCATTCGGTATCTTGAACCACTGACTGGAGATATGTTCACTGCACGATTTGCAGATTGTCGATTTGATGAGACACATTTTCTAAAATTAGGGGGAGAAAGTAGTGAAATCAAAAGAGAAATTTTGTGAAAAAATTCATCTTTGTCTCATCTTGATCCACGTACTTCTATTTGTGAACAAGAAGTACAAAAGATTATTCACTTGCAGAAAATAGTAAATCAAATGTCAGATGCATTTACTAATTTGAAACGAATAACTAAGTCACATATCCCTGCAGTGAATGTGCCTATTCGGATTGATGTCCCAAAAAGACTGTCACGACCCGAAAATGGGCGTGATGGCACTCGTCTTATCCCACTAAGACAAGTCAACCTACAACCCAACTATAACCTCAAAAACGCGGAATTATAATAAAAATAAAAGTTCAATTTGATGAAAATCCCCCAAGACCTGGTTGTCACGTGCACAAG
>JAABOM020000007.1:19705874-19722379 GCA_011800125.2 Solanum clarkiae
CAAAGATTAAGAAATTCACTTGCCTTAGTCAAAGACAATTAATCAAGCACTTGAGTCTTCCCCTTCCGGATGGAATCTGAAACACCACGATCTAACCAATAAGAATTCACAATTAAATTTTGAAACGAACAATACCCATGTTACTATATGACCTAACCTAGACCCAAAAATTACTCCATTGTATAATCAAAGATCAAAACAATATATATGAGTAATAACCATCCAAAAATAACACTGAAGCCTAGATACATTGATAAAATAAGAGAATGAAGTCATTACATGATATTGTTAAAGTGGTTGCCATTCTATGTTGTTAACTAGCATTTGATAAGTAAACCATCACCCTTTGTTTCCCAGACAAACAACGATCAGCAATTTGGATCATTGGAGCATATGCACGGAGTTTCTGGAGTCTACAACCTAAGCCATATACATGCCCCAATTCAAAATTAAATATCACAATAATGACTTTGTATTTTATAATTCAATATTCCAACCTAAGAATGTGATTTACATACATGAATTACAAGAAATTGTTTTAGCTGCAACAATTTTGATGTTGTTCTCCATCGCCTAATGCCCTACCCTATTTTCTCTTCTGTTTATATTATAGTTTTCTTCAAATTATATTAAAAGAATTATTCCCTAATAACTAATTGTTTTTCTATATATATACTAAGTGGTATAGGATATTTAATAAGTTATCAATTTAGTCTCCTAATTAAACTAGCTATCTAAATTTACCCATAAATTTAATAGTCATGGTTACTGAATAGACCAAATATCCATTTAAAATTTATGAGAGAGATATTATAGGAAAGCAAAAAGACTAATTATTGAGATGATCTAACGGGTCATTGCACCACGCTGACAAAGTTTTTATTTGAGCACAATTTCAAAGAATATTGACCAAAGTCAACCTTGGGCCAAATTTGAAAGGCTGAAATGCTAAATGATTTAAACTCGTATCTAAAGTCTCAAAACTCAAACCAACCATGCTCCCAATGTAAAATGACAATCTGGAGCTGATGGAGATGCCAAAATTCCGTTCCGAGCTCATTTACCTGTATTTTTTATTGAAGTCAACTTTTTAAATTATATAAACCTTAAAGTACGAAAAACTGCACAAAATCTAAACAAATGACTAGGTGACTAAACTATTGGTGTCAACAAATTAGAAATGATGTGGTGTTGCTATGAAAAATTCTAACCAATTAAAAAAAAAGATAATCACACAAAAAAACCCTAAAGAATCATTACACAACTTCTCTCTCTTTTTTAGCAAATTTAAATAGAATGACCAAAATTATTCAACGGTGTATTTATATATTTATTTCATCCATAAACTAAACACAAGAGATCATTTTTACCATTTTCTTTAATCTTATCCCGAGAATGTAATTTGAATATCCCCTTATTATCCAATCCTTACTACCATATAATTCCAAGGATTAAATACTTAGTTGCATTTGCTTCTTATATTAAAACACAAAGCTAAAACTTAAACTTAGTATTTACAATTCAAGTGAGAAATACTTATCAATTGAAAGTCATATAAATTATTAAGTTGAAGAGGTGGTTTGGTAGAATGCACTAGAAAAAATTAATGCAAATTATAATTTAAGTATTAATTAGTACTTTATTTGATTGCATTAGTTATACACTTTGGTATCGTTTTATAGAATGTATTGGGAAAAATAATGCATGCATGAACTCTTTGTATTAGTATTAACTTGTTTGGTATACTTTGACATGCTATGTATAACTAATGCAAGTATTAGTTAAACACTACATGGTGTATTAAAGAGTACGAGTGCATTACTAATATCATAGATTTCTAGGTATTAGTAATGCAGTTGTTTTAATGCACGCACTAGCATAACTAAAGACCCATTTGTCCCTCAAATTTATTTTCTTTTATATCTTTTTCACCATAAATGTAGATGGTGTATATCTTTATAAATAAATTTTTTAATGCAATGCATGCTAATTTTAATACATCAAACCAAATAATGCATAAAAATATTCTATTTATAATTAATGCCAGCATAACTAATACATGCATTACTAACGCAAACATTATTTATTTACTCTACAGTATTTAGCATTCTTATACATTATACCAAGCGATCCTTTAGTTGATATTAAAATGTGTATAACTAATACATGAAAATTCATGGTATTAATAAATGGAAAGAATTTCAATACATGTGGTATGATTAAAAACATAATTGCCCGTCAAAACTTTTTTCACATTATCTTCATTGTATTTGTGGAATGTCATATAGGATGTGTGTATTTTGTTTAATTTTATACAAATTTAAATAACTATTTCTGCACACTTAAAAGTTAGAAAGCATAGATGTCAACTGAGGCTAAGGGCTTGTTTGGAAAACCCCCATGTAATTGGAAATTGATGTAGTTGAGTGTAATTACACTTTTGACTTATTTGGTAGACCAAGTAATTACTTGGTACAAGTGGAATTGAGTGTAATTGAAGTAGTGTAATTATACTCTTCAATTCCCATGGAGGGGGCTAGGAATTAGGTGTAATTACATGATGTGACATCAAACATGTTATCTATCCTTTTTAAATATATATTTTTTATATGGAATAAGAAAAGTCAATCCTTTCTTTTTTTGTTTGAACATTTTCATTTCTAGCAACATTCTAAGGTTCTCAAGTAAAATTTTTTTAATTCTTTTTTCATATTTTGATGCTTTGATAAATTATTTTATGTGTTTAATTTTTGTGTTTTCTTTTATTAATTTTTAAAAATTAATTTTTAATTTCTGATAATAATAATAAATTAGATCTTGTGTAGCATACAAATACAATAAAAAAATAAGTAATAATATTATTGATTTAAAATTTAATTTATTAAATTAACTGTATAATTATATTTGTATAGCCAAATAAGACAATAGGAATTACACTTTGGCAAACAAACATGACAATGAAATTATCAGGGTGTGTAATTACTACCTTGATAATTATACTAATTTCAATTATCAGGTGATTTTCGAAACAGATCCTAAGTAAATGTCATGTTTATATATTATGCCTAACTAATATAAGTATTATTAATGTGTCTATACCCTACCAAATGACCCCTAAATGAAGGGTATTTTATGCCATTAAGAACGTGTAGAGGGGTAAAATAAGGAGGAGAGGTCTTTTCTTGGTGGGAAAGTAGAGGGAGGATCAGATCGTTATATTCGAAAATTCAAAAGATAGTGGACCAAAATAGAAAGCATCTTTCTCAGCCCATTATATAAACAGACAAAGATTTCAAATTCAACTTTCCCTAATAAACCCACACCGTCACCTTGCCCTTTTGCCGGCAACCGTCCACAACTTCCCCATTTTATTCCGACTACTTTTCACTTTTTCACTTTTCAAACTCCCATCCCTCCCCCCAAAAAAAGTTGTTTCTTTTTTCAAGATTATTCATGTTTTGAGTGAAGAAAGGAAACCCCAACTGATCAATCTTCTGTTATACTGAAAGTTGTGCCAGTTTAAAGGTATTCATTTTCTGTACGTTGTTTTCTTATGGGTCGTTCTGTTTTGTATGATGAAGTTTTGGCCAAATTGTTAATATTATATTGACTTTCTTATTCCAAGATTTTGCACCTTTTTGAATTTTTAAGTGAATAAAGGAAACCCCAACTGATCAATCTTTTGTTATACTGAAAGTTGGCAAGAAAATAGTTAAAGACATTCACTTTCTGTACGTTGTTTTCTCATGGGTCGCTCTTTTTTGTGGATTTTGGAGCCTTCTGATAAAATTTTAGCCAAATTGTGAATAGGTCAACGAGTTTCTCTTAAATTCTTGATTATATTTACTTTCTTATTCCAAGAATTTTTATGTCTTTGGCTTCTTCTCTTTTTCTTACGAAGGTATTGGCTTTATGTGTCTGAATTGTGGTGTTTCCAAGACATTTCGTTTGTCTACTGCATGTATTGCCATGTTTTTCTCCGTTTCTTCTCTTTTTTTGATTCAAGAGATGATAAATAATCCAAAATTATTAGTGGCAGAACTAGGATTTTTACTAAGGGGTTCATATTATGAAAAAGTAAACACACAAAGAATTCAACATCTACTGTGTATATATATGTACACAATAGTTTTAACTTTGGATATGCAGTGGAATTTTTTGTTGACGAGAGTCCAGCTGAACCTCCACGATCATCGGAGCAATCAACGGAGTCTTTCCTTCAGTAACGGGGGAAATCCCTTATTCTAAGGAAAGCTTTTTGGTGAGGAAGCCTGTCCTAGAAGTGCTTCGGCACAAAATAAGAAACAATTCTCTCCAACGCATAAATGGTTGTGAGTTCACATTCTCATCATCTTTGGTAAAATCAAGTCCACCGCGAAGACATTCATAAACAGCTCTACCGTAGTTTTTAGCAGATAACCCCAATTTAGGTTTAATAGTACATCCCAACAGGGGACGAGTCCCACCTGGCTCCGCCCCTACAAGTGATCATTCTTCAATTATAGAGAATGTGCTGTTAGAAATTCGATTTATCCATTGGTTTCTTACCCACTATTCTGAGTGCATATGTGAGTAAGAGAGTTTCGTGGACATTCTCTTCCATTAATCTGTCTTATGGAAGTATCTGATAGTATGTAGACTCATGAACTGGTTATATTGGAGCGATTATCTACATAATGGTGTGTTTTGAGGGCTGCCTTCAATGGTGACATTTCCATAAATGGTTAATCTGTTGAACTAACTGTGACAATTTTGCGTGATTGTTCAATTTTGGCTGAAGAATATCTGTGGTTTGACTGTTGTTATCATCAATTTTCAGTTGTTGAAGATTTTGATTCCCACGACAAAGAAATGGAAGCTAACGGGAAGAATGAATTGAAGAAACCACTTTTGCAAGATGATGATGCTGTAGCTGTCAATGTGGCTCAACTAGGTGACAATAGGAATAAAAAGATTAGAACTCTTCTCTTCAAAGTTAATGGCATCACTTGTGCATCTTGTTCCAATTCCATAGAATCTGTGTTGGGAAAGCTGAAGGGGATTGAGAGTGCTACAGTGTCTCCACTTCAAGGCCAAGCCGTTGTTAAATATGTGCCAGAACTTATCAGTGTATGTCCAATTTAAGACAATGGGATACTATCCAAATTTTAAGCCAAAAATTTAATCATCAAATATTCAAGAACTTCGGAGTCCTAGACGACCAAATAGATTAGTTGCCTTTCCATGCTGTTGACAGATGATAGATTGATTCTTTTGTTTGTGCTTTTCTTTTTCCACTTGCAATATTATGACTTCTCTGTAACAATTGTTTCCAAAATTTGGAGGATCCAATACGGGTGCAACAACATTTTTGGAGAGTCTGAGCAATATAACCATAGCATACATATTTATGCATATCTCACTGTAAGGAGGAATTTTACAAATTTCATAAAGGAGCAGAAAAGGTTTAAAGGTGAAACAAATAAAGGCAAATATTTTAGTATATGAAGTGCATTTTAAAAAATTATCCCTGGTTTGTTAAGATCTTTTCGTATGTTGAGTGCTGCCTGAACTCAACTGAGAAAAGTTGCATCAACTCTGATGTTTATGACTTCAGAGATTGATTTAATGTTGGTTCATTGCTCTTTGTTTTTCTTCTCTAGTATATTTCTGTTTTTCTGACTAAATATATGACTATACCAGGCACAAAAGATAAAAGAGGCTGTTGAAGACACTGGTTTTCTAGTTGATGAGTTCCCAGAGCAAGACATTGCTATCTGCCGGATCAGAATCAAAGGGATGGCATGCACTAGCTGTTCTGAGTCTGTTGAACGTGCCCTTTCGATGATTGATGGAGTAAAGAAAGCTGTGGTTGGTTTATCTCTTGAAGAAGCAAAAGTTCATTTTGATCCAAATGTTACAAGTACCAACCGGATTATTGAAGCAGTAGAAGATGCTGGATTTGGAGCTGATATAATTAGTTCAGGCAGTGATTTAAATAAAGTACACTTCAAGCTAGAAGGTGTCAATTCTCCAGATGATTTTACTGCTATTCAATGCTGTCTTGATGCCTTGGAAGGTGTAAACACTGTTGAAATTAACCAGCAAGAGCATACAGTGACCATAAGTTATGAACCAGATATAATTGGTCCAAGAACCCTAATGCAGTGCATCCAAGAATCTGGGCATGAGTCAAGTACTTATAATGCGAGCCTTTTAATTCCACCGAGACAGAGAGAAATAGAAAAAGAGCATGAAATCCACAGTTACAGGAACCTGTTTTTGTGGAGCTGCTTATTTTCAGTGCCAATATTTGTTTTCTCAATGGTACTTCCAATGCTTCCGCCTTATGGAAATTGGTTAGAGTATAAGGTTTTCAACATGCTAACTGTTGGATTATTGTTAAAATGGATCCTTTGCACACCCGTGCAGTTTGTTATTGGTCGAAGGTACTATTTCCTTCATGGAATTTTAAGTGCAATGTGATTTCCTTTTTCATTCCGAAGTGTCTTTTTTGTTGAGATATGAGCATAGTCTAATAATTTCTAATTCTAAACTTCTATTTAGGTTCTATGCGGGATCATATCATGCACTGAGACGGATATCTGCAAACATGGATGTTCTGATTGCATTGGGAACTAATGCTGCCTATTTCTATTCAGTTTACATAATGGTAAAAGCATTGACCTCAGACTCCTTTGAGGGGCAAGATTTCTTTGAGACTAGTCCCATGTTGATATCGTTTATATTATTGGGGAAATACCTAGAAGTTCTTGCAAAAGGAAAGACATCAGATGCTTTGGAAAAGTTGACAGAGCTGGCTCCTGAGACTGCAAACCTATTGACACTGGACGGTGCTGGGAATATTATTTCTGAGACAGAAATTAGCTCTCAATTAATACAAAAGAATGATGTACTTAAGATTGTTCCAGGGGCAAAGGTTCCTGTAGATGGCGTTGTTATTAATGGTCACAGTTATGTGAATGAGAGTATGATCACAGGAGAAGCTAGGCCTGTTTCTAAGATGCCTGCTGATAAGGTACTGAAGATTTGTTGGCCATGGGTTATCACTCTTAATTTTTAAAATGCAGGCTGTCATCAACAGATTCTACATCTTTTAGCATGCTTTTTAATAATAAACATGTAACAATTAGGTCATTGGTGGAACTGTAAACGAGAATGGCTGTGTACTCATCAAGGCCACTCATATTGGTTCGGAGACTGCCCTCTCACAAATTGTTCAGTTAGTTGAAGCTGCTCAGCTTGCTAGAGCACCCGTTCAAAAACTTGCTGATCAGATATCAAGATTTTTTGTACCCACAGTGAGTACTATCAATCTTAGTAGAAACCTGTTCAAATCCTGTAAGCTTATTTTGTTTTTATGAATGAAATGAAATCCAAGCAGTTTATACAAAACTATTCAGATCTGCGTGATGGCTAATTTTTTTCCAGATAGAATCTTAATTTGCATATGTTTGTTTAAGAAAAAGAGGTACTCCCTTAATGTGTAAGCAAAAGAGGTACTCCCTTAATGTTGCAATTGATATCTAGTAGTATATTTATCTTAGAAGTCTTTAATGACATTGTACCATTATGTAAATATTGGAGGATACGAACACTGAAATCTATAGCAAAGACCATGGCCAAATATACTCTGGTTTATTCTGAGACTTTAATCTGAATGATTAGGATAGAGAATAATTTGGAGCCTGTCATAGTTTCTAATGTGTATTTACATCACAGTTCATATGGTAAGTAAGTCAATATAGCTTTTGATATCTGAAATGGCTTGAGTTGATCTTATTCTCAGATGTTGCCAATTATCTGCAGGAGAGCTAAAACAACCCATATTTTATTATATTTCAGGTTGTTTTAACTGCAGTAGTGACGTGGCTGGGATGGTTTATTCCCGGA
This sequence comes from Solanum clarkiae, assembly GCA_011800125.2. Taxonomy (NCBI): domain Eukaryota; kingdom Viridiplantae; phylum Streptophyta; class Magnoliopsida; order Solanales; family Solanaceae; genus Solanum; species Solanum clarkiae. Next base: position 19,713,768 of record JAABOM020000007.1, read on the forward strand.
GAACTAGGTATATATCCTTCAAGTTGGATACCAAAAGGAATGAATGTATTTGAGCTTGCGTTACAGTTTGGTATATCGGTATTGGTGGTCGCTTGCCCCTGTGCTCTTGGATTAGCTACTCCTACAGCAATTATGGTTGCCACCGGAAAGGGGGCTTCTCAAGGTGTGCTTATTAAAGGTGGAAATGCTCTTGAAAAAGCACATAAGGTTTGTCCGCTCTCCAGCCTTAAGTAGTAGCCTATAGGTGAAATTATTTCAATTTCACACAAGAAAGTTGTCCACTCATTTTTTTTCTCTTTTGAGCTGAGAGGGATTTGAGGGGTCAAGGACGTGGGAGTCGTCAGTTCATTGCCTTGAAAATTGAAACTCAGAGATAGCCACCATATGCCTAATTCCTGTTTATTTCGAAGCAAGCCAGAAATGAGATCAATCCTTGGTTCTAGAAGTTCTTGTTTACAACTATGGATAATAATAGATAGTTAACTGCGAGTTCAATTGTGCTTGCAGACTAATTTTATAATTCATGAATAGAAAAGAAATTGCATTTTTCTGTTTTCCAGTGTAGGTGTTAACATAAACACATCTTGTTCTTGCAGGTGAAACTGGTTGTGTTTGATAAGACAGGAACACTGACAGTTGGAAAACCCACTGTTGTCAGTGCTGTGCTATTTTCTAACATCTCCATGAAGGACTTCTGTGATGTAACTATCTCTGCTGAGGTGTGCTGCTTTTCCCTTGTGTTGTTTCATAATACATTTTCTTAATACATTCTTAGGTGCGATGCTTGTCAAGAACAGAGAAAACACGAGAGAAACTAAGGAATGATTGTTTCAATTCATTGATTCAAATACATAAGAATACATCACTACTTATACACAAGAGAAAATATTCTACACTTAGTGTAAATCCTACAAGTTAATATGCATAATATTCTACAACTAATGCTATACAATATCCTATAACTCTAGCACGTAGAATATCTCTTACATATATTCTACAACTAATGCTACACATTATTATATAATAAATGTAGCATCTAAAACATCTCTTACATATATTTTACAACTAATACTATACAATATCCTACACTAAATGTAGATCATAAAAGACATTCTATGATCTTTCTCATCATGCTAACATCCCCTTCAAATTGATGCGGTAAAGTGTCAATTTGCCTACTTGAAACTGATGACATTGTCGTCCATTGATTTTGTAAACACATCAACTATCTGAAGATCATTGGATAGATGTGGAAGGGTAATAACTCTTTCATTACCGCTTCTCTAATAGAATGATAGTTCACTTCAATATATTTGGTTCTTTCATGATAAACTAATTTTGTAACAATATGAATGGAGTTAGTGTTGTCAGCGTGAAGAGGGGTCGGATTAGATTGACGAAGTTTAATTTCTGTCAATAAACTATTAAGCCAAATGATCTCATAGCAAGGTTGCATGCATTGCTCGATATTCAGGCTCTGTTGAAGATTTTGAAACACAATCTTGCTTCTTGCTTTTCCAAGATATTAATGAATTTCCTAAAAACATGCACCAACCTGTGACAAAGCAGCGAGTATCGGGACAACCTGCCCAGTTAAAATCTCTAAATGCATTAAGCTGAATAGGAGACCCACTAGGAAAGAATAATCGAGAGATATCGAATGATGCAATGGACAACTACCAAATGTAGAATAACGAGGAGCCTGCGATTGATTGACTTGTTGAACTGCAAGAGAGATATCAGGTCGAGTAATGATAAGATAATTTAGGCTCCCAACTAATTGTCGAAACAAAGTTGGATCAGGAAGAAGATCTCCTTCATCACAACGACACTTCACGTTCAATTCCAATAAAGTATCTACAGAGGAAGATTTGAAGACCAGCCAAAGCAATCAAGTCCTGGGTATACTTGTGTTGGTTTAAGAACACACCTAAAGAATCATTAATGAACTTCCAACTCCAAAAAATATGTAAGAGTGCCAAAATCCTTCATATGAAAAGAATCCTTATGCTTCTGCTGGAGGTTAGAAATTAATGAAGAATCAGTTCTTGTGATAATAATGTCATCTACATATACCAAAAGAAGAACAAAGATTATAAATCAAAGAAGAGAATACTCTGATAAGTGATATCATGTCAAGAACAACGAAAACACAAGAGAAAATAAGGAATGATTGTCTCAATTCATTGATTTAAAAATACATAAGGATACATCACTATTTATACACAAGAGAAAATATTCTATATTTAATGTAAATCCTACAAATTAATGTGCATGGTATTCTACAATTAATGCTACACAATATCCTACACTAACTGTAGCATGTAGAATATCTTATGTATATTCTACAACTAATGCTACACAATATTCTACACTAAATGTAACATCTAGAATATCTCTTGCATATATTCTACATCTAATGCTATATAATATCCTACACTAAATGTATATCGTAGAATATATTCTATGATCTTTCTCACTATGCTAACAATGCCCACCCTATTATCTGATTACTTTGCTATGTGGAGATGTCCCCAACCTTCGGTTTGGTGGTAAGAGAGCAGCGCAGTGTGTAGATTATGCGCACATCACAAATTCAAACCCCTCTATTGACAAAAGCTTGTACTTAAGTGGAGAAGGTTAGATGTGTCAAGTTTGTTGAATGAATGCCCTCAAATTGAGAGTTCTTCCATTAGGTAGAAAGAATTCTGATTTACATGCCTAAAATTCTGCTATTTACATCCATAAATATCTGTTATTCCTAGTTGTGATATCTCTTTAAACATGTTACATTAATCCCCGATAATCTCCTACATTTGAAAAGCGATTTTCATCATAATTACACAAAGATCAAGAGTTATATGTACAACTATTAGAATTGTCCAAATACTGACATCCTTCTCAAATTGATGTTGATGGATTAAAAAAACATTAATTTGCGCCTAGCAAAAGTTGAGGACATTGCTGTGCCATAGATTTTGTAAACTCAGTAGCTATTTTTTGCCATACATCTGGCTCTTTTATACACAGTTACATCTGGCTCTTTTATACACAGTTTCTCTACTAGAATGATAGTCCGCTTTAATATGCTAGGTCCTTGCATGATAAATCGGATTGATAGCCTTCTAAATGGCACTTGTGTTGTCAACATGGAGAGGAGTGAGATTTGATTGAGGAAATCAAATTTCTACAAATAAACCACAAGCCAAACTATCTTAGAGCAAGTAGTATACATTTCTTAATTTAAATTTTGGTGAAGATTTGGAAACACGAGCTTGCCTCTTTATCTTTCAAGATATCAAGGGATCTCCAAGAAACATGCACCAACTCATGAAGGAGAGGCAAGTATCAGGACATCAACTGAAATTACTAAATGCATTAAGCTGAGTCAGAGAACTAGGAAGGAATAATCCATTCATAAATGTTCGCAAGAGAGATTAAATGATGCGATAGACAACCACCAGATGTAGATGGCATCGAGCCTACATTAATTGACTCACTTTTTGAACTGCAGAAGAAATATTAGGCCGAGTAATAGTGAGGTAACTTTGGTTCCCAACTAATTGTCGATACGAATTTGGATCAAGAAGAAGGTTGCCTTTCACTCAATGATACTTTTCATTCAATTCCAATATCTACAAAGGAAGATTCTTGAAGAGTAGCCAAAGCAATAAAAACAATAGTATATTTGTGTTTGTAAACACACCTAAAGAATCATAATAAACTTCCAACCCCAAAAGTATGTAAGACTACCAAAATCTTTCATACAAAAAAAATCCTTAAACTGCTAGTGGAGGCTAGTAATTAGTGAAGAATCAGTTCTTGTGATATTAATATCATCTACATACACCAAAGAAGAACACAACTTGTAGATGTTTTCCGAAAAAGCAAAGATGAGTCATATGTGGCTCTGCTCAAAGAGAATTGAAGCAAAAAGTAGACTGAAGCTTGTCAAACCAAGCTTTGGGAGCTTGTTTTAATCTATACAAAGACCCTTTCGACTTGCATACGGCTGATGTAATTGATTATAACAAATCAAGTAGGGGTTTCATATAAATATCTTCTTTGAGATAACCACATATAAAAGCATTTTGGACATCTATTTGATGAAGAGGCTAGTTTTGGGACAAGCAATGCAATAATAGTTCGCACCGTAGTTATTTTTGCTGCCGGTCCAACGTTTTCTCATAGTCCACATCATGCTCATGTTTGTTACCAAGGACCATTATTTAAGCTTGTATTGATCAAGAGTTCCATTGAAATGAAGTTTAACTGAATAAATAATCCATTTACATCAACTTGGACGGAAATTTGAAGAAAAAGGAACAATATCCCATGAGTTCTCTTTAAGAGACAAAAGTTCTTCCTTCATTATTTTGTGTTGACATTCAAACTTGAAGGCTTGTGAGTTATCTATTCGAATAGAACTAGTGGATAAAGTAGAAGAAAAACATACAAGTTGGGAGTACGATATACTCTAGTAGATCGTCGAGGAGGCTCATAAGGAACAAACCTTGAAGAAATCTCAGATTTTGGTGTGGAGCAGTCACAAGTGGCAGCTAGATTGAGATGGGGTAAAGTTGGCCAATGTCATTCATACAAAAATTCATGTTTGAACCACTTGGAAGAAGATGAAAAATCCTCAATAGTAGGAAGAAGATAAGGAACAAAAGATGACTCAACATGAGTAGGAAAGAAATATTGATTCTCAAAGAAAACAACATTTCTAGAAAGACGAAATTTGTTAAAACTTGGATCATAGCAAATAAAATATTTTTGTGAAGTATAACTCATAAAAGCACATTTAGTACACTAAACAGAAAGGTTATTGCATTGAGAAGAAGGGAGATGCGCCAAATAAACACAATCCACTGTATGAAAATTATGATAGTTAGGATTTTGGTGATACAACACAACAACAACAACATACAAATGTAATCCCACGAGTGGAGTCTGGGGATGATAGATTGTATCAAGACCTTACCTCTACCTTGGGAGGCAAACAGTCTGTTTTCGGTAGCCCCCCGGGTTATAGAAGCACATATAAAAAAAGATGCTAGACAAAAGCATGACAAAGCATTCTGAAAAAAGGAATAGTTGCTACATCAAAATACTACGATAATCGAAGTACAAGAAATGGTGATAGCCTCCATCCTTGTCACTAGGACAAATGTCTCCTTATAATCTCTCTCTTCTTTTTTTAGTACCCCTGCACACTAACCTTGTTTTATTCCTTGTAATGGTACCTTGATAGTCAAGTTTGTTTTTGAAAACCCATCTGGTTTTTGTATGACAGTCCTATCCGTAGGCTTGGTTTTTAGATGCCATACCTTATGTCTCTCAAATTGCTGTAGTTTATCTTGCATAACAATGATCCTGTCAACATCTAGGAGCGCCTCTGTTATATTCTTTGGCTCAATCATCGATAAATCGGCAATGAAGGCACAAAAATTTCTATAGGCGCCGAAGATTGTAGTCTAGTGGTCAATAAAGTGGGTTAAGAACCATGAGATCTTAGGTTCAAATCCTAATAAAGACAAAAAATACTAGGTAAATTTCTTTACATTTGCTCTAGCCTTGGTAGACAGAATTACCTGATATTTCTTGTTAATGGGAGGTGACAAATATCCTGTGAAATTGGTCGAGGTGTGCATAAGCTGGCCTCGACACCACAGTGAGTAAAAAAAAAGTTTCTAGCCTTAGATATTGCCATTACCCTAGAATCTAAAGAAGTGATGACATCTCAATTGGATGTGCCTTTTTGTGCTTTTAGTTGCTTCCTTGAATGACAGAGGGACCATATTCTTCATCCTATCTACTTATCCAATTCTCCATCTGTTGTACATCATGCTCAGTTGTCAGCTCCTGGAGATTTAGGAGAACCAGGCTCTTGTATAGTGCCTACTTGCTCAGCTGGGTCTGAGGAAGTTCTTGATTTGATTCATTGCCATATATCCGTGTACAACCTATTTCTCTTTTATCATTATCCTCCCGGAAGCTCCTTTTCTTTTCAATCAATCAGATTTATTGAGGATTGCATGGATATTTTCTCCTTATTTTCATTGAACCTGAGTTTTGCAATTTATGAACCAGGATAGAAGTTTGCATGCTGTAATCTGATGAGTCACAACTATAACTCAATTTTATGGACTCGAAGACTTAATGTTTGAATCTTCTGAGGAGTTATGATATCTTCTTTGCAGATTTCCTTGTATTGTTTTCTTTAAAGAACCATGTTCTCTGGTGTTGTGATCTGGGACATTGTATTCACCTGAAGTAAGTTAGTAACAACAACAACATACCCAGTGTGATCTCGCAAGTGGGCTCTGGGGAGGGTGAAATGTATGCAGACCTTACCACTACCTCATAGAGATAGAGAGGCTATTTCCGAGACGATCAAGCCCCATAAGCAGAAAATACTAGATATGGAAATAAATGGAAAGAACTTAAAAAGGACGAACGACTAATAATGAAAGAGCAATAGTACGTAAATACAAAGTAACAGTAAAAACTTTAACAAAAAAAGCGACGAAACATAATACTGACAATGGCAACATAAGATAAAATCGACTACTCCTACTAACCTACTATATTACTATCCTCGCCAACCCGTTAGCCTGCTACCCTAATACACAACCTTCACTTCTTTCTGTCTAAGGTCATGTTCTCGGTGAGATGAAGTTTCGCCATATTTTGTCTGATCACCACCCCCAATACTTCTTCGGTCTGCCTCTACCCCTCCGAGTAACACCAAACTCCAACCTTTCGCACCTCCTAACAGGAGCATCGATACTTCACCTCCTAACAGGAGTATCAATACTTTTTCTCTGCACATGTCCAAACCAATGCAGTCTCGCTTCCCTCATCTTGTCGGCCACAGGAGCCACCTCGAACTTCTCCCGAATAGTCTTATTCCTAACCTTATCCCTCTTGGTATGTCTACACATCCATCTCAACTTCCTTATCTTTGTGACCTGCATTTTTTGAACATGTGAGTTCTTGATTGGCCAACACTCTACCCCATACAGCAAGGACGGTCTTGTTAGCATGATGGTAAGATCATAAGAATATCCTACATGATCTACATTTAGTGTAGAATATTGTATACATTTAGTGAAGATTATTATGTAGCATTAGTTGTAGAATATATGCACATTAATTTGTAGGATTTACATTAAGGAGAGAATATTTTCTCTTGTGTATATATACTGATGTATTCTTATGTATTTGAATTAATGAATTGGGACAAGCATTCCTTGGTTTCTCTTGTGTTTCTCTGTTCTTGACATGGTAACAGAGCCTTCTCTTTTTTTATTCATAGAGTCTTTGATCTGTAGTAACTTTCAAATATTTTTGGAAGTTTTTGTTTTTGTTGTTGTTAATCAACAATTAGTCCTAACTGTTTGGGGCTCTTGGTCTTTAATTTTCTCGTCATTTATTCGTATCATTGTGTTTTTGAATTTTACTATTAAAAAAAATAACTTCACATCACTTTGAGTCATTCAATGTTTGTTTCACCGGAAAAAATTACTCCGCTTGGGAATTTCAGTTTCAATTATTTGTCACTGGAAAAGAGTTATGGGGCCATATAGATGGAAGTGATCCTACTGATCCTACAAAACTAGGTCAATGGAAGGTCAAAGATGCTCGGGTGATGACATGGATTTTAGGGTCAATCGACCCTCTCATTGTTCTATCTTAGGCCATATAAGACTGCAAAGGCCATGTGGGATTATTTGCAAAACGTTTACAATCAAGACGATAGCGCAAGATGCTTTCATCTAGAGCATGAAATTGCTAATTACTCTCAAGGAGGTGATGACATGGATTTTAGGGTCAATCGACCCTCTCATTGTTCTTAATCTTAGGTCATATAAGACTGCAAAGGCCATGTGGGATTATTTGCAAAAAGTTTACAATCAAGACAATAGCGGAAGACATTTTCAGCTAGAGCATGAAATTGCTAATTACTCTCAAGGAGGTCTTTCTATTCAGGATTATTTTTCTGGATTTCAGAACTTATGGGTTGAATTCACGGATATTGCTTATGCTAAAATACCTGTTGAATCTCTCCCTATTATTCAAGCAGTTCATGAGCAAAGCAAGAGAGATCAATTTTTGATGAAATTGCGATCTGATTTTGAGATTGTTTGCTCTAACTTGATGAATCGTGATCCATCTCCCTCTTTGGATGTTTGTTTTAGGGAGTTACTTCGTGAAGAGCAACGTTTTCTCACACAAAATGCTCTTAAGCAAGATATTGTTCACACTGTTGCATTTGTTGCTCAAAGAAAAGGAAAAGGCTGGGATATGAGCAAGATTCAATGCTACAGTTGCAAGGAATATGGTCATATTGCTAGCAATAGTATGGTAAAAAGTTTTGCAATTATTGTAAACAACAGGGGCATATTATTAAAGAGTGTCCCAAACGTCCTCAAAATTGTAAGATCAATGCTTTTCAAGCTGGGATAAATGGCTCAACTTCTGGTAATTCAGTTTCAACTGGAGCGGCTAAACAAGTTCTTACTCCGAAAGTGGTACAACAAATGATTGTGTCAGCCCTTTCAGCTTTGGGATTACAAGGTAACGATATTACATCTAATTTTTGGCTT
>JAABOM020000007.1:19755527-19769933 GCA_011800125.2 Solanum clarkiae
GTTGGCGTATATTTTACCCTCCCCAGACCCCAGTTGTGGGATTTGACTGGGTATGTTGTGTTTTTTTTTTTTTTCGAAATTGGTAATTTCTTATATTTCTATATAAATGATCAAGATCAAACTGCGCATCGATTGACTTGCACTATATTTACCTCAAATGAAAGGAACTGAAGTTATTCTAGTCTTCCAGAGGGAGTCTAATACATCTAGAATGTCAACAGTTTCCACCAAGTGAGAATGTCTACACCAAAAACAGATGAGAAAAATTCAATTTCATTTTGATCTGTTGGACAGAATTGCTCCTATTTTCAAAACATCTGGAATTCCTCTCTTTCCGTATTGTCCACCATATACAAGCTGGAACCATTCTCCATCTTCCTGTCTCTGGCCTCCAAATCTGTTTCTTCCCAAGTTGCTTGAGTTTCAGAAATCTTTCCGGGCATTACTCATGTGATACTTCTGAGTGCGAGGAACATCCTCTATACTTGACCTGTTATCTTGCAGTGGTGGAAAAGATGATTTACTGTCCTGCAGTTTCCCTACTTAGGCAGCATCTGGGGCATCTAGTAATTCCTCTTTTCATCAAGTTATCTTGACTAAGAACTTCTGTGGCCAAAAGCCAGACAAAACATGAAACGTTATATGGTATCTTAGTCTTCCAGATGTGCTTCCAAGGCCATTCTACCTTTTGATGATTGGTTTGGTTCATGTTTTATCCGAGCCACTTAAGAGCATGGTAATTTTGGTTATTAACTTTTGTGGTACATGCCTACACCAAGGTGGTTACGAGAGACCTAGTTAAATACTCTAGGTGGGTTGGGTTTATTGGTGGTGTACTACACATATAATATATAGATGTTGAGATCAATTTTGGTTTGTTTGATTAAATTATCTAAATATCATCTGATATAGTATAAAATAGAATGGCTCAAGTTCTCTTTTATGCGGTTGCTAGAACCATGAACAATCTGTGTTTTTACTTTCTGTTTGTCTGGTGGTAATTTATTGATTCTTCTAATTTCTTCTTCTTTAAACTGGTAGTCTTTCTGATCTAAACTTTTAGCACAGTTCTGAGCTTTTTGCACTTTGCTGGCCCAGGGTCCGATAGATTTTGATGACAAGAGTAGCTTTGAATATCTGTTCAAGGACTACTTAATGGATTTAAAAGCAAAGCTATCTTTATCTTCAGATGAAATTGCTGATGCCAAAAGTCCTCGGAAGGTAGCTGATATGTCAGCTTCTAAAAAAGAACTGTCCGAGGCACAATTTGACTATAATGATGATGGAGGTTCTGGTTCAGATGCTTCTGTTGAGACATTGGAAGCCAGTAAAACTAAAAGAAGAAAGCTAAGGAAACGTCCGAAATCTCTTGGAAAGGAAGAAGATGCCACAACTACAGCTGTTACTATTAGCGAAGGCTTCTCCACAGCTGGCACCACTGAGTGGGCATCTAAAGAGCTGCTTGAATTTGTTAAGCATATGAAAAGTGGTGACACTTCTGTTCTTTCTCAATTTGATGTGCAAGCTCTGCTGCTTGAATATATCAAAACAAACAAACTGCGGGATCCTCGTCGTAAAAGTCAAATTGTATGTGATTCAAGACTTGAAAGGCTATTTGGAAAAGCACGTGTTGGGCACTTTGAGATGTTAAAACTACTTGAATCTCATTTTCTTATGAAAGAGGATTCTCAGACTGATGATGTTCAAGGTAGTGTAGTTGATACAGAATTTAATCAGTTTGAAGCTGATGCTAATGCTGACACTCTTACAAGGGGAGTCAGAGACAGGAAACGTAAGCGTAAGAAAGGTGAAAATAGAGGGCCTCAATCAAATCTTGATGAGTATGCGGCTATTGATGTGCATAACATCAGCTTAATTTACCTAAGACGAAAGTTGGTGGAGGATCTTCTTGAAGATGATGAAAAATTCCATGATAAAGTTGTTGGAACCTTTTTGAGGATACGAATTTCTGGTAACGCTCAGAAGCAGGACCTTTATAGGCTGGTGCAAGTTGTAGGTAATTACATTTCGTTTTCAGGACATTGCTTTTGCACCTTTCTTTTGTTTTCTTGCTTTTATGATATCATTATGTACATGCATTTTATTTGAAGCTCCTCAACTTCTTTTTCTGAACAATTTGATCCTGGCTGTAGGTACAAGCAAAGCTACTGAACCATACAAACTTGGCAAGAGGACAACTGATATTATGCTGGAGATCTTAAATCTGAACAAGACAGAGGTTTTATCAATCGATACAATCTCAAATCAAGATTTCACAGAGGTGATTGAATATGTGTTTCACGTGTTACATCATGATGTACAGTTTGCCAGTTTGACATTCTGAAATTGGTGCAAGATAAGGAAAATGGTAGAAAAGAGAGAAAAGAGTACCTGGATACTAATTGAAATCCTGATGAATAATATAATCAACAGAAAAGAGAGAAATTTCTCACAAATTTATTTTTTTCTTGTTTTCATGTCACAAGCTTTTGATTACAAATAGATTAAGGAGAAGCTCAATTTTTTGGTAAATTTTAGGTAATTCAAAAGCAAATTTCTGAAACTTGGCTCAGTTTGCAACTTGACATAATTATGTTAGGTGGTTTTAACCCCCTTGACTACCATTTCCAGTATCTATTCTCACTGAACATGCCAAGTGCCACGAAGATTGGTTTCAGCTCTTTGTTGGCACATGAGCTTGGAAGAAAAAGTAAGCCCCCATGTGGCTATTTGTTCCAGCAACTAATTGCCATATACCATGATTAGTTGATTCAACCACATAATATTTGTTATTATTCTTTTCCCCTCTCTTTTTTATAGGCTTTTAGTCATATGTATTCCCCTCTTTGAGTGTGCTAGTAATAAGCTGGGAAAGTCAAATCCATCAAGGCGAGGAAAAAGTCGTTTGAAAGTAGTCCTCCTTGAAGTTCCTTTTAATTGAATGTGGTAAGGATAAAGAGAAATGCAATCTCTGAATCTCTTACATTCTTTTTTGTTTAGAGCACTGGATTTAGCCCAAAAACTAGAGTTGCAATCAAACTTGTTGCAAATCTATTCGGAAAATGGAGTTCCAAAGAGCAAGTATAAACAGATCTTTTTAGTTGAAATAAATGCAACTTGTTCAAAATATAGTGATGGTCAAACCAACTATGTGGTATGGAGGAGTGTTGACCGGTCAAGAACTTGCATGCCAGGAAAGTGAGAGTAGTGAAATTGAGGATGCTGAGATTGATGTGTGGGTATACTAGGAGAGAGAGAGTTAGGAACAAAGCTATCCGGGGCGGGGGGGGGGGGGGGAGTGGCCCCTCTGTGGGCAAGATGAGATGGTTTAAGCATGTGAAGAGAAGCATAGATGCACCAGTGAAGAGGTGTGAGATGTTAGTTATAGTGTATATAATGAGAGGTAAATGTAGACCAAGAAGTCTTGCGGAGAGGTGATTAGACATGGACATGAAAAGCTTTCAACTTATCGAGGATATGATCTGACATAGGAAGATATGGAGGTCGAGGATAGGGTAGAAAGTTAGTAGATAGTCGAACATTGTCGAGTTCCTTTACATGTAATGTTATCTCCTACTATCTTATTCTTCAACTTTTAATATTACATGTTTTCTGTGCTTCAATTAGTGTATTATTTGTTGATATTGTTCTCCCTTTTTTTTAGCATGATCTCTTTACAGTATGGTGGTTAGACCATCTCTGTTGTATGGGGTGGAGTGTTGGCTAATAAAAATGTACATGTTCAGAAGATGCATGTCGCAAAGATGAGGATGTTGAGATGGATGTGTGGTCACACCAGGAGTGATAAGATTAGGAATGAGACCATTCGGGAGAAGCTAGAGGTGGCCCCTCGAGACTGTGATGGTTTGGACATGTGCAGAGAAGGAGTACCGATGCTCCTGTTAGGAGGTGCCAGAGGTTGGTTTTTGGAGCTACACGGAGGGGTAGAGGTAGACGAAAGAAGTATTGTGGGAGGTGATCAGACAAGATATGGCAAAACTTGATCTCACCGAGGATATGAAGTTAGAAATGAGTGGAGGTCGCGAATTCGAGTAGTATGCTAATTGGTTGGTAGAGTTAGGTGGATGTCTGGCCTTGGGGTATAGTAGGGTAGAAGGAATAGTCGTGTTTAGATCACTGTTTGTCATTATCTGTCGTATGTGTGTTAATTTTATTGTATTTACATATTTTTATGTGCTTTTCGTTATTAGTCGTCCTTTCTATTCCCTTTCTTTTCCTTGTTGTCATATTTAGTTTATTCTGCTTAGGGTTTTTGAGACGAGGGTTCCCAGGAAACAACCTCTCTAATTCTATGAGGTAGTGGTAAGGTCTGCGTACATTCTACCCTCTCGAGATCCCACTTGTGGGTGATCTCTTTGCTACTATATTTGCTTTATATACTTGGTTTTTGATATGCTTTACTTGAGTTCAGGGTCTTATTGAAACTACCTCTCTATCTTCATAAGGTAAAGGTAAGCCTCAGTACCTACCAGCCTCCCAAAACCATTGTGGGATTACACTAGATATGTTGTTTAAAATACAGAATTGTAGTTCTGCTAAAAAATAAATATAGAGATCCAGCCTAAGTTGCTTGGACTTTTCACTTTCGGTGCTGCACTTGTGTCGATACAATATGGACGTGAATGTGGGTGTGGAATTGGTATATGATCTGGGCAATTGGTTTTGTGTACTTCGACCAAATTTAAGGGAGAAATTTTTGGATAGGTTCAGTGATTTCTATAATCTAAATAAAAACTACGGTGAGATTGAAGAAAATGGAATACCTTGTATTTATAAATTTCTATTGTTACATCCTTTCCTTTTGTCTCCTTCCAAAGTTCTCCCCTTGATCAATATTTTTGCCTAAAGTTTTCCACGTAATAACTCATAATTTAGGTTTTGTAACTCTATTTTTAGATATTTGAATTATTTTTCGCCAAATCCTTGCACTCGTATCCGTTTCTCCGGAATCTTAAAATTTAGATCATACATGATCCAACCCCTAGATCCGCATTTGTATCTGAGACCCGCACAGAGTCCTACCAACTTAGGTTCCAGCTAAACTTGATGCAGATTTTGCTGGAAAAAATGGATTATCAATATACGAGCAAGTTTAAATAAAAAAGAATAGATTCATTGAAAAATAGAGTTCTGGTCAAGCTTGTTACATGGATTACCAAAGTGTGTGAGTTTTAAACGGAAATAATTTTATTTGAAGTAAAATGAAATGTTTACAATTAGAAGTTAGAACTGTTAGCTTCTCTCAAAAAACAAAAAGAAGTTAGAACTGTTACCTTGTCTAAAACACTAATTACCATCCAATCTTTTTAAAGTTATGGTTGGAAAAGGTGATTAATATATGCAAGACTAAAAAATAATAGAATTTATTCGAACTTCAAAAAATCCCACATGCTTGGGGTGTGAAAAACCCACCAAATTTTCATCCAGAGTAGAAGTAGACATTGAAAATTGTAACAGTGGTAATAGAAATCTTGAATAGTCAAAATGTTTAAGTTGCAAAAAAGCGAAGTTGTAGGAAGAATTTTAATTTGTAAGCCTAAATTTTATCTAACATAGAAGTGAAAGCAATGTAATGAAGGTCACAGAAGTTCTTATCATGATATAGTGAAGCTTCTTGCTATAATTAAGAGTTTTCAGGAGGACTAAAAGTGCTGTTTAAAGCAAGGCCTCCAGGGCACCACTGGAGTTTGACTGTTTGGCAACTGGAGGGGGGGGGGAGTGTTTTTGGAATACTAGGGATTGCAGGGGTCACCCGTGGTTAAGTTTATCTTTTCCATATCTACTTTTTCTGCATGCTTTACAATGCCGTGCTTGGTATCAACCACTTCTCCTTGTCTTTCTATATGATCTTACACACATAAAAGACCTTCCTTTGGTGGGTGGAGTTGGGAGGCATCACTCCCCATTCCCAAGTAGAACCCTGGAATTCAGGCGTTGCGTGAAAGAATCCCTTAAGACGAGGGAGAGGGTTATATTGTGATGGAGGGGAGAGGTCATCACTCATCCTGAAATCCAGTCATTGCATAAAGGAAAATCCTCAAGACGAGGAAGAGACAGCCAAAAATGAAAACATGGAAACAAGAGGGAAAGGTTTATGTGTCAACCAGAAAGTTTGCCCACTACATTGGTTTTTGGGTTACTTTTTTAGTTTGAACTCGATTAAAGATCATTCCCAGACTCCCAAAAGGAATTTTTATAAATATTTGCCTAACTGGCGTATTGTTTTATCCATGTTGCTCATATGTGCTACTTTTACTTTTATGATCTTTGCCTGTCCTCATGGAAAAGAAGCAATGATCTAGAAGCTGGAGTTGGTATTGTCTTCTGTTCATCCATATTAACACCTTCATGGTGCAGCATTTAATGCAGAGACAGACCTACATGTAAAGGTGATGGGTCACCGACACCCGCAAACTTTGGAAGAATGTCAATATTTACATGTAAATATGTTGAAATAACTGTCATATAGTAACTGCATTCCCGTATGAATAAAGAATGAGCTGGTGCACAGTCTAGTGGTTGCCTAAAGTCTCTCCGCGGGAGAGATCCAGGTTCAAATCTGGTTTTAGTCCAATTTACTTGGTTATCAGGCTCTCCTAGCCTCTCAAACATTTCCTTTATATTTTCCTTTTTTTTAAAGTTTTTTATTCCTTTATGCTGATTTTTACGCTACCTTCCTTTTCATTTCTGAAGCTTTTGTTTTTCTTTTGTTCTTTTATACTACCAATGCTCTTTCAACCTTAGTTTAAATAAGAGTTGAATTTAATTATTTAGTGTGTTTTGATTTGCTTGTTATTTGATATTATGAAAGTTGTGATGGCTTTCTAAATTGCCTATGATTATTTGTTACTAATTTCAGTATTTTTGAAATAATAATATATAAGGAAGAGATTAATCCCATGAAATGCGAAAAGAAAATTATAGAAGTGAACTATTCAATATAGAAAAAACAGAGAGATGCTTTTTCACAAACCAATCTGATTGATATACGTACTTTTAAGAAATTTAAAAACAATTCTTTTATCAATCTTCTTTTAGTTCTATTCAATAAAACCGAAATAAGAGTGAATGAACTTAATAAATTGAACTGATTTTGGACAATAAATTGAACTGATCTTGGTCCATTGATCATTTCACGAATTTGTAAATAAAAAATTGATTACACTGAATTGAAATTAACCGCAAAGCGATTGACGGTTTTCATTATTATGATTAGTTATAGATTTACATAGACTGAAATGGTGCACCCACGACTGTTAAATCCTAGGTCTGCCTCTGCTTTAATGAAATCATACTTGTCAAGAAATAGTATTTGTATTCTGTTCAAGCTGTTGACATATATCTTCTTCTGACGTTTCAGGAAGAATGCAAGCGTCTGCGGCAGAGTATAAGATGTGGACTCATTAACAGACCAACAGTGGTATGATGCAGCCTGATATTGATTAGCATTTCAGGTTTGCATTTATTTTCATTTCTGCTGATTAACTTGGCTTATTCGCAGGGTGATATTCTTGACAAGGCCATGGAAATACATGCAGCAAGAGTTAATGATGTAGGTGAAATGGAAGTTCGTTTGACTATTTCTTTCGATATAAATAGGATAGTCATTTAAATATGTGCCAGTAATTAATAAGGTAGAAGAAAGTTATTCATCAGCTGGTTAGAAGTTCCTTTTACGGCAGATCCTTTGTTACATTCTTGGAACTGGAACCAAGGGAGTTTCTGTCTTATTCTGTGTGGCTGTGTATTCTGTCCCTGAATACATGTGCAATCTCATGAGTTACCTTGTCGAAATCCGATTTACATCTGCCTCTTGGTGGACTAGCGAACTGTTTATTTGACCTCCGGTGCCTGGTCCTTGACATACATTTATTCTACTTTTATACTGGGTAAGAAATCCGATTTACATCTGCCTCTTGGTGGACTAGCGAACTGTTTATTTGACCTCCGGTGCCTGGTCCTTGACATACATTTTATCTACTTTTATACTGGGATTTTTACCCCTAATATAAATAAAATCTTTACCTTACTAAAGACAGAAGTTCTGGCAGTTAGCACGTTGCAGATTAAGCGTCGGAGATGCTACTAGTGATGTAGGAGTTGGGACATTTATGAGAGAAAATAGAGGAGGACATATTGCAAATGGAAGAGGGAAATTTGTAGGTTTTTGATCTTTGTAACTGACCTTTTTTGCATTCTGAGGATTGGAGAAGTCTCATCAACAAATATAACCATAAACCTTTTGGAGTTCAGTTTTTGCATCCTAAAGGTTCACTGTTTGATTTACTGACTGCTCGTTTTTGTCCTCTTAGGGGTCGTTTGGTTGGGAATAAGTTATATTGGGATTAACTGAGGTATAAATGATGGGATAAATAATCCAATGACTATGTAAAACCTCCAATCAAACACAGGATAAAATTATCCTACATTTTATCCTTGTATTATTATGCCTTATACCTCACACCAAACGACTCCTTAGTACATAGTCATAGTTGGTGATATTTCATGGAAAGATGGCTACTACTTTCTGAGGGCCTTTGACATAAAAATTTCTTTTCCTTTTGTTATGAATAAAATTTATTAGGGTATGCTCTGTACTGATTGTGTTCTTTGTTTGCACTTCTAATGGATTCCTTCTGCTTGTGGTCATCCACTGTTGGTCTATCAACTTGTTCTAATATATCTTACATGATTCTTTTTGCTGTTGTTCAGTGGCTGGAATCAGAGTTACTCCGTCTCAGTCATCTTCGTGATCGAGCAAGTGAGAAAGGGCGCAAAAAGGAATATCCTTTATTCGTAACAATTTTATCATTTCTATTCTCTTCCCCTTCTCTCCTGCCAATATCAAACTGCAGTGTAATATTTAGTCTTCTTTGTTTTCATTTTCCTTCTCCGCGGCAGGGACTGTTGGTTCCACAAATTGTGTGAAATGCTAGGGCCTAATAATAAATTTTTTTGATATCAGAGAATGGATTAAAGTTTGCTGATGAAAGTTATGCACACTTCTATTTCTCATATGCACTTTGGGTTATGGACGGGTTTGCATTAGGATTCAGTCGCCATATCACTAGTGTTCTGTGCTCATGCAGTAATTCATGTGTTACCATTTTTACTCATATCTCCTTTTATTGTTATATGTTGTCCAACATAGATGGGTATATTGGTGCTATTTGAGTAAACTTATCCTCAATTTGGCATTGCTTGAATTTTGGACCTTGAATACTGTGTTGTCCCGATCAATGATGGACGATCCACCTAACAAAATGACCCTTCTAGAAACAATTCTCTCTTCCCCTATATATTGGTCTTTGCTTGTTGTATACTCCTTAACTGGTGATTACACTTAGAGAATGTGTAGAGAAACTACAGCTCTTGAAGACTCCTGATGAGCGTCATCGTAGACTTCAAGAAGTTCCAGAAATACATGCGGATCCAAAAATGGACCCGAGCTATGAGTCTGAGGATGAGGACATTGAAAGTAATGATACACGAGGTTTTATTAGTTCCCTTTCTTCATATGTTACAGATAATATGCCTTTTGCTATGTATAATTTGAATGGTGCTACTTCTCATGCAGATGCTTTTACGAGGTCTAGAGATTCAGGTCTTAACCGGAGAGGATGTGGGCCAGTTTCTCCAAGAAGCAACTTCCCTCCAAAAGATTCTTGGGGGGCTGCAGGAAAATTTTCTTCAAAGAACTTTGAACTAAACAGGAGTTCCTCTGGCAAAAACGTTTTGAGCCGAAGTGAAGATGGTGTGCATTCTGGAGGGGGACTCAATGAAGAAACATGGATGGAAGGAAGAGATAGGGAAGCAGAAACGGAGAAGCCGACTTCTACTGCTCTTTCTGAGCCAATGGGACGAAATAGCCAATTTTTGTCAAGAACAGAGTCATTCTCTGGTGCATCATCAGTTTCTTCTCCAGCTACACTCCAGGGTAAGGTTACAGAAAGTTCCATCAAGATCAATGAAGCTGAAAAAATATGGCATTACAAGGATCCTTCTGGAAAAATTCAGGGACCATTTTCTATGGTCCAGTTGCGTAAATGGAGCAATACAGGATACTTCCCTGCTGATTTGACAATATGGAGATCTTCGGATAAAGAGGAGGAATCTGTTCTTTTAACTGATGCATTGGCAGGGAGGTTTGAGAAAGTGCCATCAGCAGTTGACAATATACTTTCAGCAACTGTTCTGCAAAATCAAAATGGAGAGAGACCTCAAGTTGACCAGAACGTTGGATCTCAGAATTCTCGTCGTTTGGTTCCGTCTGGAGGTGGAATGACTTCTGGTGATGTTTCTGCTCTTTCTACCGAGAGATGGAGTAATGATGATTCTTTGAATCTCCCATCTCCTACTCCAAAGCAGAATACTGCCGGTTGGGTTGGAGGAGATGGGCCTTCTGTAGCAGGTGCAAATTCGTATTCTAGTGGCAATAGAGTTCTCCAATCTCCTCCAGCTATACCAGTTGATGGGATTAATACATCTGCTTCTGTTCAAAATTTTGGTGGGCATTCAATTATGGGATCGGAAAATAATTATGTGAATTCTGGTAGTGAATTTGGTCCTGTGCCTACTTCTGAGCAGGTAATTGCTGCACAGTCTGGGTATTCTTTGCAAAATGCACAATCATTTGCGGCTAGTGAACAACAGACAGCACTGATGAATAGCCAACTTGGTGCACAGCAAGCAGCTCTCCAGTCAGAATCTCTTAATATGCAGAACCCGAGTGTGGATGTTCATACATGGGTTGCAGCTGCACCTTCTAAGGGTGAGCCAAGCGTCTCTGCTGTGGCATCAGGGCAGTCCCAGGGATATGGTAATTGGGGTACTACGCTGTCACCTGTTCAGAATCTTACTGGGAATTTTTCAAATGTAGGTGCCTCAGTTTTGCCTCAACCTGATTATTGGAATGCACCAGCTCAAGGCAGCCAACAGATCATACAGCCTACAAGTATGCCTACTGTTCCATGGGGTGCTGGTTTGCAAGATAATGCAAGTTCTGCTTCAGCGTTAAGACCTGAAAATAACTCTGGCTGGGGTATGATGCCTGGAAATCCAAATGTGGGCTGGGGTGGACCTGTACCAGCAATCATGAATGTAAATTGGGGAGCAGCTGTTCAAGCAATGCCTCCAGGGAATGTAAATACTGGTTGGGCTCTTACTGGGCCACTTCCTGGAAATTCTAATCCTGGATGGGTTGCACCATCCGGGAACCCTGGGGTTCAGGGTGTGATGCCTGGGAACGCCAATCCAGGTTGGGTCTCTCCAACAGGGAGCGTTGGATCAACTATTCAAGGGCCTACATCAGGTAATGGATGGGGTATGGGAACTGGAACTCCTGGAGCACTTGCCCAAGGACCACCTCAAGGGGATTCCAATCAAGGTAGGGTTGCACCTACTGGGAGTCGGGGGGCAAGAAATAATGATCACCATCAAGATGGGAGATTCTCTGGTCCGAGGGACAACAAGGGTTCTCATGGTAGGAACTGGGATAGGCAGTCGTCTTTTGGGAATAGAGGGCCATCTAGAGGTGGGTTGAAGAAGAACGTCCCCTGCCCTTATAATATGAACAACCGATGCATAAAGGGTTCTAAATGCAATTATCTTCATGGCTAATGAGGGGGGAAGAGTAGTAGTAGGAGTAAAGTGATTTTGTACAGTGTTTTCGTCTCCATTTTCGTTAGTATATAGGTCATTTTGGTGTTCTATAATTGTAAACCTTGTGCAGATTAGTAGCTCCGCCCTCATCTGATCTGATGCAATTCTCCGAGTAGCTAGATTTATCCTCCTTATGTTATCATCTTCTAATAAAGCGAGGGCAAGCATTATCGCCAAATATTCTCCTATGATGCGATAGTTGCGCATGAAAATGTTTTTATGGATTTTGCTGTTCTAGACTCTAAATCATTGCATCTATGAGAACCCATGGATTTTGAGTTATCATACCGTTTGATGTCTCCAGGAAATAGCCTCTCTACCTAGGTATGTCCCCAGGAGAGGTAGGTAAGGTCTGCATATGTTCTATCTTTTTTAGACCCCATTGGGTATGTTATACCATTTGATGTCTCTCAGAGGGTCTGGGACAAGTGCTTTTTCCAGATATTGTTTATTTGAACCTGCTTTAAAGCTTTCATACTCTTATCAGAAAGGTGTGTGGATTTGACCACCTTAGTTTTTTTTGGGCTTGTTTTTGAGACTTATTGATTTTAGTTTCACAGGTAGTTGGTAGTTTACTATTATACCCTTGTTTTTATAATCTCCAAAGTACCCTTCTCCATAAAAGGCCCGACTCGAATTTCCTCCTTTTCCTTGTTCCATCTAGTTCTTTTCCGCCGTAGCTCATAAGAGTGACCTCTTTCTCATATTCCTTATCTATTACATTTCCAGTGATTTTAATGATTTCATTTCTCTTGGACTCTCTCTGACTAAGGAAAAGCAACATTTTATTTGCAGCAGTTGCTGGTGAAAATAGCTCCTTCAGCATTGTACAACCTAAACAAACACTACAACAAGTGGAGTTTGGAGAGGGTGAAATGTACTACCTTACAAAGGTAGAAAAGTTGTTTCCTGGGTCCTTTATCTAAAAAAAATTATAAACTAGATATGGAGAAAAAGGGATGAAGGAAAAGAAAGAAAAATCAAACGTCACAAGATAAACCAAAATAGACTGAACTGGAAACAGTTTCAGCTAAATACGTTGAAACAACAATTTTGAAACCAACAACTTCGTTCCGAAGAATCACATATTCTTAAGCGAGAAGATCAGACTGTTATTATTGAACTTTTAGCAACAAAGTCTGTTTCGTATAGGCTGGTTGCATTCATAAAAAAAATACTTCGCTAATGAAAAGGAGGGACTTGTTTTGCCTTCATAAAAGTTACTCTTGCTGATGAAAAAGGGTGGAATACGTTGAGAAGGTAAAAGGATAAGTAAACTGTGAAAACTTGAAAGAATCGACCGTAGAAAAGAATTACACTTTATTTGAAATTTTTAAAGTCGGAGTTGAAGTTTTTTTTTACCATAAATATTTAAATTAATTTTTTTCCACATGAAATATAATTTAAACTTGAAATTCAATTTATATGAGATTATTTTATAAGAATAAAAATTTTAAGTTAGATTTGAAAAAGAAAAATTTATAAAAGTGAAAAATAGGGCTTTAGGCATTTTCAAAATTCCAAATACAACTTCAAATTAATGAATTATATTTGAAATTATTATGATCAATCACTCATTTTTAAATAAAATTTTTGTTTTTCGAAAAAAGGAATTTCTCAAAAACCCATAAGCAGCATAAACTAGATATGACAAAAAAGAAAAGGAAAGGGAATATAAACGGAGACTAATAATGAAGAGCACATAATAATATGTAAATACAATAAAATTTACACACCTATGGCAGATAATGACAAAGATGATATAAACACAACTATTCCTGCTAGCCTACTAAACCTCAAGGCTAGGCTTCTATCTAACCCTACTAACCCATTAGTCTACTACTCTAAGTTGCAACCTCTACTCATTTCTATCAAAGATCATGTCCTCGGTGAGATCAAGTTTCGCCATATCTTGTCTGATCATTTCCCCCAAATACTTTTTCGGTCTACCTCTACCCCTTCGTGTAGCTCCAAAACCAACCTCTCGAACCTCTTAACAGGAGCATTGGTACTCCTTCTCTACATACGTCCAAACCATCGCAGTCTCGTTTCCCTCATCTAATTAGCCATAGGGGCCACTTCTAGCTTCTCCCAAATGGTCTCATTCCTAATCTTATCACTCTTGGTGTGACCATACATCCATCTCAACATCTTCATCTTTGCAACATGCATCTTCTGAACATATGTATTTTTTATTGGCCAATACTCCACCCCATACAGCAGAAATGGTCTAACCACCATTCTGTAAAACTTATCTTTAAGTTTAGGTGGAATCTTCTTGTCACACAATACTCCCGAGGCCAGAGTAAACCCCAGATATTTAAAGTTTTCCCTCTTAGGGATAAGTTGAGTGGCAAGCCTCACATCCCTCGGAACACTGAATTTGCACTTCAAGTATTCTGTTTTGGTCTTGCTCAGTTTGAATCCTTTGGACTCTATGGCGTATCTCTACGTCTCCAACCTACATTAACTTTAGTCAGAGTCTCATCAACCAGTACTATGTCATCTGCAAATAACATACACTATGGAACCTTCAACTGGATAGATCGCGTCAGCTCATGCATCACCAAGGCAAACAGAAAGGGCTCAACACAGACCCTTGATGGAGTCTCATCTCAACAGAAAAGTAGTCCCATCATTACTCTTCATTTATTATTATTATTATTATTATTATTATTATTATTATTATTATTATTATTATTATTATTATTATTATTATTATTA
>JAABOM020000007.1:19778442-19796153 GCA_011800125.2 Solanum clarkiae
TTATGGGTTTTGAGCTGAGGGTTTTAGGAAACAGCCTCTCTACCTCAATGAGGTAGTGGTAAGGTCTGCGTACAATCGATCCTCCCCAGACCCCACTTGTGGGATTTCACTGGGTATGTTGTTGTTGTTGTTGTTGTTGACTATTAGATTGTACAACAACTTCAGAACAACAACTTTAGAAGTATAGGGTAGAGAAATTTGAACCTCAACTTTTTTAATTTTCACATTACGTGATTCCTCACTCCCACTAACTTCACCATTCTCAATGAACCTAACACTTCCAATTTCAACAATTCTTGTACTATGATTAGGACAGTAAAATCTATACCCTTTTGATTTTTCTAGATAACCAATGAAGAAACCACTGATTGTTCTTGAATCCAGTGTTCTTTCTTATGGATTATAATTTCTAATTTCTAACGGGCAACCGCAAACATGCAGGTGCCTCAAACTAGATTTTCTACTAGTCCACAATTCAAAAGGTGTCTTTGGAACTGTTTTACTAGGAACCCTATTTAGTAAGTAAACGGCAGTCTTTAAAGCATATATCCACAAAGAAAGAGGTAGACATGAATTACTCAACATACTCCTAAACAATCAGTTTGGTCACTAAAATTCTCGCCGGAAATTCAAGTTCCGGCAAAGCTTCTCACCCTCTATCTCTCTATATATACACATATATATGTTGCATCTGCTTCACTCCACTTGAGGCTACTTTTTACACCCTCAAGTGGAATCAAAGGGTGTTGAAGAAGGTAACAAAACTTGGCTAACCTCTCGAGCAAACAGAATAACTTGTAATGCAGCAGCGGACAGCAAAGATGAAGTACCAAGGAAATCAACAGAGATTGCAGTATATGAAATGCAAGCCCTTGAAAAAGATCCAAAGAAATCAAGAGATGTCACAAGAACCTATTTGACGTCGGAAAAAGAAAAAGAAATGGTTCTTTCTCTTCATCTTTTTGTATTTCACCCATGCAATAGGATCAGGACAGCGAGAAGTAAAACTAGAGATCCTATCTGTGAAAAAGTTCTGACATCCAGGCTTAATATGTAAAAAACAGAACACGTGGTACAAAGCTCCATCATCAAAAGAAACTGTCAAATGTGGTGCTTCTTTATGTTCTTATTTACCACTAAACTATTTCTCTAATTTAACAGAAGGAACAGGAAATATAAGATTCTATAAGAAAATGTAACCGAAACTAGAAAGGGAAAATGCTTTGACCAAGGAAAATATGATTTCAGTCCATGGTGGTGCTTGTTATTTGCTTCACCGCTTTGATGTATCGATCACCACTTCTGAGTAGCAAATTGGGCAAGCCTGACACAGTAGTAAATGACTCAACAATCTGATATATATACAATGATGGATTGAAGGAAATAGTTTTGAGAGGGTTCAATTGATTACTTTGTTGATACTTAGCCATCTGCTTCCACAACCAGCATGATAGACATGTTTGCAGGGAAGCGTGACCTGCCGGTCATTTCGTTTGTACTCCATCTGGCAGATAACACACCTGGAAATAAGAAGGAAAATCCATCGGGATCAGTGTAAACGTTTCGGTACAAAACTTTGCCCCACATACTACACCAAGATAATCATGATAGAGTAATAATTTTTTGGGTAAATTAGTACTATAATAGATAAAGACGAAAAAAGAATTTCATCAATAACCCGTGGGGAGGAAAACAAACAAAATAAACAAATAAAAACACACATAGCCACATACATATATTAAACTACTCGATATGCACAAGAAGGCATCTCTTAAAGGAGGTCCAGAAAAGAATATGTGCAGGCAAAACATAAAAAAAGGCCATGATACCCCACCCAGGGAAATAGGTAATATAGAATCCTGTGGTAATAATATACATACACATAAAGCCTCTCCAGAAAGTAGTTGGTATTGGAGGAAAATCCATTCTTTAAAGGATAGCATGAAGAAATGGTATATTAATAATAGGTACAAACCCACTCCCAAAGGGAACTATTCTATTGCAAGAAGCTACATAGAACTGATAGGTGAGCAGAGACGATTCCCTATTGCTGAACTCGTATGGAATGCAATGGTCCAGCCAAAGCACAGGGTCCTGGTATGGCTTGCTGCACAAAACAAGCTCTTGACTAAGGACAGATTGCTTAAGATGAATATATCAATTGATGATGATACTTGCTGCTTATGTGATAAACAATTGCAAGAAACAGCTTCCCATTTATTTTGCCATTGTGAATGGATCAAAGAAGTCGCACAAGGGATTGAAGCATGGACATGTATCACAATGCACTTTGGGGAATTGGAAAGAGTGTTGCTAACTATCAAAAAGAAAAGATGTAACCAATTTAAGAAGGGCTACGTTGAAAGCAATATGGGGAGCATTGTACTACCACACCTGGAGGGCAAGGAATTGGAAACACTTTAAAGAATCCATGTACAACTGGCTGAAGCACTAGCACAGATAAGAAAGGATATCAGAACTAGATTAGATATGTTTTCTACCTTAAAGAGAGCACATAGCAATGGAGAGTTCATGTATAGGTTGCAGAATTAATAGTTTCATGTTTTCATGTTTCTTTCTTTGGTTGAGACTTGATTCTCGTGGCACCCTACCAGGTAGGTGGTCATGGAATTAGTTGCTCCTTAAATTGTGACACGTTGGTTGGTTTCTGGTAATAATACATTCACAGTTGTTGCCAAAAAAGAAAAGGCAAACAGTAGATACCTTGGACTATTTAGATGAAGAAGATTGTTCATGAGAAACATAAGAAGTCTTTACAAATATCCCAAATTAACAAAAGTTTATCAACTAAAGTAAGGATGACCTGGTCACATGCAGAAAACAACCCACCAGCCTATTATTAAAGAAGAAAACATAACAACCAACACCGAACGAGAAGTAAATGCACAAAATTTTAATGTCACAGCTAGAGGATAATTAAACATAATTTTTTCCATTTGTTGCCCTTATTTATAGGAAGAGATTCTCAATGGTTTGTATGTTTGATTTTTTCCATTTGTTGCCCTTATTTATAGGAAGAGATTCTCAATGGTTTGTTCTACCTTTCCTTTCTTGATTTCTTTCTTGAGAATAAGCCGCACTTAAACTTTGTGACTGGAAGCGAGGAGATTTGATCTTGAGAAAGGCCTCTGCTTTGAGTTCCGACAGCCTCCCCCAACTCAAGTAATTCCTGCAATTCAATCCACATTTTATCCAAAGGAATTAAAGCGGCAAGCTTTACTATGTCTCCACTATAAATATTCAGACAATCCAAAACAAAAAGAGTCCACAATATATCTCCAAATAATCCATGATAAAGCAAACTAAAACATTACTTATGGATCATCACTTAACAAGGATAGTGGAAACAGTCATTAAAAGAAAAGATCCTTGTTGTCTTCAATGAATTTCTGCAGATAAGAATGAAGAGTATGTAATGCATGTTTGTTAGTTACAACACTCATCAGCTACACTATTTCTAGCATGATTTGTCAAGAAAGTAAATGAATTCTCTTAAATAATAGTCTTGACTTTATGGTATACAAAAATGATGCAATGACAAGAACGAACAGATGTGAAAATTTTCATAAGGAGTTGTGAGCATCAAAATACTCTTTAGCATTTTAGTAGAATAGAAGAATAAACTCAACAATCTCCTGATATTTCATATTCCTTTTCTCCATTTTTCTCTTTTTGCACGTATTTCATTCAAAGGATTTTTAAGAAGCTTATGTTACAATCTCAACAAAAAAAAATGAATTTTTTAAGAAGCTGCAGATCAACTGATGCAGGAGAAGCTTCATCATGCACTAGCGCAGATATTCAACATATGTGGACAAAATTTTCAACATTACATATGTAATTTGTGCTGGCCAGTCAGAAATAATTATGCAAAGTATGTCAACTTCTAAATGAAGAACATGGCCAATGAGAATTCACAACCGTCCCCAAAACTTGTTAGGGACTGAGGCATAGTTGTTGTAGTTATTCTGTTAGCTTCTAAAGTTTTCAACTGTGTTTAAAGGACCCAAATATGTTTTAACAGAAAGTCTGAGTCTCCATAAATCATTGCTAGAGGACAAAAGATTTTGCTACATAAATTCTTATCTGGGGTACAGATTTCCCCTTGTTTCTCTCTTTTTCAAGATGAAAGCATTACCACCAAAGGTTCTAACATGAAATCCTGCCCTCTTAGGTAAATAGAAAACAATGACGTCTCTTAAACATCAAGGAAAATAACCTAAAGAGCTCCAAACTAACATACCATATCTTTGAAAATAATGGAGATTTGTTCCTATAACTTCCATAATATTGACAGGTCGAAGCTTATATTTTCTTATGATTAGAGAACACCCTCAAACAAGGAGCGGAATAACTACAAGTCCAAACTAGTATATCAAAATCCAAGAAAATCAGTCAATGTCTCTCCCTATAAGTTGCACAATATTGGTTGGTCTAAGCTTTATTCACTCAATTTATGTCTTGAGGGCAAACTTCAAAACCTACTTTGCTGGTCATCAGCTGCATGGAGTAATTCCTTATTTTAAGGACCTTTAAAGAAGTACAAAGCTAATAGAATCAAATTTTCCATCCATCTATGTCTGCTTTGATCATCTAATCATTAGACAGAATTTGGAAGAGGAAAGTAGTCCTAATCAAATCTAGAATCTGCAAGGTTATATATTGTAGCCCATGTAAATATTTTCACATCTAGAACAGACAACATCACATCATTGACCTTAGACAATCAAAATTTATTCATGCAGTATGATGCGAACTATATTGAACAAGATGCCAAATTTCTTGCTCTAGTATTTTTATTCCTTATTTTGGCCTTATTTCTATATATAAGAGTCAAGAAACTCAAAAAATCAATTGTTCTACTCCATCTTGACTAAATTATTCTTTTTGTTATACTCGTGAAGTGGTGACCAGCTTGTGCTCACCCTGACTAATTCCACGAGATACCTACTACCAACTTCTCCCATCTATTTGAGTCAAATATTTCTCTATGCACGAGCATGAAAATGACATTATTATTGGAATCCTAATCTTCCATTCAGGAAAAGGCTTACAAAAAGGACCTATGACATTCCCTCACATGATTAAGGATGTTTAATTCAACCTTAAGAAAACAATGTGGACACTATCAAAGTTGAACCAAGAAACAAAGTATCAGTTCCATCTTTCTTTCGACACTAAGCCACCGTTCTCATCAGCGATGCATGTCACATATGTCCACAACAACAATTAAGCCTCGATCCCAAGCTAGTGGAGATTAGTTATAGGAACCCTTACTATCCATTTCTCTCCATCTAGACTTATCTTACTCTAGGGATAATGGTGATAGAGAGCTGACAAAAAATACACTGTAACTTACAGGGCTCTTTTGTGTCGACCGGCATAGCTTTGAAAACGAATTCTCTGCCTTAATAACCTCTAAAAGAATACCGATATGAGATTCTGGTGTCTCAAAGTGGATTATGAGATAATGGTACTATCTGATGATGTAGAAGGTAATGATAATACAAGTCTAATAATTGGAGATGACAGAAATTCTACAAATCAAACCTCATAAGTCATGTTGTCAGGGTCGATACTATCTTGCCAAACAACCTGCATTAATTCACAACACAGATTAATGAAATAAGTAGTCAGTAGTTCTAACATCATAAGAGGACAATAAAAGCTTCTTCACCATCTGTAAAAGAAACAAGTATGACCTACTCTTACTCAGCAGCCAGTAGCACTTTCCAAAAACATTAGCAGGAAGAGAAAATACAAGACTCCTCTAGTTAGTATTACATTTTTACCTTTTCTTTTGGGAATGGTAAATATAATATTGCAATTTTTTCTTATTCATCAAAAGAGTGGTTTTAAAACTATTTAGCTGTTGTATTGTTTACAACAACTACTAACCAGTGGAATCCCACAAACAGGGTTTGGGAGGGATAGAACATACGTAGCCCTTACCCTCTTCTGCTTTAAATCATTACTATAGTTACAAACAGGAGCAGAGCCCCTATACTTTCAGGGGCTTCATCCGAACCCGCTTCGGCAAAAAATTATACTATTTATACATAATAAAAATAATTTTTTATGTATATATAATAGATATCGAACCCCCTTCGACTAGTTCGTGTGTTTATTTCTTTAAATTTTGAACCCCCTTAATTAAAATCCTGGCTCCGCCATTGGTTACAAACATAAAAGAAGTTTTATTCTTGTCGAAGTATGCAGATACTTTGAATAAGAAAAGCAGAGGTTATGGTGGATGTACATCAGCCAGACTAAAGACTGAAACAAAAGAGAGAAGAAACATAACTTGGCATAAAACTTCATACCTCACTGTCACGAGTATTAGTTTGACCCCTCGGACCTGAAAAAGAGCAAAGGGTCATGCTTATCCATAACTTAATGTATCACAAAATTAGGAAGCTTTTTATGAACAGACACAAGCAACAGTAGCAGAAAACAGAGACAAATGAGACTGCAAAATCAAAGGCATAAGGTCCAACACAAACATATCCCATACACTTTTTGCTGCGTTCAGATAGACATATATCCTTCTTAACTCTATCCCATCACCAATTTCAGATGCATAATCAATATAGTTGCAGCACAGAATGCATAATAGAAGAATGTGCTGGATATATGTTTCTCGACAGTCGCCTTACAAAAGAAAACTGTCACTATCAACTTTCAGAAATTGGTCTATGGAAAACAGAAAGAAACATATAACCAGTTGCCGTAAAGAAGAAAAAGCCATAGAGTTTGGAAAAATATCTGGCACTAAAGCAGCAACCTGTAGTTTTTGGGGACTACAGAAAGAAGCGGGGAAGTGAAATTAGAAAGTGTGATAAAGCAACCTTAGCATCTCTTTGACTTAGAAATGTATGATCTACTAGTATTTTGTACATCTTATCACTCTACACACACTTCTAACCTGTATTTACAGGCAAATCTTCAATTTAGTAAAAGATCTATCCAATCTAGAATCTTGGCACTGTGACCAGCTATTTCAGCATCCATACAGAATTGGTACTAAAAGAGATGGTCCTCAGAAAGACTGTAGCAGAGGCCCTCTTTAAAGAAACAGCAGAAAAACGTCTCAGTGCCTTCAGAGAATCATTTGAGTCAACTGCTGCAGACCACAGGACCAATTTCATATGATGAGCATGAATCATTCAAGGAGCTATCAGACAAGGATTTGTTTATTCTGTTGGATGGACTTCTCCTAACCATCCAAGTCAAATTTTGTTGGTTGACTAATGCACTTTGAGTGGGCACTGTGGAATACTCGTCCCAACATGAGGCTTATAGCTCAATGGCTTTCAAGGCAGCAAGATAACCATTGAAAGGTGAGTATTTTGATTTCAACTATAACCTTGATGCAAAAGAACAGTAGATCCCCGTCCTCAATGCTCAAAACTTTGGGAGCAATAGAGAGGATGTATTACAATCTAGAATTACAGTGTTAAGCGATTGAACCTAGTATAAAAATGGCAGTGAGATTATCTAATATTGTGTTAGCTAAATAACTGACAGATAATAGTAAATAAAATGTGAGCACACGGAGATATCTTTACAGTAGATGATCAATAAATTATTCCTGATGCATTGTCCCTGCAATATTTTATCATATATAATACATACACAAGGCAATAAAGAGAGGAACTGTTGATGATGTTTCCGCATACACAGGCTTTCAATATTCTAGCTTTGTGAGTTTTCTTTTTTAAAAGTTGAACATATCAACCACAGTAGGTAGATACCGATAGGAAGCTTACATTCCACAGAATTAGTGAGTGAATTGGAGCCCGAAATTTCCTCTCTATGCACATTTGCAGCCACATTTACAGTGGCGGTTGAAGAGTTCTCTAAATGTCTATCATACTCCTCGATTCCAGATACATGATCATTCACCACATATTCATGATCATAATCGTAATACGAGAAACTGCCTGCTTCAGAATAACCAAATTTGTATGGATTGGTGCTGATGGATGGATATAAACTCTCCTGCAAAAAACAGGTTAGTCATATGTCAGTGTTATTTAAAAAGATACTCTACTTTCCATGTTACTGACAGTTTGATATAGACGAAACCGAAGATACATGAAGGTACATATGGCAATTAATTGATATCCAAAGGTTTCTCTAAGGTCTTCATCTGCTTAGCTATTTGTAGCAGAGCTTCTTAGTTCGCTAGAGCAATTTGAAAGCTAGCGTCCTTTAAATGCAGCATAGTGTAGTTGCTAATTATGCAGTTGATACATGTTCTATATGTGCACTGAGGCGTGGTTATAATTTTTTTCCATGCGCGCTACTAGAGTAAATGTATGTATGTATAGAACAGCACATACTTAATAAACAAACTTCCACTTTCTCGTGGACATTTTTTTTAAAAGTCATGAGCACTGTTAGTAATATCTGCTTATCCTATCATGATTTTTAAAATTTCCAGGTTGCAAAGTTAATTCTACAAGTGTAAAACTAATCAGTGTTCCAATTGCACCCTCATTTGTACAGGTTATTTTGCACAATCCTGCATAACCGGGTAAAAGCTGGAAATATGGGAGCAAAATGGAAGTAGTGGAAGGCACGACATGAATACAGAAAAAGAATGATAAATTCCTGCAAAACTACTTAATACCTGAGCATAGGGAGGGTCGGCAAATATATAATTAACATGGTCATATGTAACACCTCCAAAGAAATCGATAAAACTTCCAACTGAATTATAAGGCATAGCACCATTTGTGTAATGAATTTCCATTTGCTGATTCCAGTTCATGGTGAATTACTATTCTGCAGCAGATTGCATATTCGCGATGTCAACTCTTAAAGCTAAAGCAGCAATGAAGACCAAAGTCTCCAAAAATCATATTTACCACTAATTCTTCAGGAGAGCATAGAGATGAACAATCAACAAACGAAACTCTGGTTCCAAGATAACAAATGTGGATCCTCTTCAGATTTGGCAATCCTATTAAAAGAAGACAATCAGTTTCTTTGTCATCAGTAAACCAAACCAGAAAGAATAGAAGACAAAAATACATATGTCATATCCTTGCAGATGCACAAAGATTAACGAGAGGGAAAAGCAAAGAAGCAAACACTTCATTATCAAGAAATTGTAACTAATTCTTTCAAACAGAAAATTACAATCAATTCAAGTAAACAACATACAACATATCCGGTGGAATCCCACAACTGGAGTCTGGATGTACCATCCCTCCGTAATCAAAATGATTGCAACAACAATTGAGCTAAAATTAACAACATATAGGCACATTATACTTGAGAAAATCAGAGCTAAAAGCAAGCTGCTCCATATCAAGAAACATCAAACAAATCAAGCAATAATAACTTGAAGTTGCAAAACACACACATAATTGAAAGAATAGATTTTTTTTCCTCTTATTCTCCAGCATTAACAGATTGCAACAATGTAGACGAAATTAAACATCAGATTTGTCACATTTTACATGAGAAATTCGGAGATAAAAGCTAAACACTCTGTGGCAAGAAAATTTCAAATAAATCGAACAGCAACTCCTGAAAGAATGCACAAGAAATTTGATACTTTCAGGTCTATTTGTTTTCCTTTTCGTTCAGGACAAAAGAGTTCTCCACGGATCTCAACAAAAATTACAACCATATATAGGCATGTTATACTTGAAAAAAAGACGAGCAAAACCAAATTTCAACTGAATCAAAATTCCTTTTTATTTTTTGTTAAATTATTTCCAGCATTTTCTCAGAAACCAAACGGATCGCAACAACAATTAGGAGGCTATTAACGCCACATTTGCTTGTATAAAGAAACCCAAACTCCTCGATAGCCTATCATCAATTCCCTTTTTTATTTTTATTTTTTGAAATAAAAAACCCGGCATAATGAAGAGAAAGATTTCAGTCAGGAACAAACAATTAAACCGGAATTTGAGTGGAGAAAGCGTTAGCTGACTGAACATCGAGATTGAGAAGGAAAACAGAATCAAACGGAAGATAAGGAGGTGAAGAAAGGAAGAATTATAAAGAGAATTAAAGAACCGACATTTGTTTTCTCGCTTTATTGAACGCCTTCTGCAGTATTCCTAGCTCATCAAAGTTGCTCTCTCCTTTTTTTCCTGTGTGAAAATGGCAAGAGAGAGAGAGAAGACGAAGACAGAGTTGCAAACTGAGTATTTTCACCTTTTCTCTCTCTCTCTCTACTCTCCTATAAAAGATATGCAATAATGTATAACCTATAAGCGCATTGTACAATTCCTGCTATTTTCTTCCCTACCCCTTTTTTATTTTTGTTTTTTCCTCTTTGTACTCTCTTTATACAACACATGCTTGTTACGACTTACGAGTAGATTATTACTATGAGAAAGGTTAAAACATTCTTTTAACTTGATATAAATTATTAATTTTATATTTAAATTAATGATAATTTTAAAAAAAATATTTTTATTTAACTAACTAAACTTAAATATATCTTCGATCACCCACATGGCATTGTAAGTGATCTCAAACCTGTAGGAGTATAGAGCTCTTAATAAAAAGTCGAGAGAAATATTGAAAACATCTCTAAAAAAGTATTAAAAACACTTGTTTCACAAACTTTTCGACAAAGAAAGGGACAAAGACATTGTGTGGGTAAGTTTGGGCATTCTGAGAGACTTCTGGACTTTGAGTATTGTACACATATTAAGGTTGCAAAAGTGAAGCATGCTACTCGTTGGATGAGCAAGGAAAAAGCAATAAGCTACAAGATCAGATGAGATTCTGATGGAGTTCTGAAAGAGAATGGATAGAGCGGGCCTGGAGTGGTTAACTGGTTAACTAGTTTGTTCAATGTCATTTATAAGACAACTAAGATGCCTAAGGAATGGAGGTGGACTACAATGAGTTCATTGTACAAGAACTAGGGTGATATACAAAATTGCAACAATTATGAGGATATTAAATTGTTACACCATATTATGAAAGTCTTGGAGAGAGTGATAAAAATGAGAGTGAGAAGGGGTGTATCTATTTTTGAAAACTAATTTGAATTTATTGTCATGATCCAAGGTAGACTCTAAGTGTGACATGGCGATCAGAACCTCAGAAGACCCTAGCTAAGTCATCTTAGCATATCCCACATGAGCATACATGACTAATTAAAGCAATCAGACTAAGGAATATGAATTGAGATAAAATCTCAAGAGAATCTCGAAAAAGAAAGTAAAGCTAAGCAATATGCCTGAATAAATGGACTTACACTTTGACATCTGAACATGACTTTACTAACATAAGCGACGACATATGGCAAGCTTCTGACTTACCCTCAACATAAGGAAAGAATATAGTCTCAAAGTAAAAATACGATCCAAAAATAGCAAAAACAACATGATAGGTTTGTCCTCAAAATATGCGGATTGACTAATCAATCTCTAAGGTAAATCTGAACTAACCACAAGTAGAGTGAGAAAGAGCATTTGGCCTTATATTATAAAACAGTATAGAAAAAGAAAGTATGTTTTAGTACTTTGAATATACTAAGTATGTAAGTAATTTGTGTAAATAAATATGAGATAGCATGAAACATAAAATGTGAGATGAAAGACAATAATTAAGTAAAGCATGAGAAGTAAACATAAATAAAGCTTATGGTCAAGGCATCAAAAGATAGTAAAAGCTTTGAAGGTAAACTTGATCATTTTATGGGATGTCAATCTTAGCGGCAATAAGAACATACGAGCTATAATATGGAATTCAATGTAACTCCCACGTTAAGAAAAGAGAGAATACTTTGTCAAGGTAGACTCTGTGAGAACCTTTAACATCATGAGGTATATGTCGATCCACTAGCTAAGCTAATAAGGCAACCTATAGGGGCACACAGTTCTGGGTAATCTATGAGGCTGCTATTAGGATTCCTTTGGGAAGAAAATCTTCATCTTTTGAAACCTTACCTCAAGTCTTCTCGGTGCTAAGTCAAATCCCAACAAAATAGATATCATAATTCAATAAATCATATCATAAACTTAAAATTATTAAGTCATCATTATAAATAGAATATCTCATTGAAACCTTGGTAATTCAAGGAATGTGATAATTATCTTTATCACATTTAGAATCCATGAGTAAGTAAACAAAATCTGTTCACCATCTTTCATTCTTTCTTTGAGGACTTCCATAAATTATAACTAAACATTTTTATGAAATTTGAGCGAAGTCCTTTATCATTCATAATCATAGTTCATAGTAAAACTAGAATTACTTATATGAGTTCATCTCAAATCATCTTTAAAATATGTAATTCAATGAACTCATGCATAGTCATAAAAAATAATATCAATTGAAATCATAATTAAAGAAATTCATAGTGAAATTCATGAATCCTAGATATCATTATAGAGAATTTACTTGTAGATCATTAAAATTATGCAATTGATATTAATTCATACGTAAATAGATCAATACTCATATTATAAAATATAAGTCATGTAATGGCATGAAAATCCTCAAAATCCATGAATTTCATACTTAAAATTTGATTGAAATAGTTGGGAATTTTTCGGGTTCCATGGGTGAAAGGGACCCATAGATGAATATCAACATATCTCAAGCGAATTACTAGAGGAAAGCTTGAGAATTAATGGTGGAACTTGAAACCCTTGCTTGAATTTGAAGAGATCCTTCAAAGAAGGTGAACTTAGAGAGAATTTAGGACTTTGAGTAAGAATTGGAAAATAAGGTGAAAGTGTAGCACAAAAATGGTTATAGATGGTTTTATAGGGGTAAAATGATGTAGTTTGAAGTATGGGAGGCTAGGAAGGGAAAAATTATCCTTGATTAAATTTTGCTGAACAGGGACAACGGACTAGGTCTACAACATCTACGATCCATGAGAAGCTTTCCATAGAAATTGATCCAAAAGAGACCTCTCTAAATTTCCACTAAGGACAACTTTTACGAGCCCATACTATCTTTTACAGCCTGTAAAAATTTCTCATGGATAAAGTTATATACCTTCTCAATCTGGAACAAATGACGACCAAGGACCACGATCTTTGGAACCACTAATGATCCATAAATCACACTCATAGAACCATTCGTAAATTTCTCAATTTTGCTAAGCATAAGGGTATTTTATGAGCCTGAATCATGACCTGTCATCAGAACTATGACCCATCCTATTGGGTCGTACAAAAGGTACTAAGGCTCCAATTTTGCCTATTACCAAGTTTCTTGTATGATACCCTCTTTCTATGGACTATATTTCCTTCTAAGATTTGTAATCTCAACTCGGAAAACTTGTCATTTTTTCAGAAAACCTTCTAAGTCATGGAGGCTATCTACAGCTCATGGAATTGTCTACGGCCTGTAGTTTAGATTCATGATCACTCCACCAGCATTGATTCCTACATTTTCTTTCCTGTTATGATTTTTCAACTTATCGAATATTACATTTATGTTTGGGTGATTGACCAAAAAAAGTTATCTCTCTTGTGAAGAGATTAATGAAAAAGTATTGGAAAAGAAAGAGGGACTTACATTTGATGTTCATTATCTTTAAGAAAGCCTATGATAAAGTCTTGAGGAAAGTCTTGTGACAATGCTCGAAGGCAAGAGGTATATTGGTGGTCTACAATATGATGATAAAGAATATATATGAGCATGCTATAATGCAGATAACAATGGTTGGAGAAGACTCAAGCACTTTCTTGTAGGGATGGAAATATACGAGGGGTAGACTCTTAGTCCAGCTTTATTTTTCTTTGTGTTGGATGTATTGATACGGGACATTCAAGATGAGGCATCATGGTATATGTTATTTAGAGACGATATATTACTTATTGATGAGATAAGCAAATAGAGTTAATGTTAAATTAAAGGCGTGGAGATAAACTTTGGAGGTTAAAGGGTTCATATTGAGTAGGAATAAAACATGATACATAGAGTACAAATTCAATAATTTGATGCATGAAGTAGACATGTAAGTGAGCTTTGACACTCAACTTATCTCCAATAGAGATAGATTCAAGTATTTGGGTCTACAATCTAAAGAAATAGAGACATCGATAATGATATCACATATCGTATTGGTGTGTGGATGAAGTAGAGGCTTGCCTATGAAGTCTTGTATGGTAAAAATGTATCATTGAAATTCAAAGATAAGTTATATAGAGTGATTTATAGGTCGACATTATTATATAGAACTGAATATAATGTAGGTCAGTCTAGAACTTTCATGTGCAAAATATTATCGAAGATAAGGATGTTAAGATGGATCTATGGTCATATCAGGAGTGATAAGATTACAAAAAGAGGTTGTCTAGGATAATTTGTAACCTCCATGGTGGACAAAATGAGAAAAACAAAATTGACATAGTTTGACCATGTGAAGAGGAGATGCTTTGACCTACCAGTGGGGAGGTGTAAGAAGTTGATTATAGAGAACATGAAAAGAGGTAACGGTAGGTGAAAGAAATATTACAGAGAGGTGATAAGATGAGATATGATGTATCTTTAGGTTAGTAAGGTTATGACCCTATATAGAAGGTGCGGAGGATAACTGTTAAGGCAGAACGTTAGTAGGTAGTGTAGTGTTGTCTTGCTTACGGTGACGGTTGTTTGCAAGGGTACTAGTTTCGTATTTTAATTATTTTTTTTTCTATTTTGGTTTTATTTCATTATTATTATTATTATTATTATTATTATTATTATTATTATTATTATTATTATTATTATTAATCTGTACTAGTATATGTTGTTTATAGTATTTCAATTAGCATATGATTTCATTATTATTTTGACTATTTTTACACTATATCTTGTTATTTGCACTATTCATTGTCTACTTCCTTTTTATATCAAGGTATCTTACACTTGAGCCGATGATTCTTCAGAAATAGTCTCTCTACTTCCACAAGTAATGATAAGGTATATGTAAATTCTATCCTCTTCGGACCCCACTTGTAAAATTTTATTGGTATGTTGTTATTTTTCCTCTTTTCAACATAACATAACAAACAATCTCTATTCTTTAAAAAATAACTGAGGGACTCCGTTGGTATATTTATAAATAAATAATATTTTTCATGTATTTTTTGTGAGAAAAGATGGACATTTGTCAAGTTATTTTTTTTTAAAAAAAAACATATATAAAAATGCTACCAAGTCCGTTGAATTTTTTCTATCATTTCTTATTATTATTTTAATAGTGTATAGGTATATAAAAATGAATATGGGTGTTCCTGATTCGATTTAAATCGATTATTGGTTAAAATCATAATGATATCAATTTAGTCGATTTTAAAGTTTCTAAAATCAAATAAAAAAGTTATCATGATTTGGTTCGATTTCTTTGATTCTTTCGATTTGAAAGTATTGAATTTATTGAAGACATACACATCTCGATAGACACAGTTACTTAGTATATGAACAATTCCCAAAAAGCTCCTGTGAATTCTATTAAGCAATAGTATTATATTTATTATTACACGAATAAAGTGATTTAATAAATAATAAAAAGTTAATTTTTTAAAATAACTTGTAGAATTTTTATATCTATATAAAAAAATATAATTAAAACAATTTAAATTATATATTCAAATAAAAATTAAAATCTCAAGCAGTTTCAGTTTCTCTTTTTTTTTAATAGTCAATTAAATTTTAACACAAAACAATAAAAACACACTCCAACTTCTTCACAAACTCTAAACCTATCCAAATTATCATTTATTTTTCAAAATATTTAATAAAAATAAAATTAAAACCACAAATTAAATTGACAGTTTTAAAACTTACTTTATGTGAAGTAAATCAAAGTGAATTAGAAAATAACAATATCTAAAATCCCTCACCCACTTACTTAACTTCCTATTCCCCCAAAAAACTCAACCATATTATTCAATGACTTTAACAACGTAACTCTCAGTCTTTTATTCAGTTTTTTTCAGTGAAAAAAATGCTCCTTAAAAATCATGGAAAGGTAAATTATTACATAGTTTTTATCTTTTTTTTTTCTATGTAGCTTACGGTATCAATGATCATACTTTATTTTAAAAGTTTTATATTTTGAAGAAGATCGGTTGATTATTATTTATTTAAAAATTTTAAAAAAAGATAATGAATTGATGAAGTTGCAGTCAAGTAATTTCTGTAATGAATATATGTAGTTGAAGAAGGAAAAACATATTTTTTTCATCTTAAATTAAAAATAGATAAATATTAGGATAAAAGATGTTAAAAAGAAAATTTATTCACCATAATAAAAAGATTTTGTAATCAAGATTTGTATACATATTAAACTAAAATATATAAGTGTTAATGGTATGATGACTTTCAAAGATACTTTTAGAGATTTAATAATTTATGTTATGATTATTAATTTGAAAAGATGAAAACTTGCTCAGGTTGAATAAAAAATTGTCGAAATAACTTTTGCATAGAAATAGTAATTTAGTTCTCTCCTAAAAATTGTGTTAACTATATATCTTTATAATAAGAATAGGCTATTAATATTTGACAATAGATTTTATTATTTTGTTACCAACAAATTTTTAAATGCAACATTAAAAATATTTGAGTGTAATGCTTTTAGAAATAGAAAAAAAAAGATTTTTATCAACTTAAGTAAAACTAGAAATCCACATCAGTAGAGCTCTAAATGAACTCCTACTATTTGAGATGATATAAATATATTTCGATACATTTGATTTACATTTTAAATAATAATAAATAATAAATACTAATAAATAAATAAAATACTAATAACAGTCATAGTAATAGGAGCAACAATAACAAGAAGAATCGTTATTATTATTAACTAACTGGGGGTAAAAATTTAGAATATGTTTAAATTTTATAATACTATTTATTCTTAATGTAAAGATAAAAATTAAAATCTGAACATAAAATAATTTTACATATATTGAGAGATGGGTTCGTTTGAATAACTATCCTACCGTTTCATAGTTCTAAAACTTTGAATATTGAGAGATGCTCTTGTTATTCCCAATAAGACGACTCGATGATAGATCGCTTCTTCCAAAGCGCGTCCCATTCGTTTTGCTCGCAACAATACAATAAGTTCTCCGGGTGAAAAAACATTAGACATTCCATATTCTGAAATCAACATTTTGATGTTATTTGACGTAAAATAATTTCTATATGCCTATTATGAATTTGCACCCCCTGAAAGCGATAAATCTGTTGGATTTTATTAACCAAAGAGATTCGGCTTTGCGCTATAGTTAGCTCACCACCAATCAAGAATCCCAAAGGAATTCCAAGAATTCTTGGTATATATTTGTTCCTATAATTAGACTACAAATTAATTTTAATTTAAAACATGATTATCTTTTATAATATTATTTTATAATTATAAGTTGAGTTTTGAAATTATCAATAAATTAATATTTATAATTACGTTTATTAATTGACCGCGCAACGCGGGTACTTATACTAATTCACTTAATATGAAAGTGAGGGAGTAATGCTTTGGGATTTGAACCAAGAACATGAAAGTTTATTTAAAAGGAAATCTACCATTATGCTAGACTTAGTATATTTTTTCCATCAATCTCGGATGGAGCCAAAAATTTACTATTTTTTGGCTTTGGATATGATGGAATAAAATAAAATGGTTCTTTAAACTGTCTGTGCTTCTTTCAATTGTGAAGTAGCAGTTAGTCAATGCAACTTTCGACGCTCATCATGGGTCA
>JAABOM020000007.1:19834520-19859801 GCA_011800125.2 Solanum clarkiae
CAGAGAAGCATTCAGAGATTAAAACAGGACTGTCTAGCTTTATATTACTTTTGGTGTAAACAGATAGTAGTAGAAAAATGTTAGGGAGATTAGTACAAGTAGAGATTCGTTGTAAGGATCCTGCTGAGGGGTCTGTGTATCTCTAACTTTTTGTAGAACACTACTTTTTTGTGGTAGTGTTCTTGTCGATATATAGAAGTAACTGTTACCTTTCTCAAAAAAAAATGCATTTTGGGATTTGTGGACATTTTTACCATTACATCATGTACAATACATAACCTTTGATGCTGGTAAAGAAATGCAAAGCTAGTCACCAGTACATGAAGGAAACTACTAATTGTTAGTGGGAACAGGTTACTGTATAGAGAACAAGTATTTCTGACATTCTCCAAATTCCCTATGATCAAGTATAATAACCTCAATATAATGACCTTTTTTTTTTGTTGTTAAGTACCTAGATAAAAAGTATCTCTTTATTCTTCTTTCCTTTCCTTTTGACAAGAGTCATATATGCAATTGTTTCCACCCAACAGATGGAAACTTAACTTTCTCGATCATTATGCTGAATATCATTCTAGTCAAGATTTATAATGTTTTATAACAGATAAGTGCAATTTACTTGCACATAAGATGACAAATCAATGATTTTACCTGATCAAATTTACGTCCTTGAATTACATCTGAAAGCGCCAGACAAGAAGCCTCTCGTGATCGCCAAAGTCGGGATCCACTTTGAGTTAAAAGATCATCCATAATAAGATCAAAATGCTCATCAATTGTCTTTTTTGAATCAGCAATCAGTGATCTCCAAATATGTGTCATCGCATCCTAAAGAAAAAGATAAAATAGTTCAAAAATGGGCATCATCACTACGGCCAGTAGAATACCAACTTCATCTAATATGAAAAGTAATTATAACAAACTGCACGATAAGCACCTTTTTTTGTTTTAAAGAAATAACTGTTCTTGTATTCAACCATGCTGTTACTCAAAATTTCACAAATACGAGAGAAACATAATGAAAGATTCTAGCAGGAATCTGCGACACAGTTCTG
Organism: Solanum clarkiae; assembly: GCA_011800125.2. NCBI lineage: Eukaryota > Viridiplantae > Streptophyta > Magnoliopsida > Solanales > Solanaceae > Solanum > Solanum clarkiae. Next base: position 19,835,576 of record JAABOM020000007.1, read on the forward strand.
AAGAGAAAAAATTGTACAAAGATGTTATCACCACTCTTTATGTTGTGGACAACAGAACCCAAAACCGAGTATAAGAATCTATAAAATTGAAATAAGAAAGGCGGGAGGGTAGAGAGATACATTTTGAAAGCTCTAAATACTCAAGCTGCAAATTCACAATTAAAGCTACCAAAAGGAGAGGGTGGACTTGGACATCTACCTTTTGAGTAATTTTAGAATAGAAAAATTACAAAAGATATATGTGAAAAAAGGAGCAAACGCTCAGTTGAATAAATACTTCAAATATGACATTAGAGCATCCTACTGATGTTGCAGTTGTGGTTCCACTAAAATTCTATGGATGAACAGTGGCATGGCTGCTAGCAATGTTTTCGGACATTCCACATGTGTCCACAGCCAGATACGGCAACCAGTCTAGAATTAACAAGTTTTGGTGTCATCACTAGAACAGATCTTATAGATACATGTTCATCTTCAGCTCCTCCCATCACCAGAATTGGCAAACTTAGAACTGTTTTTAGCAGTTGTGTCACATTTTCAGATTAGAGGACTTTCTCAGATGAATGTTTTCCTATCTCATGGAGTGCTTCATCCATCCTTCTACACATAATAGTGGCTTGTATATGCTCAAAACATCAGTTGTCAACTTGGTGGCATCATATCATGCAATCTATTAACAACTTGAGTAATTTCTGTTTGCAACAGTGGACGCACCAAGTGCTTTTTCCCAAGAGAAGTACGCAATAATATCCATGCAAAGGCTGAAAACAGTTCTCTTGACAGGCTAACATTCAACAATACAGACCCCTTAATATGGACTTTACTCAAATTTGGGGATGAATGAACTCTTTGTGCAGCCTCCAGTGCAAGCAATCCAGCATCATCATGACCAACAAGTACAACATACCCAAACAAAACGAGAGAAGCAGGTCAACCTGACTTTCTATCTTGTATGGATTAGGCAATTGATTCTCCTTCAGGTCTCTCTCACATGGCCTAGATGTCAATCCCCATCATGGCCTGTCAGCTGTGACTGCACAACCTACGTGTTGGGCTAGCTCATCCATCACCATTCTCCAAGAGCAACCTCCACCTCCAAAACATGCACTAGAACAGTGCCAACATCATCTCATACTGGGAATGAAAATCCCACCTTACCAATATCATCTTCATCACCAGTTTCATCTACGCTGAAACTAGGGATTTCTTCAGAAAGAACTGGGGAAGTTGGAGACACGTCTAAAAGAGGCAAAGAGAGAATGTGGGTATGAAATTGACTATTGTGGCACCTCCTAATATAATAATCACTTTTTTACAAAACATGCAATGGGTTAGCAGAAGAAGGTGTGAAAGACAAAGAACGGTAAGGTGAGCCAGGCAAGCAAAGTTTGTACTGGAGAGAACCCAAGGCAATAAATGAATGAACGGTCAAAATCACCAAGCAGTATAGCAGGGACTTCCCCATCCTCATGAACCAATCCTACATATCTTCTCCTCATATCACTCTCAGTTCTTGTTTTAGCTGTTGGAATTGGAGATCCTGGTACCTTATTATATGCAGGGCAAAATAACTTTGCACGGCAATACAGCTTTGGGGTCCAGTCAGTGAAACAAAAGCTTCATCCATGCTCGACAGCTTGTTCTGTAAGCAATTACAGTACATCCTAGAGCAAAGACTACTGAAGAAAGAAACAACACAGGCATCCCCCATGACTTTTTCAGATGAAGCCTTTGCCTTGAGACAAAAATGAAGCTTCAACCTCCAGATATGAATTGACAGAGAAAACACAAGTTGATAGAAAGAAGAATAACAGCAATGATGGAAGAGAATGCAACCGTTCCCAGGTATGGTCCATGTGAAACAGCAGGGCCGTCACACAAGAATAAAAATAGGTGAAAATAAGAGATCTCATCACAGAAACGAGAGGAATGCCCATCAAGGAGCTTTTGATTTTGTTTACTTTCATTTTATTGGCAGTAATGTTTTTGGCTGTCAAGGCATATCTATGCAAATGTTCTTTGAAACTGTAACATTATACGCATGTAAAGGTCGAAATCAACAGACTTGGTACCAAAACATCCCCGATTGCCACAATCAGTGGCACCGACAGTGCCAGCAACGATGCCAACATCGCCATGATGAAATAATCTTCAAAAACCTCTTCACCTTCTCCAACATTCCCTTTCCCACGGAAGCCAATATCATAATTCCAAGTTGCAAAGCAATACTGGCCGATAATATCTTCCTCTTCAGGTAGGGCTTCGTGAAATAATAGATTGAAGACGAAATGAAATTCTACATAAATCCACGCAACAAGGTGGGGCAACGGCCATATCTCGCCAGTCAGCGACAATGTTGTCTCAGTAGTGCACGTGTTAACAATTTTCTACAAATATAGAGAGAGGAAATTTTTGGTTTATCGCCAAGATTTGAACTGTTTTTCTCCCCACTTCAACCACCCCCCCCCCCAAAAAAACCCAGACACCTCCTCATCCTTTCTATGGTTATCTTCCGTTGCATGGTAACCCCTTTTTCTCCCTCTTAACACAACTTCTGAGAAAAGCAAAAGCATATAATAACAAATGAAAAATTTCTTAGTTACCAGCTAAAACTGCCAAAACAATCACAGACAGTAGGATATCAGCTTATTTTATACAAAAAATTAACAACAAATTGCACACGAACCACCTTTATTTACCTCTGACACAAATTCTGAGAAAAACATCATATCACAAACTAAATAGTTCACATATCACGTAAAAACAGCCAAGACAATATTTACGGTTGCTTGAATGGAATACTATTAAGTTAAGCCCCTGTTAAACTAGGAGTACACAGAACATCATCTTTGCACAAGCACTTGTATGGAAGTACCTGCACATTCTTATCAGGATCGTACTGATAACGAAAGAGTCTTGGAACTAGAGCATGCAAGTAAGGTTGCAGAGCATCTCCAGCATGCTTGGCTATCTTGGAGAATCCAAAGGCCGCGCCTCTTTTAGAATTCAAAGATGCCTGATAATTGGCTAAGTCCATGAACTTATAAATCATGTCTGGCTGCCCCATCTCATTTGCCAAGTTGCAAAGCTCCTTATAGGTACTTAGTTTCCCCCCACTCGGACTTTCACCAATTGTACCCTCTTGAAACACTTCAGAATCTTCTACAAGCTAGGAAAAAGAATTTGGAAGAAAAAAAAACAATTATAGAGCAACAAATGGGTAGTCATAGTATAAAACATGAGGAAACATTGTCAAGAATTAGAGCAAAGATAAAAGCAGTCATCAAACCTTAACAGCTCTTTTCCTCTTCCCAGAACCAGTAAGAGTGCCAACAAGAGCATTCACTAAGCTTTTCTTCATAGAAGCATCACCAAGCTCATAAACAACACTAAGTCCTTGAGATGCCAGCTCCTGTGTAAGCTCATTCTGCTCCGCCAGCAGGTGAGAGAAAGCTTCCTACAATAGTACAAGAGTCAGTGGCTCAAAAGCCTCTGGTAAATAGTTTTCTTCGGAAAAATCAAAATATAAGAAGGTTACTTTGATTTCTATAGATAATTGCAGAAGCACAGGACTCACGGATTAAAAGGCACTCCGGTGGTTAGTTATTAATTGTATTTATCAGGGGAAGAGAGATGCTTGAAGCTGTCTCGACATCACTCATTAAAACAAAATTGTGACTATGATACTTGAGACTGACTATTGAAACAATAAACATGATTTCTAATGGGAATGATTATAATCAAAGTGATCACTGCAGGTTATACCTGACTAGATTGGGAAACACAAGAGTTCAGTATTATCCACTAAGAAGCTAACCAGTCGGCAGACACACAAGCTAAGCATGGAAGCAAAATCCAAGTTTTTGGCTTACTTTTATACTATGATGTACTGCCATCTTTTGTATTATTTACTTATGAATCAAAGGAGGATCCCTATCCCTGGGAAGGTCAATGCTCGTAATAGTTTCTAAATTTTACTAATAATCAAAACAAATAAAAAAACTGTCCTGGCAGCATCTAGAACAGGCTAATAGAGCTGAAAAGCAATAGTTTGAGTACTTCTCCTAAATATACAACAACAATTATGATTAACCCCAAAGCTGTTTGAAATTATTCCCTGGAATGTATTACAGATTTTGCTATGGAACTGTCAGCATCAAGTTAAATTGGAGATACCTGGATGTCAGGAAGCAGTTTCTGAATGGCCTGGTGCTGACCACAATACATTGTCAGTGACAAAAGCCAGACAGTGCCAGCACAGCGCTCTTGTTTCCGGCTACTGTATAATAGATCGTCAAAAATCTTTCTAGTGATTGTATCTCTAACTGTACCATGGCCATCTTCATTGGCTTCAGATTCCACACAGCTGGCGCTTGTAGAAGACACGTCTCCCATCAAAAAGTTTGAACTCGTGGAAAGTGAAGTGTAGTTACTCTTAAGAATCATGTCAGCAGTAACAGGAACACCACCCCATAGAAATGACAATGCCTCCCCAGCAGCAAACAAGATATCTTCTACCTGGTCAACAACAAAAATAGGAAACCCAGATGGAAAAGAAATCATGACAACTCAATGTATACCACGCAGAAGAACAAAAAAGACGTTATTTACCAGTGATATTTTTTTGATTTGCACCGGGTGTCCGAGGCTCTTAGAGTCCCGACTAATCCCGGGGGTGCACAAGCCCTCGGCAAGGAGTTTCCCGCAAGTGCACCACGGTTAATTCAGGTTTTACCCAGTTATTTACCAGTTATTTCAACAATTAAGGTGGTGTTTTCAACCCTCATGGGTTGACCTGGTGGCAATTGAGTTGAGCCTTGGGGTTTGCTCCCTTTCAAGGTCTCAAGTTCAAACCCCACTGGGTGCAAACAATTTCTAAGGGCCATCGGACTGGGTAAAACCTGAATTAACCGTGGTGCACTTGCGGAAAACTCCTTGCCGAGGGCCTGTGCACCCCCGGGATTAGTCGGGGCTCAAAGAGACTTGGACACCCGGTGCAAATCAAGGGGAAAAAAAAAGGTGTTTTCCTCCAGCTGTGAAACTGAGAAAAAGAGTGTTTGTGCACATCACAAACATAGAGAAAGACCTTAAGGTCCATCGATGGAGGAAATCTCACTTACCTTTGACTGGCTTAGACTGAAAATCAGGTCAAGAGCAATATTTAGATGCGAAGAGGATGATTCCTTGACACACAAGTGTCCCAACGAAATAGCAATTTTCTGAACTGCTTTCACGTCCTCACCAGCAAGCAGCTTGCTTAATTTTTCATGCAAGAGAACCAATATCGGAGCTGCAGTTTTAAGCTTGTATGTAAAATTATCCTACAAGCATGTTTCACATACAGATTCGATAGCTGCCACAATAAATATACAAACACACCTGAACTAGAGTCTACCAGCAGTAGAGGCAATGGAATACAAAGTCCAACATGGCCCAGTGCTTGCATAGCAAAAGAAGCCAACGTGGCAGTCTCCAAATTGACAACATCAACCAGACATTTAAGTGTACTCTGGAGTAAGGCTTCTGGGATCTGTCACACGTAGAAAGGAAAGCAACACAAAGATCTATGAAACCAATGGAAAATCTTCTCGAAACAAAACCAATAAATACAAGATCTATAATGAAATAAGCAATTAGGGACTTGTTGAGACTCTGAATATGTTGGATGTGTTTTGCAATAAATACAAGATCTATAATGTGTTCAAAATCATGTTTTTTTGAGATTATGAATGGGTTGGATATGTTTTAGAACTTCTTCGTAAGGTTCAGGTTGAGACCCAAGGGGCTCAGGGTGCTCTCGGACAAGCTGGGAAGTGGGAACTTAAACAGAATCAGAAATTTCTGGTGTTTGGGTGCTACAGGCTGAACAAATTCTCTGAACAATGCCAGTATGCAGAGACATTAGTGCTAAACAAAGTCTTTAAACAACACCAGTAGAGCTGAACAAAGTAAGTGAACAATTCCAATTGCGCTCAAGTACCCACCCATAATTACCATGATTGTGCTGAATTTCCTCAATTCTATAAACTGAACAGTGACAAAATCAGATTTGGGCTTTAAATTGGCAAAAAGGAGCTCATGGGTGACAGTGTCTGAATATAGACCCTCCTCTGTTTTCATGTGTGTTGTATTAACAGCTATCTGGGCCTTAGCATTATAAAATACTTTTAGTTTGGTTGCAATGTCCATCCATCCAGAATTTAGAGACCACTCGGGAATGATAATGACAGCTCTTCTCCTACCCAGCATATTCATGATGATAATGTAACAGCCATATTTGTTGAAGTTTCTTGAGTAGAATAACTCTATAAAGTGGTCCTTGAACTTCCACTTACAGATTGAATTCCCCTGTCTAGCCACTCCATCGTCTTCTGGCTAATGCTCATCCTGGTCATCATGTTACGACCTCTCTCTACCTAATCTTATCATGTTTCTACCGTAGAAACCATCTTGGTAATGTCGTATGACTTGAAACCTTTCGTGAAATAAATAGCGTCATCTCCCATGGTAGAAGAGGTAATAGAAAGGAATGAAGTTCGAGAGAGAAAGAGAGAAGGTTGATTCCAGCAATGGAAGATCATCAGAAAAGGTGTTCTAGACGCCCAAAAGGGACCTCTAACCTTTTATCTCCGGTTCGTGACTTAAGAGGTTTTTTCCCAAGTTTTTAAGCCATCCCAGTGAATGTTGGGCTTCATTGTAAAAGGTCTCCTCCTTTTCCCCTAGACCTCTTCCCATCACTCTTGAACTATACATCAAAAGAGGTGAGCCCCTTAAGTTCCTGCATCCCTTGTGTCTGGGCCTCTTGGCTGAGGCTTCAGTCTCCATTTGCCTTGCCTGCCTGCAACTATCTATTTGCATCAATAATTCTAATGCTTCTTCCTCGTGTCCCAGGAAGTAGACCCCAAATATTTTCCCATTTTATCATTGTGAGAAATATTAGAGAAGAATATTATTGAATAGTTGTCTACATTATTATATTGAGACCCTATTTATAGATACTAAATTAGATTCTTTTTCCAACTAGGATACTATAATACAATCCTTTTCCAAATAGGATTCTATATACTGTTGTTATTCCTATTCCTATTCTAATTAGGATTGTATTTACCTATTCCTATTCGAACACTCCCCCTCAAGCTAGTGCATACACGTCATATGTACCTAGCTTGTTACAAATGTAATTAATACGATCGATGACGAGCGTGTTGAGATATCAGGAAGTTGATCTTCCAACTTCACAAAATTAATAGTCAACCTCAATGTCTTAGTCTTCTCATGAAATTCAGTCAACCTCAATGTCTTAGTCTTCTCATGAAATTCCGGGATTGCATTGTTAAACTTCTCACACCAAGCTTGAGAAGATTGTTTTAGACTATAGAGTGATTTACACAATCGACAGACAAGGTTACCAGACTCCCTCTGAGCAACAAAATCAGGTGGATGCTCCATATAGATTTCTTCCTCGAGATCATCATGGAGAAAAGCATTCTTAATTGAGAAATAAAATTATATTGGTAGGGTCGAAATGATGACACGACCCTACTAGTTGGCTGACTTTGTCCCAAAAAGAATAAAAGTGAATTTGGTAGGATACATGGCCATAAGTTGAGTTACTTTATGGTCCAAAAAAGGAACAAACTGACTTTATACTTTGGTTTTGGGCTGCTGCCCTGAATTTCTTTGTATTCTCTAAAAAAAATTGCCAATAGCATGGCAGAATAGTGTTACCAGAACGATACTATCAGAATAGGGTGTCAACAAAATAGTGTGGTCATAAAACTAACTAGCTCCTACTTACAACAGAAACAACATAACCAGTGTAATCCACAAATGGGGTCTGGGAGGGTAGGATGTACACAAACCTTAACACTAAGTTGGTCCTACTTATCGAAAAAAAAAAATTAACTTGGCCCCACCCTGGGAACTGACTGGCGTGCTACCGAAAACCAATTTAACGCAGTTCCACTAAATTCTTTTCAGTTCCTTTACCCTATGCCCCAATGCTTTATAGACCAAATGAGCAGAAAAGGATGAGAAGGCCATCACTAGGATTAAATTACAGCTATAGCATCAGCAAGCAGAAGTGGGTGTCAGAAGCAGGTAGGAAAACCAGACAGAGGAAGGAGGATTTAAAGAACAAGAAGATGGGAAAGGAACTTCAATTTTACACAGAAGAAATATTTGGTCAGTTAAAAGTAGGAACCATGCAAGTATGACAAAAAGAATGAATGTTACCTGGCAAGGAAGCATAAAGTGGAAGCAACTTCAAAATTTTAATAGAAATTGAACAAGTTCTAATCGTCCTGAGGGCACGAAAGTACTAGAGAAAACTAATTTTGTTTATTCTACCTTAATTTTTACACAATACACCTACACCTATAATACACTATAAAACTTGCAGAATTAGTATGACCAAACTCTGGAAAACATGGCAACGTATCATTGCTTTGACTCATTTTTGAGATCAGCATATTTCAGTCCCAACTTTGATTATCCATAGAGCATTGATTAGGAATTGGAAATTAAATGACTCACTCTTTTTTTATGATGCAGAGCTGGTGTTCTAGGTCATACTTAGGAAACGAACCAGATTTATAATACATGAAGCATATATGCACAACTGAACTCTATTAACAAAGTATCCATCTGAACCAAGTACATGCTGTTCTACTATGCATTTTACATTAATTAACAAAGAAATTTAACAAAAGCACCTGAATGCACATTCAGAAATGCTGAAGGACAAAAAACTTACAGAAACGGTTCTTGACATGCAATTTGCAGTAACATAGCCTAAAGTACATAGTACACCATGCTGTATCTCGAACCTGGAAGAATTGATAATGCATTATATCATCATAAAGCCAATGCAGTTGCTCCAATAAGGGAGATGATCCACAAGAAGTGACAGAAAGCTAAATGTTTAATAATCCAAGGAACAACCTTAACTTAGGTGCTGTTCCAATTAAGCCAATCAGTTCACTAATAAGATCAGACAAACTGTGAAGAGGAAGTGAACAGGAAGCAATTCCAATTAAACGAGATATAGATTCACGTGTATCAAAGTCAATATGTCCCAGAAATTGCTTCATCCATGCAACTTTATCAACATATCGAGAAGTTATCACCTGTCAATTATATAAGAAACCAAAAACTCTTGAAACAATAAATCAGATATAAAATGAGAATCTAGTGTGGCCCTCTTCTTCTACCATTCAAGGGAAATGTAAGCCTACCTGAGGCATATGAGATCCAACAGATATAAGCGCTTTGGAGGCATTAGCATGCAGGTCAACAGAACCTTCATAAGCCATTGCATGGTCTAGAAGCAAGCATAATTTTTCAACTGTGACCGAAAAATGGGCATCTTCTACAACATTATTCTGTTTCATGTCTGCCTCAAAGCACCTCAACAAAAACTTGATCATAGCCACATAAGATTTTGATTGAAAAAGAAGCTTTGAACCTCCCACACTTGCAGAATCTAACACTGCAGGCTGTTGTTGGATAATATAGTCTAGCATGTCAGAAAGTTTTGGGTACTTTAAGTTGAGGCTTTTGCTTACTGCTTTCCTTTGATCTTCATCAGGAAATAAACCTTCTAATGCAATTTCCCTACAGAAAAGACAAGTTGCACATTTGAAGACGGTGTATAGAAAGAGGAGATAATATAGCCTATGTTGCTCGGACTCTTTAAAAATGTCAACGGGTGTGTGTCGGATCCTCCAAAAATAGTGTATTTTTGAAGGATCTGACACAGGTGCGGCAACATTTTTGGAGAGTCCGAGCAACTTAGAATACAGCTATTAAACACATCCGAGAAATCACCCACAATATATCGCATGTAACTTGACGAGAAACTATAAAACAAAAGAAACCGTTTCGACAATGTAGATACCATGTCTTCTGTTTGAGTTACTTCCTGCTTTCTTTCCATCACTACTACTAATCTATTATGCAGAACCCATTTGAAAGGATAAGGAAATTGAGCAGCCAAATACTTGCAGTAGACAGTTTTTTCCAGATAAACGCCTAGGGAATTACAGGGAGCTATTTCTTATGGCTTTATCTTTGCAAACTTGAAACCCAGAATATTCAGACTATCTATGGGCTACTAGCTTACTTTCAGTGGAGGACAAACTTCAAGCCTTCTCACTCAATGTGACTATCATTTTCCGCATTAGGTAGGGAATCCACATCAATTAGACCAAATTCCAGAAAATTGAAATAGTGGAGTGAACTTAGATAAATTACAAAAATGCACTAACCTCCACCTACTTCCCCCCTCTCTCCCGACGGAAAAAGAAAACTACATAAACAAGTACAACAACAACCATGCCTTAGTCCCATAGAAGTTGGGGTCGGCTCTATGAATCTTCACCAAGCATGTTTCACCAAACGAGAGCACATTTGTTTTTGGATAAGAGGGAAGGGATGCACACTCTACTGTAAGAGACTAAAACTTGCATGATTGAGGGCTTTCCTCCCTCATTGTTGAATACAATACAGCTAATCGCATTTTACAATTAGGCCAAAGAGACAATAAACTATTTATATCAACAGTTTAAGCTGGTTGCGAGAACTAAACCGTAAACATTCATGTTCTGCCACCTTAACCACAACACTAGGGCAAGGCCTTATTGACAAGTTTGTGACTTACTCTCTGGTAGAAGAAGAGTTTTAAGGGCAACATGTCCACCTACACAAAAGTGAACTACGGATAAAAGGTCTCTAGATAATCTCTTCAATGGTCAACTTGAAGCTACAGTTGGGAGCCATCCTATTAAATAGCACCTACAAAGAAGCCAACACTGCTCCATACCCAGACAAAAGGCATGTTCACCTACCTTCGAATAATCTGCTGTTACCAAGCACAATTTGTTCACACAACTGCCAACTTCCACAGAGCCTCACCTCAAAATTTAAGTACAAATTACTAAAAGATATTCTCAAGTCATACACATTTGATGAGAAGGTTGTATAATGTGGCTTAGGACATATCATTGGTAGCAGCTCACGATATGAATGAAACTTCGGGCTGCAACAAGCATCCACAATGCCAGATGTGGGGCAGGCGCACTATGACTGGTTGTCCCAAACCTATAGTTAATTAGTCTTCCAGGGTTCTCACGTCTCAACTCTCGATTCTACCATCATTATTAGCTTGCAACCATTAACACAAATGGAATACATTCTTCTACTTGAGGGATCCAAATTACAAAACTAGTGCAGAACCACACATGTTGACCAGAAAAAAGGGGCAGAAAGCTTCAAAGAATGGTGTTACAATTGAATTAAAGTAAAATAGGTTCATCACTCAGAAGGAACATCACCAAATGACTAAATAGAAATATTTAGAGGAAATACTAATTTACTTATGTTGTGGGATTTTAGACTGCGGATACAAGTAGTACACAAAAAGTAGAGAGCCCATGCCAATATATGGTTTCCTAGAAATAACTCAAACATGATTGATAGAATTATTGCCACAGAATTCCACTGAAAACTGATCCGCTTTCCAAGTTAGATACAACCGTTTATGTTGAGAAGCATAACCACATAGGAAGGATAAAATGTCAAACGCCAGATTGCATTCTTTATTACATACCAAGAACGAGAAACCAAAAGAGAAATACAGATTATCCAAATTGACAAGTCAACCAAAATCTCATAATGTCATTGCATTGAGTAGAGTTACAATTGAAGCATTATGAAGCTACATAATAAGGTAACCTGTAAAAAGCTCAGCAAAGATCCTAAATATGCAAAAATCCTACTATGGTCGTAAGTGAATATTGTAGAAAGATATCCAACAGTTGCTAAACAAGAATCTCCACTTAATGTTAAGCAGCAAACCTCATAAGCTAACCTTATATCCAGCTTAGGGTCAGCAGCTCCAAGCATACAAATAAATCGGCTTGGGCAATGCTGCATGTCAAACAACAAGGTTGCCCATCTCATAGCACAAAAGCGCACTTCGCTTTCCTCCTTTTGAAAAAGAAAATGAATAGAATAATAAATAACAGCTTGAATCCATATTAAATACAGTCCATCAAGTTAACAGAAACAAGCATAACACTGGAACAAGAAAAAGGAATCAATAGTAAAAATATATCCTACCACTTGAGAACTTCTCAGAAGGAGCGCCTCCAGATCATTTAATACATTTTGTGGTGCATCCTGAAACCAAATAGCCATCAATGGATGTAATAAAGGACGAAGGGTGGAGACTTAAAAATCTTAGATAAACAGATAGCATTGACAGCTTAGAATGTAGAACCTTGTAAGCAGAAGCAAGGGAATTTGTTGCTTCTTGAATGGTAAGACGAAGAAATTGAGCCTCAGATTGCAGGGCAACAAAGAGCCTTGAAGCAACATCGACTTTCTCTCTGTCACAAATTCAAAAAGAAAATGGCACATGCAAAATATCTTGGAGTAAGAAACAAAATGTTTTCTCTCGATCTAGTGCAGAGTCCGAGTTTAGAGCTATGGGTCAGTCCACATGCGAAATACTATGGATACAACACCTTTTAGCTAAGGTTGGTTTGAATCCTTCTTTTCCAGGAAAACTTTGGTGTGATAATCAAGCTGCTCTACATATTGCCTCAAATCCAGTGTATCATGAACGGACAAAACATATTGAGGTTGATTGTCACTTTGTCCGTAAGAAGATTCAAGAGAATGTGATTTCTACAGGCTATGTGAAGACAGGGGAGCAATTGAGTGATACATTCGTGAAGCCTTTGAATGGAACTTGGGTGGAATATCTTTGTAACAAGTTGGGCATGATCAATATTTATGCTCCAACTTGAGGGGGAGTGTTACAAACTGTACAGTCATATCTAGTATAAATATCATCATCATAGATAGAGATATTTAGGGGTCTGACATACATTTAGGAATCTTTTTATTTCCTTAAATAGATTTACTTGTACACCTACAAATAGCTCTTATTCTTGGAATAATATGACAAGGAAATTGATCCATTTGGCTCTATATTTTACAAGCTACAAACAAAAGAAAGGCCTGGAGAAGGGAGGAAGGGAGGGGAGGGAGGTCTGGAGGAGAGGGAGGAGTAAAAAGCAAACACACATCAGAAAAAAGTACATACCTAAAAAGTTGAGGCATCCTCTTAGCAAGCAAGCCAATTGCTTGGAAGGCAAATGCTTTCGTCTCCCGTGCAATAACATCTGGACAAGAATGAGTAGTTAAAAATTGTATACTAAACCAATTATATCAATCTCAAAGGGCTTGCCAAACAAAGTGCATTTTATATGAGCAATAGCACCTGATTCTGATGCTGAATAACCATCAAGAGATTTCAGAATCCCAGTCAGTATAACAGGGCCCATAAGCCTCAACTGGTCCATTGTTCCCTGGCATATATTGATAATAAAGTGTCAAGAGAAAATAAGTTCAATGAAATTACTTCAGTTATCAAAGAATGGTGTATATAAGAAGAGTGAATTGTCACTGAAAGCCAAAGACCATCTTTGTCAGTCAAATCTTGGCTTCAGCATAAGTGAAAGTGGATCTCCAACTCTCAGGTTCAATAGAAGAGGTCTATAAAATTTTGGGATCTCAAATGAATCACTAATTACCTCTTCAATCAAAATGACAGTCTATGATGGTCTCAACTTGAGGGCCTCGCCTCGCATAAATCTTACCCGCGAATGGGTCCATAACAGTCAAACCTTAGACTCATATTATATTTGTTTCTTTTTTTTTTTTTTGTGAGGAACGGGTAATAGTTATATTTGTTTCTTGTTGGACAGTAACTAATAACTTAACTTTTGAACACTTGATTCTCATATTGTCACTTAACATATTGACCAATGTTGGGTGCATTTATGGTAAAAGATGATTAGCGCAATAAATAGGACATCATGTTACGGATGATTCTCACATTAAATAATGAGCCTTTAAGGACAACACATCCATTAAAGCATTATAAAGGAGAAAGATGAATACATGAGGTTCATTGACTTGATTGTTCATAATGGCAATTGGATATTATTTGTCATATCTATGGCTACACACAAGTGCTAATGATAGGACACCTCTAAGTGATCTGCTCCCATGTTTTGGTCCAACAGCAAAGGTGGTATTGTGCTAACTATGTAGTAGGCACACATGAGTTTGAACCCTAATTAGTGTACAAAATCTGATATTCAAGTGGAGAAAAAACTATGAATGGACTCATTATCCACCAAGTTCCGAGACTGAAATACAATCTTTTAAAAAGAAAAACTCTAGTTGTTCATCACAATACGGGGAATAATTGAGTAGTATGCTTCAGAAGAGTTATCTAGTATTGGAACTAGTAGGAATTTTGGAGTTTATACAAAAGATTTTCATGTACACTAGGTGCAGATGATAAATCACAGAGAGGACCAAGTCTAAGTAGATTCAGGTGACCTTATTACTTATGTATAACTTAAGTGAAAGATTGGATGAAGCCTAGAAGATTTGGAGTATAACAGCAAAAAATGAAGTTGCTTTTCCTCCACGTAGAGAGCAATCTGGGAATGCAATAGTTGGAGCAAGCAAATCTTAAACATAGGGAAAAGATTGTTACTGTAATTCTGTAAGTTGGTATTGTTCATCCAACGAGTCCAAGAAAGATGTACATTACTTATTGTTACACTATAATGTTGTTCTAAGTAGGAAAGAAGCAGCAAGCCTTTTCTTAAATCAATTTGGAATGATAGGATGAAGAGGATGTTCCAAATGCAATGTGTTCCAATGCAATGGAAGGAAATTAAGGAATACAAAAAGTTCTTTCATGCTCCATTTATGCCTTTAGTGTAAAAATAAATCATTTTTGCATACATAATTGGATAGATCAGTTAGGAATGCATATAATTTGGCACCTTCATGGTGAACTAGTGAAATGAACTTCCAACTCATCTAGTAAAGACATTCCAATCCACTATAATCATGAAAAGGAGTCCTTAATTTTCAGAAACAAATATTCTCAAGTACACTAATTGTTATTGCACTACCCACATCTTTCATTAACCTATATTGGACAATGCTTAAGCTCCTTCATTAGCATATCACACGATTGTTGAGCTTCATTATCTTGTGAGAGATTCTTATAGGTCATGAAATCTTACATGCTTGAAGACCCAAACAGTGAATTCCATCCCCAACTGCTTCAACCTTGATGTTGTATTATTTCCTATAAAATCAAGAAGTATAAATGACTTGTCCTCTACAGTAGTAAGACTGGGCATACAAAGAAATGCAGAAAAATCCTAATCGCTGTACTACTTGCAATAAAAGAATGCAGCATCTTATAACATACGAACTAAAAAAATGCTTTAAGTTTGAGGTAGCATAAATAGAAAATTGATACATATAGCTCTTGGCACACCCTTGTCAATTAGATTGATTGGGAGGCTTGATATATAGAAGAATTACAAAACAACATGAAATTTTCTTTATTGCAACACAACTTTTTAAACTTGGAAAATTAGTTACTTGATATAAGTTTATGTGGGTGCATTTCACATGGAAACCTTCTGAGATTTACAACCAGGAAGCATTTCCTTCTGTTATAGCAGACTATTAGGAGAAAGTTAGCACTTATATGAGCAGTACGAGGGAAAGAAATAGGAGTACTTCTGTAGCAAGAACTTGATTTTGATTTTGAACATCCTAAGAATAGACTCCTTTTAATGTGTTTTTGGTCCACCAATAAGGTTCCAATTTGTACAGAAGATTGTGTCTTTCATAGAGAAGAACCATAATTTTCTACAAATTCTTTAACTTTGGTATATCTTGTTCTTTTCGCTATAGTTCGGGTGTGCTGAATACTCCTGTTTCGACCATGGTTTCAAAACAAAGGAAGAAATGGAGCTAAGTGAACAAATACAATCATGAAAAAAACAATGGATAATGGAGATAGGGTTAAGGTGGAGTGAAGAAATTAAGGTATAAAGGAAGATGATTCTGACTCATAAAAATAGTTTTCAACATCCAAATGTGAAGATATTTGTGACGCTGGACTGACTATACTAAACAATTAGTCAAAAAGCAATGGTTCGTTTGATGCTGTAATTTAGAATTTTTATTTTGTTTAATTTCAAATGTTAGTCATGAGGTTACAGTTACAAGTTGAAACTAACAACAACATTACCCAATGAAATACTACAAAGTGGGGTCTAAGAAGGGTAGAGTGTACGAAAACCTTACCTCTACTTCGAGGTGGTGGAGAGGTTGTTTCCTAAAGATCCTCGGCTCAAATGAAGCAAATCAAAGTAGTAGTGGAAAGGACAAATACGGAAAGAACGAAAACCATGACAACTAAATAGAAAATCAAAGCAGAGCATATATGCGTGGAACCGTACAACAAGGTGTGATCACCTAAATATAGTAAACAACATATGACATAGATACCTAAAATCAAAGAATAAGGGCCTAATAGGAAGCCACCTTGGTAATTGGATTTGGTGTGATTACAGTAACGGACCTATTTGGTTGGTGATGATTACTTGGTCAGCAAATAATTGTGGGTGTAATTGACAGGGGGTGATTACTCTCCAATTCTTAGGGGGTGGCTGTGAATTGCTAGTAATTACATGATGTAATTACAAGCTAGTTTCTTTTTAATCTTATTTTTGTTTCTTCATTTTAATTTATTTTCTATTTCAATTATTTTATTCTTTTATAAATTTCTAAAATTTTTTAATGTTATATTATTTACATTTCATTTCCTTCTCCTTCTCAACCTTTACTTCAAGTAATTTCATGCATTTTTTCGTATTATCTATTATTTTAATAAAGGTAACCTTTTTTTTTATTTGCACTAGGTGTCCGAGTCTCTTAGAGTCCCGACTAATCTCGAGGGTGCACAAGCCCTCGGCAAGGAGTTTTCCACAAGTGCACCACGGTTAATTCAAGTTTTACCCAGTCCGATGTCCCTCAGAAATTATTTGCACCCAGTGAGTTTCGAACTTGAGACCTTGAAAGGGGGCAAACCCCAAGGCTCAACTCAATTGCCACCAGGCCAACCCCTGAGGGTTTAAAGGTAACTTTATATTCACATCAAACTCCTCAACAAAACTAATGAAGTGAGATTTACAGCTCCCAAGAGAAAATTTCAAAAGCCAAAACTTAGCAAAACTTTACAATCGAGCTATAAAATCCACTTAAATTTCTACCTTCCCACCAAATCCTATTTACACCAAAAATATAGCATACTCCAACTATTCGTCTTGATCTTTTGAATGTTGCTGATATTCCATCATGTGATCTTTCATTTTTTTCCTTCCATAATGTCCACCAAAATGCAAGCTAGGATGCATTTCCCACCTATCCTCTTTGGATTTTTTTCTTCTGCCCACACCTTCCCATTGTCTCAGCATGTCTAAAGTCCTGGGCACTAACCCCAAGTATACATAAGAACATGTCCCACAGATTTGCAGCTATTCCACGGTGTAAGAATAAGTGACTGTCAACTTTTGCCCCTTCTCCACACATGAAACACCTTGAGCAAATCTGTATACCTCTTCTTTGTAACACTTCAGGGATTAAACATGCTTTCCTAATTGCCAACCAAGTAAAACCCCAAGACCTTGTGAGGACTCTTGATTTTCCAAATTAGTTTCCAAGGCCATTGCCTTTCCAATGTCCAATTAGAATTTACACTCCAGTAACAAGACTTCATTGAGAAAGTCCCCTTCTTGTCATTTTCCAGATTCAAGTACTAGTGCCTTTAGTGACACCTGGAAATGCATTTAGTGTCTGTAGTAGTTCTGCTGCTCCACCAATCTCCCAGTCATTCAAATCCCTCCTAAAAATCAAATTCCAACCTTGAGGGCTTTACACCTATGCCACATCAGTCGTCTGTTGTAAGGTCAAAATAAAGATATAGTAACATGTTCTTCTATTCTCTTTCCCCAGCCATATTTCATTCCAGAAGCTAGCTTTCACCCCATCACCAATCCTAAAGGATAGATTGGGGATAAATGACGGCCAGAATCTTCTATCTATCTTCCAGATAGAGCATCCAATGGTACCATTTGCTTCTAAGGTGATCCAACTATTGTGGAGACCATATTTCTGTGCTATGAATCTCCTCCACAAAGTAAAGTCTTCCCTACAAAACCTCCATAGCGACTTCTTCAGTAAGCTGGCATTCTGCATACTCAACCTCTTTATACCTAGACCACCCTGAATTTTACCAAGTGTCACTACATCCCATTTAACAAGATCATATCCAAGCTTCTCTTATTTCCCAGCCACAAGAAGACTCTTCTTAATTTGTTGAGTTGTTTCTCTGTGCTTCTTGGTATTGGGAATAAGCTCCTCATAGAGGTAGGAAGTGCATCCGTCACTGATTTGATAAGAGTTATTCTACCTCCCAAAGATAGATATTGGCTCTTCCATCTCGTCAGCTTCCTCTCACATCTTTCTAGTACTTCATTCCAAACTTCCCCCTCTTTGTTTTTAGCACCAAGAGGCATTCCAAGGTATTTTGTTGGGAGGGTCGCCAATTGACAACCTAGGTTTTCAGCAAGAACCTGCATATTAACAACCTGGTTAACTGGGTAAAAACAACTTTTTGTGCCAATTGACATGGAGTCCTGATATGCCCTCAAAGATGGTTAGAATAGCCTCAAGCGTCTTATTTGATTAACTTCTGCTCCACAAAAACCAAGGAGTCATTGGCATATAACAAGTGTGAGATCTCCATAGCATCTCCTTTATTTATATTTGCACAGAAACCTTGTATCCACCCATTCTCACTAGCTTTCCTGATCATAGAGTTGAGACCCTCCATGACTAAGATAAACAGGAACAGTGGCATAGGGTCACCTTGTCTCAAACCTCTTTGCTGGAAAAAACCTTCAGGGCTGCTGTTAATAATAAGGGAAAACTTCACAATAGATATGCGGACATTAATCCAGTTGATCCATTTGTTTCCAAAACCCATGTCTCTCAAACTCTTCAAGAGGAACGACCAATTTACATGGTCATAGGCCTTCTCAATGTCCAGTTTGCACAAGACTCCTGGTACCTTTTGCTTCACTCCACAGTCTACTAATACATTTGCCAGCATTGTTGCATCCATTATCTGCCTTCCTCTTAGGAAAGCCATTTGGTGTTCATCCACCAAAACTCCCATGACCTTTTCATTCTTTATGTAAAAAGCTTGGCTATAATTTTGTATACTTCACCAATCAGACTTACTGGTCTGAAATCCTTCAACTCTTCTGCTCCATGTTTTATAGGGACTAAAGCTATAAAAGTGGCATTAAATGATTTCTCAAAAGTTTCCTTCTGGTGAAAATTATGAACTGTTTGCATCAAGTCCTCCTTCAAAGTCTACCAACACACGTTGAAAAAATTCATGGTGAAACCATCAGGCCCTACCTTATCACCATCATATTGTCTGATTGCACTTGGCACTTCATCTTCAGTGCAAGGTCTTTGCTACCACTCTTGATCCTCTTGGGAGATTCTAGGACAGTTCACAACCTCAAAACAGGGTCTCCATAGCTCTGTTTCAGTATAGAGTTTATTGTAGAACTCAATCATATTCAATTTAATAGCTTCTGGCTCTTTGATTTCCTCTTCTCTGATTATCAGTCTATCAATACTACTATATCTCTCATGAGCAGCAGCCATCCTTAGGTAAAAGTTGGTATTATTACCTGTTTCAACCATAAGATCCTGGATTTCTGCTCCACCTAGACTCCTCAATTTTTGCCAATTCCTCCAACTCTACCAGAACTGTAGCCCTCACCATCAGCTTTTCCTCCGTCAGATGTCTTGATTCTTGAGTCAGATCAATGTTAGTTAACTCAGACAACAAACTGTTTTTCTTAATGCCCAGATCCCCACATACTTGCTTAGGCCATTCTTTGAGTTTCTGTTTCAGCAACTTCAGTTTCATACTGAGCTTGTAGGCAGGGCAAACTTCCACTACAAACTCACTCCACCAACTATGAACTAGCTCCTTGAAGCCATCCACTCTGAGCCACCAATTCTCAAACTTGAAATAGGACTTATGCTTACCCCAGTCCCCACATTGTAGCATAACCGGAGTATGATCAGATGTCACTCGGGGTATGATCATCAGCCTTATATTCTTGAAGGTTTCTTCCCACTCCATTGAATATAAGAATCTGTCTAACCTAGCTGTACTGTGATGATTTGCCCCTCTGAACCAAGTGCCACCATTTAAGTGAGGGTTATGTAATTCCATCTCCTCAATCCAGTTAGAAAAATCATTCATCACATTTGTGATACTATTGCATCTTCTTTTTTCTGTCATTAATCTAACTATGTTAAAGTCTCCACATGTGACCCATGGTCCTTCACGTAGCTCCTTGATTGCTGCTACTTCTTCCCAGCATTCCAACTTCTCATGCCTAGTGTAAGGAGCATACACACCGGTGAGATACCAGCTAAAAGTGGTCTGGACTCCAACAAATCCATAGGAGATGAAAATTTCCCCGTCTCTACTAAGGTTCCTTCCTATACTCTGCAATCCCACATGATTAGAATTCCAACCTTACTGCCATCAGCTTCTAAGTAGCCACACCTCATCCATCGGCTAGCCCAAAATTGCTTCAAAATGCTCTCTACCTGCCGGCTTATTTTTGTTTCTTGAAAGCAATATATGTCTGCTTTCTACTTCAACAATGCACTCTTGATAATATTCCTAGTATTGTTAATCCCCCGTAAGTTCCATCAAAGTACTTTTACCTTCATTTAAGGGCCATACATAGGACTCTCCCTTTCGATCTGGAACCTTCCACCTGCTGATTTAAACAGGAATGCAAGTTTTTCAGTTTGTTTTTCCCAATTCCTCGAGGTCTAGGTGTTGCATTTGTCTTTTCTACTTCCTTGTCTTCTTAGATTTTATGTTTAATTTAAATAAAATATATGAATTTAAAAAATATAGCTCACTTATTTTTTATAAGATTTAATTTAACATCATTTGTAAAGGCTCTTATTTGTCTAATATAAAATTTTAAATTTTAGATAATTAAAATACGTTTATAATTACATAAACAAACAAGCCATTGTAATTACTAGAATGTGCAATTACTAGGTTAGTAATTATTATCCTATTAATTAGACCAATTCCAATTACCAGATAACTTTCCAAACAGACCCTACATGAATAGATTTGATAGACACAGATCTCTAGACCACCACCACGCCATTGACTACATGAATTGGCTAGTAATAAAACAACACTCAACCACCTACTAACCATCTACCTTTATCCGCAGCTTTCACACCTTCCTATCTAAAAGTCATGTCACCGGTGAGCAGCAAATGTGTCATATCGAACCTAATCACCTTTCTCCATTGCTTCTTCGGCCTACCTCTGCGTCTCCACATCCCCACTATATCCAACCTCTCACACTGAAATTGCAAGTTGAAACTAAAAACACAAATTTACAGATGTGTTAAAAGTAAAAAAGATTTGAGGCTTTGTTTTCACATTTTCTCAAATAAATGAATAAAATCATACTTGATTTATATTTTGACCTGATACGCTTGAAATAATATTCAAAATTTATTGATTTCATAATATCTTCCTATTAGCCTATATTAAATCAATCCACCATTTATTAATCCGATTCATAACTGGGGATTCAACTAAATGCATACTTGCCCTGTTCATCTAGAAAAAGATTATTATTTTTCAAAATGAAATTTTCTATCAATTATCTAATTGTCTTGTTCATTCCAATTTTTAAATCTCTTATTCTTAATTAGGATATCCGGGACTAAAACTTGAAATAATTTTCTTCTTCATATTTCTTTAATCTGTATTATTATCATGGTGGGTGGAAATGGGAATATGAGAAAAGGTTATTTTCATTATTTTTTTTTTGAATTTCGGATACACACAAAAGAAAAATGTTTATATATGTAAATAGTTGCTTAAATGATTTTATATATATATATATATATATATGAATATCATCATTACTTTCCTCCTTTTTCTTCCGTGTTTAAGTTAAAAAAAAAAATTAAATGAAGGACGAGATCCCAAAAGAAACAAAAAGTGAAAGAGGGGGTAGAGGTGGAGTGGGGGTGGGGTTAGAGGGGTTGGGGGCATGAGGTGCAAAAAGTAGATGACGAACCTCCTTTTATTTATTTTCAATTTAGTATAGAACCCAAAATCAAGCCAACCATAGGACACCATCTATTAAGATATTTCAAATTATTTTAACAAAAAGGGCCAAAAATGCCCTCATACTATGAGATTTGGTACAATATTATCCTCCACCATCTTATGAGTGTGGGTTGTTAGAAATAAAGGTATTTTTTAGCCAAAAGGTTGACGCTGGGGGTATTTTTAAGCCAAAAAGTTGACATCACGGATATTTGAGGGCCGAAAGGAGTACAGAGGGTAGTTCTGTACCAATTTTAATAGTTGAAGGGCATTTTACACCCTTCTCCATATATAAAGATTTTACTATTTAAACCAAATATTGTTACAAGAAAACCAAAATATGGGAAGTGAAACGAACATGAAGAGGGGGCTCTACAATTGTTCCAATTTTCTTTTATGAATTTTAATATCTACTGAGTTATAGAAAAAAAAAACTACTTCCATTATTGCTAGTGGAGAATAATCTCTTGTCCTATATTATTAGATGGCAACTAGAATCAGGTGTATAGAAAGATCTTTCTTATATTTTTGCATACAAAAAGTAATCAGTGGATCTTATGAAGATTAAGGCAATAGCTATTACAAATTAAAGGGCAAGGTTGCTTATTATAGAGGTATCTGAAAACCAAAAGTGAACCCCATGGGCCAAAGGAAAGGGTTCGGCAACTGAACCAGACCGAGCAAGAAAAATAATCTTAAAGCACAAACATATATTCCCTCCCTTTGTCCCAATCTATACGACATAGTTCAAATTTCGAGAGTCAAACAAGAAAATCTTTGACCACAATTTATTCATATGCCCTTTAAATAATTTAAATTGGTAATTCTTGTGACTTATAAATTGTATGCCCGAATGCACAGTCAAAATAAAAGAAGTTTGACTCTCAAAATCTGAACTATGTATATAAATTGGAATGTAAGAGTACTTCATTCAGCCCACTCTAGAGAAAATCATAAACATAAGGAAAAAACATTTTTTACCCATATCAGGAGCAGAATAATTTAAGGACACATCACACAATGGTAAGCATAACCCTCTAGACAAGTAAAAATCTCAGTGTAGGAGTCTGTATGAGCTTAAATCCTACATTTCGTGTGTATAAAAGAAAATAAAATACCAGCACACAATCTTGAAGAAAAATGCAACCCATAAATGAAGTATTGGACATTTTTATGGTCCCGTTTTAGAGATGACTCTAGTGCTTTACAAGATGTGATAATGGTTTACGAGCATGTCCCAGTTCTACACCAAAGAGAGGATATTTACCATATATGCAGCCAAAAATACACTGTAAAGTCAACGGAAAACTGTTTGCTGCAGTTATTGATCGGCAAAAAATAGACATCAGTTTTGCTCTCAAAGATGGATTTCCAGGGCTAACTCTAGACTCTGGTGGAATTTGGTCAGTTCCAGCGGTACCTACAAAAACAGCTACACCGTTAGCATTATCTGCATTTGATAGAGCAAAACAATTTCTTACTCACAAAGCCATATTCATCAGAAATAAAAATTGAAGCAAGAAAAGACAAAAACATTAAGAAATAATTTTCAATAACACCAGTGAGTGAATTGTGCCAAAAACCTCCGTAGATATGTTCCTCTCACAGCAGTTGCAGGTCATGGTGGAAGTGGGGGTTGACTAGCCTGTTAATAACTAGACTAGTTCCCTTTGTTGTGTGACACTTTGTCGGACATTGCACTTAAGGGGACAAAAAACTTACCTTCACAAGTTGTTTCTACTTTCTGAATGATCTATTTATATGGTAGAAATGTTACTACTTTCTTAAAGGAACTGTTCTTATGGTAGTAAAGATATTTGAAGTGAGCTAAACATATTCATATTTTAATGTTACAGAAATGATAGTTTGCCTTCTAGTATTGGAAGTAGATCTGCTTCCATAATTGTTGTATTTGTCAACATGTTATTAGGAAGAAAAGATTTGCCTACAATTTTTTATTCTGCGAAATATTTGATTTTTAATCAACGCAGACTTAGCTAAAGATAGGGCATAATATAATGGAGGAAAAAGATCATATAGGTTATATCTATTAGTGGGGGTGATTTACTCTTGTTA
>JAABOM020000007.1:19863409-19887415 GCA_011800125.2 Solanum clarkiae
CCAGATCAAAGCTCCTTCATTGCAGCCCCCTATTGTTAATTCAAATCATCTGTAAGAAATAACTGCTTGAGGCTTCCATCCCAACTACTTGCCCTCCCAAAATAGAATATGTCTCCATCCTTTACATTAAAACTCAGTTTATTAGTAGAGTTCATACATAGGTTCTTTGTAACTCTCCACAAATTGGTACCACAGGATTGTTCACCTCTAGTCATCAAAAAACTTTCATTTCTATGTGTTGCCTTTAACACCTCACCCCATAGTGCTTGTTCCTTCCTAGTAAACCTCCACCACTCTTCTTCTTTCTTAAGTTCCTCACTCTTGAGTCTCCCTTTATTTTTGATAATGGTCAAGAGTTTCCTATTTAACAAAATGGCATTCTCATTTCCCTTTATTTCTTTGCTAAAAAATTTTCTTTGCAAGGTTTCAAGCCTCTTTACTAAACTTGTAGGTATACGGGAATAAGGACGTCAAGTATGTTGGAAGAGCATCCAGAACAGAATTTGAGTGCCAGTCTACTGCCCAAGGAAATGTAGTGTAATTTCCATCTTGCTAATTTTTTCTCACACCTTTCCAACACTCCAGTCCAACCGTCTCTTGATTTGCTTTCACCTCCCAAAAGCATCTGAAGATAGATAGTCTATAACACCAACTTCCCTTCCCAGTATAGTTGTCATATGTTGCAAGTTTGGCACCTCATTAACTGGAAAGTTTGACTTTTCCTCCAATTAATATGGAGCTCATATATGGCTTCAAAAAGGATAAGAATCGCCCATACAACAACAACAACAACTTACCTAGTCAAATCCTACAAGTGGGGTGTGAGGGCGGTAAAATGTACGCAGACCTTACCACTACGTTCTAGAAATACAGAGGTTGTTTTCGGAAGACCCTCAACTCAAATATATCAATAAAAATGACCCATAAATACTTTAATTGGCTCTCTTCTACATCATCATCTGCAATATTGAATATGAGTAATTTCTAGCCTGTTAATTAGATAGTTCGCAACAGTGAAACTCCTAATCCATCCATTGCCCTGTGCAGTTTTTATCCTATTGTTCAAATCTCTCATAACTAGTACGAATAGAAAAGGTGACCACAGTCACCTTGTATCAATCCTCTTTGAGAAGGAAAGAAACCTCCAGCCTTCGGGAGATACCATTGATTGAGATGGAAAATCTGACAGTTACTTGTGAAAACTTGATCTTATCACTAGAGCATCTTCAGTTCAACAAATACTCCTCAATCCCAAGTTCTCAACCTAGTAATATCCATCACCCCTTGAGCCTTGGTTACTTTGACAAAATGGTATCTCTACGAGTTGCAATATAAGATTACAACCCCGAGTTTAGAAACAACTTACCATACCTCAATGATGTCAGAGCTTAGCTAGAGTCGGATCAACCTTTTTTAAAAGGAACAATGTCTTTATCATGGGCCTCTCCCAAAATTTCAAATGATGATAGTTTTTGGAGGTAGACCCCATTTACCATTTGAGATGTTAAATTTTACAAGTTCTCTTCACCAGTAACTCAGAAAATAGATCTAGGATTCTCTTATTATATAAGAGAAAGTTGAGGGTGAAACAGACACGTCGATGCAAGGGCATTTTCATAAAAATGTTAAAAAATACTTCTTTAATTTACTTTAATTTAATTAGTTATACAACTTTATTAAAATTATAGGACCCAGTTTAGCTCTGACTTTTAGTTTTAAATTTATATTCTTTGGTTATAGCTTTATTATTTTCAATGTTAATAATATTTGTTTATATTTTATAACTGCTTTGAGTAAAAACTTAACAATCAGTGATGAAAAATATTTTAATTATGGATATCTCAATAGACCTCTTCACATTAGATTTCAAGTATTTATTTTGTACTTGATGAAATGATCATCATTTAGTTAATATCACGTATTGGGCCCATGCATAGCATGAGATTTTCGCGACTAGCTTGCTAATAAAACTAAAAACCTAAGCTTAAATATAAAAAATCAAAATGATCCCTAAGATTATAAGCTAACATTGATGGTGGAGGTTAACCGAAATCCCACCAAAACCAAAAAAGTTGAATTAAAGAACAAGGTCAGTGGAGCTAAAGCACATGCAAGAATGATGCCAGAATATTGCACTTTCTGAACTACGAAAAAACTAAAGGAATTAAAACAACTTCAGATTCTGTGGATGCCCCAAAGGATAAGGGACAAAGAAACGGAAGATAAGCGACAAAGAAATGGACTTTGGGCCTAACTCAACCCCAAATGCTAGCTCATGAGGGAGGATTACCCAAGACCATATGAGGAATTCATGTTCCTACCCCACAAATGATGTGGGACTCGAACACCCTACTCCACCCCCACGCCCACGACTGGACATATAGAGCGCGGACACTATAAGATGAGAGGTCCAACATAAAAAACAATGACTTTGGGATGGGTTTGGCTTTGATATCACGATAAAGAAATGGACCTCATGCCTAACTCAACCCCAAAAGCTAGCTTATAAGGGAAAGATCCCCAAGACCATATAAGGAGTTCATGTTCCTATCCCACAAATAATGTGGGACTCTACCAACCCCACACACTCAGGACTTGAAATATGGATGATGGACAATATAAGACAGAAACCTAACATCAATAATGAATTGGGATGAATCTAGCTCTGATATCATGATAACGAAATGGACTTTAGATCCAACTTAACTCCAAAAGCTAGCTCATAAGAGATGGATTGCTTAAGACCATATATAGAGGCCATGTTCCCATACCACAAACAATGTGGGACTCCAACACACCTGCACACCCACGATTGGACATCTAAAGCATGGACAATATAAGACTGGGGCCAACATCGGAAACAATGAATTGGAATGGCCCGACTCTCATACTATGGTAAATAAATGGACCTTGGACCTAACTCAATCCCAAAAGCAAGATCATGAGGGAAGGATTATCCAAGAACATATTGGGAGTCTATGTTCCCCATCCACAAATGATGTGGGACTCCAAATTAACATAAAGCTCAGAAGAATGGAATTGGTGTTGTTGACCCAATTCTACTACAAGCAAGGATTTCTACAAATCCTGGTAAATAATGTAAAGTTGATGAATAATCTCCACAAACTTTTGCAATTACCATTATTTTATTTTCTTTTGGAAACTGGTAACTTTGAATTACCATTATATATTATAAAGATCATGATGCAGAAAACAGTTTATCAGGAAATTGCAAGTATAAGAAATCCGCTCTTCCAATTCCATGCAAAGATAACCTAACAAAGATTTATTTTCTATCAATTCCAGCACCAATAAGATATAGTCAATCACCGGCATCACAAAAATCAGGGTAAAACAAGTTGTATTGTAACACAATGTATATCATACCATTAAATAGCAGAAACAGTTTGCTCATGAGGTTTGCATCCTCCAAATTCACACAAGAACCATTCTTCTTATGAAGCTCCTCTCCTCTCTTAACAATAGACTCTTGACTTTCAAATAAAACCAAAGAAGCTGATGTTATTTGACTGAAATCAGAAATGGGAGCAAAGACATTCTACTACCTAAAACAAAACCTAAACACATCAGGTTCCGCAGAATCAGCTTCGAAAGAAACACAAAAATACCAATCTGCAGACGCAGCCACATAGAGGGGATAAACAAGTTCTGTAGACAGTTCTATGGCTTGAACAATATTCAAGATTCCTAACTGCATAATGAGAGATAAACCAACAATATGTTTTCTTCAGACAGTCAACAGAGATGGGCAAAAATCTATCCATGTAATGTTTACAGCATGGCACATTAAGCTACTAAATCACCTTCACATTTCTTAAATAGTCACTTGTCAATTGTCGTTTCCCAGTAACACGATCACATTGAGTAATTGAAAGTTCGGCAGGGCAAGCGCCGCTGTGTTCATAAATTTTATTTAACAACAAATTATTCAATTAGCTTCTCAAATATCAAAATTACCAAACTAATTATACTCATATGAACTCTAGTCCAACCTTTGTGAAGTTGGTTGATATAAAACCATGTGAAGGCAAAATTCAAGAAATATCTTGCGGTCTGACAGATCACCATATCTTCTATACTTCTCTGCTATTTCATCACTTTTTCTAACAGAATGACATTCCCCAATCACCGGAAAATCAAAAATGGTTTCATCTAGAACTTAACACAGACATGATCAACATGTTTATGGTCTTGTGAATAGAATCCAAATGTGATTGATAAAGATCATTCTAACAACTTATCAATGGATCTTCACTAAAGTAATCAGTCTAAAATTTTTACACATCTCAAAGAGCATTTTGAGCGGTACAATGCAGAAAAATGCTGAATCCAGTATAAGCATCATATGGACTTTATTATCTACCAATTGTAACAAAATGAATCCTTTACTTGTTTAACTGGTTCAAAGCATTGAAACCAATGTACACAGAAATCATTTATCATGCAAATGTTCTCCGGGAACTTTTCCTGACATTTCAACTGCATGGACATTAGGTAAATAATGAATAACTTACGGCATTTACAACAAAACTTCTAATCCAAAAAAATCTTTTTCTATTGCTTGGATCATTCCCTAATACAAACTCACTAACCCATAGTTGGTCTTTTCCTCAATACTATACATGCTTGGTAACATAATACTAGCGAGATGCCAATCATCAAATAGATATATAACCCTATGGATATTCTTCCATCCAAAGCTAATTTTATAGTAACAATATTCCCTAAGAAGAAAGTAGAGTATAGAAAGCATAAACAAACATAAGCCAAGGACACACAAGAGGATGTTTGGCTGTCACAAAAGAGCAACAAAAATGAGAGAAAATAACTTTTATGTATTCCTGAGAAAGAAATTCATCCCTTAGTTTCCGTGTTTCCAAGCGATGGCAGATTTACTTCCTCCCAGCAAAACTCACAAGAAAATATGGGAAAATCTTCTCTACTCCATAACAAGTCATTTCTTTTTATTGCTACTTCTTTTCTGTTTCTTTTTTTTTTGAGAAGGCAATATTTTTTATATAACTATTTGTTGCATAAAAACCACTATGAAAATATACTAAGCTGCAACCTACCTACAGACTAAGTTGCTAAGACTCGGGTGCAGGTATCTGACACAGACACAGATCTAGGGGTCAGCTTCAGCAAAATCTAAATTATAAATACTGGAGTGCGGACCTAGGTATGGATAAGGGTGCTAGGATTTGGCTAAAAAAGTTCAAAATTATTTTTTTACGGCAAGCGGAACTCGCAACCGCTACCCTTTGGTAGCGGAGGCCGAGTGGGGAATGAGTACCGGATGCCGAGTGAGGGCGAAGAGATGGATATAGGAATGGTACCTATGTGCCTCCTAATAATTGTGATGCCGGTTCTAGTAATTCAAGGATTGAGAAAATGTTTGACAAGTTGTTAAAAAGGCTGACCATCAAGACGAGACTTTGATAGTGATGAAATCGAACATTTCAAGCATAAATCAAAAGATAGAGTCTTATTCGGTGGCCAACAAACAATTGGAGCAACAATTTGGTCAAGTGTCTTCTCAATTGAACCAACGCCAAAAGGGCAATTTGCCAAGTAAAACAGTTCAAAATCCAAAGAATGATGGGCATTGTATAGCGATTATTGCACGAAGTGGTAAGAGCACCAAAGATCCCCCAATTACACATAGCATGGGGCAAATACGAAAGCACCAAACAAAAATGATTAGCTGCTATGCACAAAATTAACTCATGAATGTTCCCAATTTTTGCCTAGGGCTCAACCCATCACACCTATTGACAATTACACAAAAAATATGAAGATTATGCATAGAAATCTCCTCCTTAGTGATTAGAAGCATGACTTTTAGCTTAATGTGCAAAACGGGTTCCACAACAACTAAAAAATGCACCACAACCATGACCCATGAAAATCTCAAGCTATAAAAGAAAGAAAACACACCTGTGCAACTGAGAAGTAAGAGAAAAAAATACTTGTGCCTTTGAAGTGCATAACGTAGAGGTTTGAAAGTTGGGAGAATATAGGTTAAAAAAAGCGAGAAAATATGGTAAATTGGGGTTGGGGTCGCAAAAAATAAAGAGAAAAGTTAGGGGTTTAAATAGCAAGGGGAATGTGGACTGGGTCAGATAAAAAATTGTAAAGTTTTATATTACTCCACGACAGGTCCGCGACATGGGTCTCTCACATACTTATATTTTGCTTATTTTTGCCTTTTCATGAAATCTTGACTCACCTGGTAATGCACGTGTCTGTGATAGACGCGGACCTATTACATATTCTTCTGGATAAGGGATTCCTATGAGATTTGGAAAAAATTATTTTAGAGCATCAGACCCCAAAAAAATTCTCAAAGACCTGCTTATGCTATAAAACATGAAAATAAATTAATCCAGCCAATGAAATCCAAAAATTCCAAATGGATCAATAGGAATTGACAACGACAAAATTTTGCATACAAAGTGCCAAGGTCCGCGATGCGCACTGGTCATGAATTAGCACTTTGTGTCAGATGACACTTTTTCGATGGGATATTTTTAAAAATTCTATTCTAAGAATTATAAATTAAAAAATCAATAAAAGAAAAATACTTCACTATAAGTTGCCACTCGTGCAGCGCCTGATTTACCATCAGTCATGACTCAACAATCATCTTTATTCATGGCTATCCAAGTCAATGGTCTCCTTTTCGTGGTCTTCATCAGCACCAAAATTGTGCTTGACCCTTTGTTCATTCACAAGAAATAGCTTATTCCAATTGTTGAGAATCTCCATTACCCCATGTGGCATTATGTGCACCTCTGTATATGGTCCCCTCCATTTGGACCTTAGTTCACCAGGAAAGAGTTTCAAATGTGAGTTGAAAAGAAGTATCTTTAACCCAGGTTCAAAAGTGTGCTTGATGATATGAGGGTCATGCCACTTCTTTGACTTCTCCTTGTTGAGCTTGGCATTCTCGTACGCTTGCCATTGAAACTCATCTAGCTCATTCATTTATTCTAAGAGCTTATGCCTTGTGAACTCTAGATCTAGATTGATCTTTTCAATAGCCCAATACGCTTGGTGCTCTTGCGCGACAAGAAGATGACATGCCTTCCAATATATCATTCTATATGGTAAAGTCCCAATTGGAGTCTTGTAAGCTATCATATATTCCCATAGAGCTTCATCTAGCTTTGGTTCCCAATCTTTCCTTGTAGAATTGATAGTCTTCTACAAGATATGCTTCATTTTGCAATTAGACACTTCCACTTGTCCACTCGTTTGTGGGTGATATGTTGTAGTAACTTTGTATCGGACTCCGTATTTTACAAGAAGGTTCTTTGTAGTATGATTTATGAAGTATGTCCCTCCATAACTGATTATAGTACGTGGAGTTCTCAACTTTTTGAAGATCTACTCTTTTATGAACTTGCTTACCACCTTGGAGTCATTTGTTGATAATGCTACAGCCTCAACCAATTTGGACATGTAGTCCACAGCCACAAGAATGTATTGGTTCCCAAAAGATGGAGAAAATGGCCCATGAAGTCCATCCCCCAGACATCAAAGACTTCAAACTCCAGTATGTTGCTCAAAGTCTTCTCACGCCTCGTGGATATAACCCCTATCCGCTAGCATGCATCACTGTTCCTGACATAATCAATAGCATCTTTAAATAAAGTAGGCTAGAAAAATCATATTGCAATACCTTGTGGGCCATTTTCTCTCCTCTGTGATGCCGTCCATATAGTAAAGTATGGAACCTCTTAAGAACTTGATGTGTCTCTATGTTTGGTACACATCTCCTCACCATTCTATTTGTGCCTTATTTAAAGAGGTAGGGCTCATCCCATACATAGGACTTGGCATCATGGGCCAGCTTTTTCTTTTTCTAGCTTGTAAAATCAGGTGGGAACACCCTACTCACCAAATAGTTAATCATGTTTGCGTACCATGGTAACTCCTCTATTTTCAGAGCCAAGAGTTGCTCATCTAGGAACTCCTCTCTGATCTCACCTTGCTCCCTAATGAGATTATCAATTTCTAACCTGGATAAGTGGTTTGCAATATAATTATCACACCCTTTTCGGTCCTTTATCTCGATGTGAAACTCTTGTTACAAAAGGATCCATCTGATTAGTCTAGGTTTGGCATCTTTCTTATTGAACAATTACCTTAGAGTTATATGATCAGTAAACACTATGACATTGGTACCCACTAAGTATGATCGGAACTTATCAAAGGGAAACACCAATGCCAACATCTTCTTCTTTGTAACAGTATAGTTGCACTATGTTGGGTCCAAAGTCTTACTGGTGTAGTATATTAGATAGAAAATCTTATTCTTACGTTGACCCAGAACAACACCCACAGTCATGTCACTAGCACCGCATATCAGCTCAAACGGGAGCTCCTAATTTAGAGTCATCATGATGTGCGCTTCAACTAACCTCTTCTTCAAGATCTCAAAAGCCTGCAAACAAGGAGCATCAAAGTTAAACTTTCCCTCTTTTTCTAGTAGATCACACAACGACTTTGAGATCTTAGAGAAATCCTTGATGAATCTGTGATAGAACCTGACATACCCCAAAAAGCTTCGAAATTCTTTGACTGAAATGGGTAGAGGTAGCTTTTCGATTGCCTCAATCTTGGCTCTACCCACTTCCAATCCATTCTTTGACACCTTATGTCCCAAGACTATTCTTTCCTTCACTAAGAAATGGCACTTTTCCCAGTTTAAGACTAAATTGGCTCCTCACAACGAGCTAATACCTTGTCCAGATTGACTAAACATCTCTCAAAAGTCTTTCCAAACACAGAAAAGTCATCTATGAATATCTCCACAAAGTCCTCCACCATGTTATGAAAGATGGCCATCATGTACCTATGGAATATAGTAGGTGTGTTGCACAAACCAAAGGGCATGTGCTTGAATGCATATGTGCCATAGGGGCAGGTGAAAATAGCTTTCTCTTAATCCCCAAGGGCAGTGATGATTTGGTTGTATCTCAAGTATCTATCCATGAAGCAGTAATACTCTTGCCCTACCAATCTATCCAATATCTGATTGAACTTTGGGTAGTGATCTTTTCTCATTACATCATTTATTTTTCTATAATCCATGCATATTTTTCATCAGTGACTGTTCAGGTGGGGATGAGCTCATTTTTCTCATTATTGACAACTGTTATCCTACCTTTCTTTGGGACACTATACTGGGCTCACCTACTGGCTATCTAAAATTGGATGAATGATCTCAGCATCCAACCACGTGATTATCTATTTCTTTACCACCTCTTTCAGGAGAGGGTTCAGCCTTCTTTGTGGTTGGGCGATCGGCTTAAGATTTTCTTCCATGAATATTTGATGCATGCATAGGCTAGGCTGATTCCATGAAGATTTGATATTTGTTAACCCATAGCCCTCTTCCTCTTTTTCAACACAGCAATAGCAGCATCAACCTGCGCTACAAAGAAGGAAGCAAACAAGATTACAAGTAAGATATTATTGTCACCAAGAAAAATACAACTAAGATGGAAGGGTAGTGGCTTCAATTCTAACTGAGGAGATTCTTAGATAGAGAGATTGGGTGGGGGAACCAACACCCTATATAATGGTTCAGCCACCTTCTTGAGCATGCTGACATTGTGATTGTTCAAAAAACTTCCAATCACTTTAGTTTCAAGGTTATCTACTAACCTTTGATTCATTAGCACCTTCCCCAGATGATCCTTGATTTCTATTTGATTGACTGTAGCCACTACATCTAGCATTATAATGGTTACAAAATCCTTATATACAGCGGGCAGTTTCAATGCTTGGTAGACATCAAATACCTTTACCTTATCATAAGCGCACATAGTCAATCGCCCAACCGCAATATCTATCAATGCCCTTCTAATTGCGAAGAATGGGTGCCCTAGAATAAAAGAAACTTCTGGGTCAATCTCAAAGTCAAGGTTGATAAAGTCCACTGGGAAAATGAGTGACCCTACTTGGACCAAGACATTCTCTATAATCTCGTTCGTTCTACCCATCAAACGTGTCGC
Source organism: Solanum clarkiae (assembly GCA_011800125.2). Lineage (NCBI taxonomy): Eukaryota > Viridiplantae > Streptophyta > Magnoliopsida > Solanales > Solanaceae > Solanum > Solanum clarkiae. The sequence goes on from JAABOM020000007.1 coordinate 19,873,456, forward strand.
AAGTTGGAGTGGTTGTAGTGTACTTAGGGTCTCCTAGACCCAACTTTCTAAACATAGAACTAGTATGAGATTGATGCTCCCACCCAGATCACACAACCCTTTAGCATTCAAACAACTTCCAATTGCCACTTGAACAACGAAGCTTCCAGGATCCTTTAATCTAGTTGGCAACTTTGCTTTATTCAAGATCCTGAAACTACACTCCTTAGTGAGTGCCAAACTTTCAAACTCAGCCAATCTGCTCTTATTGGCTACAACAACTGTCACATACTTGGAATATTTTGGATCCCTGTAAAATATCAATAAGAGGTAAGTTAATGTATACTTGGTTTAGGAGCCCAATAAACTCTTGGAAGCACTCTCTCCTCCTTCTTTTTAAACTTTTGAGAGAAGGGATGAGGAGGCCTTTACTTTGGTTCAACCTCAACATCTGAAAGGATGAGATTTCCAACCTCGTCTTATTTCTCTACACTAGAGTTATCCACACTTTTATGCTTTGGGACCAACTCTATCAACAACTTCACACTTCTTATGCTCACAGCATTCACCTACTTTGAGTTGCGATCGATGTCACCTGCAAGTCACCTTTAGGTCTAGCATTGATTATGCTTGCTAGTTGCCCAACCTGGTTTTCAAAATTCTAAAGGACCTATCTATTCTAGTAAATTTCATCATCTTACCTTTGTTGATTAGCCAGGATTTATCTCAACACTTTGCTATCACTCATACCTCCGGCATTTACTTACTTTGCAGGCTACTATGCTTGCTGATTGTAAAATTGTCCATCCCCTTGTGGTCTGTATTGATGTGGTCCTAGATGTTGTTGATTACCCCCTCCGCCTAGGAGAAATTTGGATGGTTTCTCTAATTGGGGTTATAAGTTTTGCCGAAACCTTGTTGGCCACCTCTGCTCACATTTCTTACAAAGTTAACAGCCTCGAGATTCAACCCACAGTACTTAGTTATGTGATCTCTACTGCCGCAAACATCATACTAATTATTTTGTCATTAGTGGACCATGTTTACTTAAGCTTGTTGCTAGCCAACGATAGGTTATTAAAAGGTGGTCAGCAAGTTTTGCATAGTTGATACTTGGGCTTGTAAGGCAGTCATTGCATCTACCTCCAACATACTTGCTTGTTTCTGGACCACCAGTCTACTAGATCCACCATTCCACTCAGGATTTCCTTGTATAATGCGATCTTGTAGCGTGTATAGCTCATCATATGTCTTCGTTAAGCCTATCCCCCTGTAGCAGAATCAAGTAAAATCTTGGTGTTGGGTTCGAACCCTTCAATAAAGGTATGGGACAACACTTTATTAACTTGGCAGTGATGAAGACAGTTAATAAGGAGGAATTTGAACCTGTTCCAAGTTTGGTACAAGTTCTCTCTTGGATTTTGTCTAAAACTTAGGACCTCACTCCTAAGCTTTGTTGTCTTTCCAGATGGGAAGAATCTAATTAAGAACTTTCTGGCCAGCTCATGCCATGAAGTGATTGAGTTAGGTGGCTCAATTTGTAACCACTTTTGTAATGCCCCATAAATCTAGTCTTGCATGTACCTATATTTCAAGCCTCTTTCTTATATGTGGGAAGCATATTAGGCTCATAAGAGACCTCTAGTACTTAGCCAAGTTCAAAACCTTCCTATAAATTGAGTTTCTAGTGTTAGATTATGCAAGGGTCAAATTTAAATGATCATAACTCTTAGCACAAAATAATTAGGTGGCACATGACCTAAAAATGAAAGGTCTTTGAATTAGCTTTCCGACGAAACTAAGTTCACCACATTTAGAATTTGGAGTCAAACGTTATGAGCATTTTATTGGAGACTGCCATATGCAGACTTGTTATACAAAACCCAATACGGGTAGTGGAAAAAGTTACGGCACATCTACTAACTTGTGGGAAAAAGTCCTGAAAATCCATTCTTTTGGTCCCAGACTTTACAGACCAATCTACGGGTCATAGAAAATTCTACTGGCTGTGGATTGAGCTCGAGGAAGTGATCCAGAGACCTCGTAATTTTCCCAAAAGTTTACGGAAGGATCCCTACAAGTTGTAGGTGGGCCCGTAGACAAACTTTGACAGCTTTTTACAAAAGGTTATTTTGGTCTCTTCCCACTAATTCAAAGCCTAAACTTAACGTTTTTACACCTAAATAAAGTCCTAAACATGCCAGTTCAACCCTTTTACGCTAAAACACTCTCTCAAACTTAGAGCAAGATTCCAAGAGAGAAAAAGGTTAGGGTTTGAAGATAACCTTGTGAGTTTTTCCAAGATGGTTCAAGGTTTAAAACTTCCAGGTATGTAAGGTTTGCTAGACTAGGGGTTCTATTCTTCCATGTGCCCCATAACCCAAATTGGTGGAATTGTGAATGAATTGTGTCTTTCATAGATGTTTCTTGAAGGGTTTTTCTTAAATTCTAATGTATTCTTATATAATATTGCATGAATAAAAGTTTTATGAATTAAATAATTTTTTGTTTGGTAAAGTTAGATTTTATTTACCTAAGTGAACATTACATAACAGCAGGCCATCATACTTGTTTATAAACACTAAGTCATGCTAGAATTACAACTCAAAATTCACTACTTAAAGGTGGGAACTAAGGACAGACATTAAGTTCACATAGCTTTTTCCTAAGCTAATTTGATGGGATCCTCTACCATGAACATCTCGCACAATCTGCCTAATAATGGTTTCCATTGTCCTATGTCTTTGCTGAAATACTCCAAGATTATGTTCCATCCATAGATGATATATAGTGTCAGCCAATGTCATCCTATAAACCTTCCTTCCCTTCATGATTGTCGATGCCCATTGTATTTTCCTGACTCCACGACATGCCTGTTCTTTGTATCCCTTGCCAAGGAAGTATTTTGTTCCATACTCCTGTTGTGAATGAGCAGTCAAAGAACAGATGATCTATCTCCTTATTTCGTATCTGACGTAGTGAGCAGGTAGTATTGTCTAGCATCCCCCATTTTGCCAATCTATCCTTTGTAGCAAGTCTTCTAATCAATGCCAAGTATAATATAAACAACCAATTAGGAATTTTGTAGCTTTTCCAGACAAGTTTCCTCCATTTCACCTCTCATTTTGCCACACACATTTTTAATGGAGTAAAATAGAACATGTACTAGTGTTTCTTCCGTATAACCAGCAACTTGGAGGTGTCTATCAGTCTTGAATATCCTTTGAACTAACCAAGATGCTTACTTAGCCTGCATAGCCGATACTCCCTCTATACCATAGTAGTTTTGTACCCATTCAACCCAGAACTTGTCCTTTTTGCATAAATACCACAACAATTTACCTATTGCAGCATTATTCCATGTATAAAGATCAAGAAAATTTAGTCATCTACTAGACTTAGGCCAACACAATCTTTCCCATGCTATAAGTGCTTTCTTTGAGGCATCTACATTTCCTATCCATAGAAATTTTCTGCAAATGCTTTCTACAACTTGTATGATCTTCTTTGGCAAGGCAAAGATTAGAGTCTGGAAAGTTTGAATAGATAACAAAGCATGTTTAACCAATTGAGCCCTTCCAGCCTAGGATAGAAACTTGGTGGTCCAGTTAGTAACCTTTTTACTCATCATCTTATTAATGAGAGGCTTGCATTGAACAATAGATATCCTTTTAGTGCTCAGAGAAACTCCCAGGTGCATGAAAGGTAGATCACTTTTAGAAAATTGTAGTGTCTGCAGAATTCCTTCTTGGACCTCCTGTTTCACCCCTTAAAAATAGACATTGCTTTTCTCCCATCTCCATCAGCCCTAAGGACTTAGAGAATAATTAGAAGCACTTGTACAAGCTCTTAGTACATTTAACATCACCTCTGCAGAACAGCAACGGATCATCAACAATACTGAGTTGAATAATCCTCTGTTTCTTGCATCTAGGATGATAATGAAACTCAGGATTTATATGCAAACTCCTCAAAAACCTTGTCAAATAATCCATAGCCAACACAAAGAGAAAAGGTGATAGAGGATCTCCTTGTCTTACCCCTCTTGGTGCTTGAAATGGTTTTGTATTCCTTCCATTAACAAGGACTGAATAGGTTATAGAAGTGACACATTTTAGCATCCATTTCATAATAGCTTAAGGAAACCTCATTACATGTAGAATTTGTTCCAGAAATGTCCACTCAATTTAGTCATAGGCCTTCCTCACATCTCTTTGAGCATACATCTGGCAGAGATGCCTTTCCTTCCATCGCCTTTAATTAGTTTATGGCTTAGTATTATATTGTCATTAATTGCTCTACCTGGAACGAAAGTTGACTGGCTGGGAGCAACAAAGGAGTTCATTACTTTTTCCATCCTATTTGTGATGACTTTTAAAATAATCTTCTATATTGTTATGCAGCAAGAGATAGGTCTATACTCCCCTATCTTTGTAGGAGTAGCAACCTTTGGAATAAGAGTCGCCATTGTACAATTGATGGATGGATACATATTTCTCGTTTCAAAAGAATTTAGCACAGGTTGAATAACATTTGCTCCTATAATTGGCCATGCCTTTTTGAAGAAATAAGCATTGAAACCATCATGACTAGGAGCCTTCTTATCACTAATACCATCAAGTGCCAACTCTATCTCTTCCTTTGTTGCTTTTGCAGCTTAAAACAATTGTTGTTCTCGGTTTAATGTGTTGCCATTTCTCATAACAGTGATATTCACACAAGGTAGATTTTGAGTTGCATTGCCAAGTAGATTCTCATAAAATGAGATTACTTCATATTCTAGTCCATCCGGTGTCTAGGATTTACTTCCATTAGTGTGCATGAGACTATTGATTGTGATTTTGGCCACTCGATAAGAAATAAGCAGTGTTAGCATCTCCTAGTTTCAACCATTGTACTCTGATTTCTGTTGCATGATACTTTCCTCAATCAGACTCCACTTTTCTAGATGTATTTGTATCTCTTTTTCATGTTGTCTGGTAGGTATTACTGTTGATCGATCCTACATGGTTTCTTGGATCTCTTGCAATTGATCCCTTAGTTTAGCCACTTTGCTAATCACCCCTTTGAATTCATTATTATTAGGCTGCTTGAGACAGATTTTCATCTTCTTGAGCTTTTGCCATATTGTCTGCAAGTTCTTTTAATTTCCACTATTCCATGCTTCTTCAACCTTTTGTGGAAACTCAGGATGCTCAGTTATACAATTGATTAAAGGCCTTATGCTTGCTGTTGTTAGTTCTACCTAACTCCAAACTCAAAGGAGAGTGATCGGATAGTCCTGGTTCCATAATGGGGATTTCATGTTGCTCCATGCTTACCATTCATTCAATATTCACTACAGCTATATCTATCTTGCTACAAGTTCGACCATTGGACCATGTATAAGCTCTTCCTATTGCCTTCAATTTTGTCATACCATTATCAATCATAAATAGTTGAAATAGATGATTTTACTTTTCTACATGAACCCTAGCATGAATGCTAATTATTTTTACACATTTTATTTAAATGAGAATGCATAAGTATAATTTGAACCTAAAGGGCCTATGAAATCCCTAAATGCTTTAACTCTACTTTTATTTTCCTGAATATTATGAGTTAGCATGATCCATGATAGAGTATCTATAAGTCAATAGTTGAACCTTAAAAAAATGTAATCAAAGAGTTGATACTTGATGTGATGAACTGAGTTGACAAATATCCACTAAGGCTAGTTTGATTGAGAATGATTGTCTTATGAGCATTAAGTCTTTGGAGGTGTATCGAGCACCAAATTGAGTAAGAGTAAGTCTAACTCAAACTCAATAACTACGTCGCCAAATGTAGAAGAGGGGTGAAATTGTTAAGTCGGTTGTTCCACTTGATAAGTCCCTAAAAAAATAGAGGACTTGATTGATTGGATCTATTATGGATCGATTCATTCATTACCCTGGCAAGTATCAAACAATTGCGGAGATTTTTGTATAATTACTAACTCATAAGTGATTGTTGTCGGATAAGAGAAACTCCTAGATGAGTTTCATACTAATAGTACTCTAACTTGATTGGATCGGATAGATTCAGATTGTATTGATTGGTCATTGTATACTCTTTATTCTCGATTTAGATAGACATATGACATCTTTATTGAGAATTTTTGAGTTATTGCTATTCTACCTATATATGTTTCACTCGGCTATTTTACATACTCGTACATTCAATGTACTGACGTCCACTTGGGCATGTATCTTTTCATAATACAGAGACAGTTACTAGAGGTCATCAACAGGCAATTCATTGAAGATCTTCCTCTTATTCCAGCTGATTGGTAAGTCCTCCTCGAGTTCGGGGGATGCATACTATTTCATCTAGCTTTAAAGTTGGACTTTTAAACTTGTTTATTTTGTTTAGAGATAGTCATGGTTCTAGTATGGCACCATCTAGACAGCTTAGATAGAGGCTTCATAGACTAGATTCGGTATGATGATTGGATATTGTCTGACTAGTTTTTTTCGTACTAGTCCTGTTGATTTGTTTTCATTACCTTTAATTGAGATTGTCCACCTTTATTTATCTTTAGTCTTCTGCTGGTATGATAATTGTTAATTAAATTAATGTGATGAGGCCAAGTAGTTCGCTTGGAGACTAGCAATAGTCTTTGAATACCGACCACGTCTAAGGTACCCTCCCGGGGCGTGACAACCTTCTTGCTTCCCCATGCAGTTAAAAGGGAAACAAGGTCATCCTCCCATAGTCAGTATTTACTCCATGAGGAATGAATGTGTCAGCAATCTCCAAAAAAAAAATTTCATAGATGAACTTGGGGATCCTCACGTGTCAGCCATATGAATTGTCCGGCGGAATGCAAAAGTTGTACCATGTTCTGCTTAAGCTCCCATCATCTACCGGGTTCTAGTTTTCGAAAACAATTTGTAACATTAGTAGTACGTGGAATTGCCACGTCTTAGACTGGTCTAGCCACAATTGGTTCAGGAATCTAGTCAGTCACTGGTTCAATCTCCTCCTTATTATCCTACAGGTCCTCTTGTTCGACAAGGTCAATTGGCGGGATTGGGTAAAGATGCTTGTCCTCCTCCTATTCGGCCGAAAATAAGATTCTAGTTTCGACAGTAGATCTGACTGAATTCCTGCAATCAAAGTGTTTTTCTTATCATACTGTAATATAGTTTTAGTATAATATTTTAAAATATTTTTCTTACCATGTTGCAACATTATTTTAGAAAATTCAATTAAAGAAAATTTAATCATGTTGTATTTGTACTTTCAGCTATTATTATAAAAGTGTTTTTCTTATCATTTTGCAAAATACTTTTAGTATATTTTTTTAAAAGTGCTTTTCTAATCATTTTATATTACTACAACAAACATTATAAAGGTTTTTTGTAACACCCCAATTTTTTTTAGCTAAGATTAAGTCATCCTTTATATGATATAGGATTTTAATTGATAATTCTTAGTTGAGCATAGATGTTAAAGTTAATTTCTTAGTGTGGGAATAGAATTGGAGATGATATGAGATCGTAGTTCTAATGTAAGATTTTATAAATGTTAGGTGAACCAATGACTTGTAGGTTGTATATACATGCTACAATCAATTTCTAAGTATTTAGAGTATATTAGGTGTGATTTAGAGTCACAAGGGATCTTTAACATCAAGTTAAGTCCAAAGAATTTCTACCAACTAAGTTTTTGTATGAGTTGATAAAAGGGTCAACTTCAAATGACCATATCTCCTAAATCATAATAAGTTAATAACCAATAATATATCTGATTGAAGATACTTGAATCAGTTTTCCAACGCATCCAATTTTTCCATAACCAAAATTCGAAGCAGAAAGTTATGATCATTTTAGTGAAGGAGTGCAGAGCTGTCTGAAAGTTCGCGCCAGGAGCGCGTCGCGGACTAAACGCGGACCCTCACTGGATAAACAATAATGTTTTTTTTTTTTATTTTGAGGATACTTTTATCCTAAAATCTATGGGGGTCTATTTAAGGTCCCAAAATGTATAAAATGTCAGTTTTCATAACCAAAAACTTCTTTCTTCACTCCTAAATATAAATGCTCAAGAATCATCATGAAAGTCATCAAGTTAGGATTAGTTTTCAAGATTCATCCTCAAGGTGAGTCTTCATAAATTTCAATCTATCCAACCCAAATTTCTTTATCTATTCGTGAATCTCTAATAGAACCTTACACCATAACCTAGGGTTCCAAGAAGATGAATTCAAGAATCCCAAGAAAGAATTTCTTAATTCTTCTTTTCAAAGAATGCAGGGTTCATTAAGACTCTAAAAATTATGAGTCAAGAACTTAATAATCAAGGAGAAGCCTTCAAATAATGTCTTTTCATGTTCTTTCTCTATAAAGGGAATAATGAGATCGAGGATTTGCTCCAAGAAAGCTAGTCTTCATCCAATTTTGATTGTGATATCAACTTTTCAGGTATGTAAGGCTAAACTAAAAGCATGGGATTGTTCTCTCATATGTCCCATAGATGGTTGTAGATGAGAGTTCAATGTTCTTGAGTCTACACACATAATTTCTTGAAGTATTATCTTAATTTAATTCTTGAACTAAGGTTCTATTGTATTCAAGAGATTCTTGTATACAATCTTCTTGAAGTTGACTAAATATTTGGATGTACATTCATGTCTTCATTTACATAAACCCTAATTGAGGACTATGATTGCTTTTATGCATTATTTTGAAAACTGAGATTTGATAGTCATATTGAGCATGCTAAATACTGATGCTTTCTTTTAGCATATTTTTTACTGAGTTTCATGAATAAAACTGTTGAGCATGAATAATGATTTGAGAGAGAGTTTTGGTGATATGCAGAGATTATTAGTAAAGCGTGAGTTTTTCTAAAGGAAACACTTGTCATGTTAATGAGTTTTGATTGAATTGAGCATTGAGTGTAAATGATATTTTGAGTACATATTAATGACAATGTAAATATATTTTTTCACAATAATTTCATTGATAAATGATAGTGATAGATGATGTGAGTCTTAAAGAAGATTGATTTGATAGATAATTGTGCATATTTTAGTCTTGGTAGTATTATTGAGCACCTAGTTGGGTGAGAAGTTTCACCCCAGAACTGCGTTTGTCAGTGTAAGATAGTCGTGCAGCACATTCTGGCGACTCTTGTCCCAAAAGTTGGACAATTCTCTTCGGATCCAAGAGAGAGAGATAGAGATACTATGTCCTTTACCGTGCAAGTTTAGGATAGGCGTGGAAATGATGCCAATTTGTTGTGCCCCACCTAACTTACAGGTGGCGCGATAGGATAGATGTCGGTTAAAAGATACTCCCAAGCAATATTGATTGGACATGAGATTTCTAACACAGTCATTCTGTCTTTTCAAATGTATATTCTAAAGAGCATGATTTACTTTAAACTTGCATGTTTTACTGAATTGAGATGACTTGAGCCTTTTGAGTTGAGTTGATGTTATTTTCATTCTATTCTACCTGTTTCGGTTTCATTCGGCTATTTTACATACTAGTACATTCCATATATTGACATCTCCCTTTAGGACTGCATCATTTCATGATGTAGACATACGAGATCGAGATCATTAGCAGGCGCATCGTTGAAGATCTTTGCACGTTCAGCATATTGGTTAGCCTCCCTTACTTCGAAGGAATCCATTATGTTATTTCATCTTACTTTAAAGTTAGATATTGATTAGCTTTTTATTGATTGAGGTAGCCATGGGTCTATCATTGGCACCATCTAATAGTGATACAGGTTTCATAGACTAGAGTCGAATTATTGATTAATAAGACTGTGAGCTAGTTCTTCCCACTAGCCTTTTATTATAATATTATTTTGAGACTTGATAAGATGTGCCCATTTACGTCCTTTTTTTCTTCCACTGATTATTAGTAGAATGTACGAATGAATGAATGTGATGGGGTCAACTAGTTTGCTTGGGGATTTAGCAATAGTCTGTGAGTGTCAGTTACGTCTAGGGTATTCTCCCGGGGCGTGATAATTTTTTTTAACTATGTAGCAAGGGCGTTCAAATTATGATTGCCTTTTAGGTATTTAACGTATATTTTATTCGGAATGTTTTGAAAAAGAATGTGAACATTAGTAGTGGAGATACTTTATGACTTAATAACTTTCAAAATTTAAAATTAAAAATTAAATTGATTTACTTCCTCTGTATATAAGTTAATATTAATGTGTATAATTTATTTATTCTTTATGTGTTCAAATACTTTTATTGATTAATCTAAATATTTTAAATTATATTCAAAAGATAGATATAGTAACAAAATATAATAATTACTAATAAAATCTTATAAATTAATACTTCCTTTCTAGAAACAGATTGAAACTTAAAAAAATAATAGGGTTTATAAACAGAAATCATAGAGTTACATAAGTCATTGATTATTCTCCTTTTTAACAACTTTGCGCGAGCCTTATTAGAGAGTTAACAATTCACGTTATCATCTACTATGACTTATCTCTCCTTACTTGATGATCTAGTTCTCTTGTCATATGTCTTCAAAAGAGGTACTTTGTTATTGTCATCTATAACTTTCTATAAAATAAAAAAAATCAATTAGAACATTAAATAAATATCTATTTACGTATGTACATAAAGATAGATATACTCATTTTTGTATAAAATTTTAAAGAGATGTGATGTAATTACCTTACACTCCTCTCTGTCTAAACTTTTAATAGTGTTTAAATCAAGGTTTTATTGATAACAATTGTATTTTTAAAATTCATATGAATTATAAAAATAATAAAACATACAATAATTAATTTATTATTTATTTTGTTGAAAAGATGACATACAACAAAAGCTTCAAATTCTTTTGAAGTGTGTTTCTTTATCAACGCATCATCATCTATAAGCTTAATCACACTGTACACTTCATAATGGTTATGAATATTCGAGCTCTTGACAATTAACTTAAACATCAGTTTTATATAAAGAATCTTATCCAAATCCGGTGGATATATAGTATCACCATTAATGTCAGCATTCTAGATCAAATATTTTAGTGATATCAGAGCCAAAGTCATGGCTTCAATTCCCATGAGCAACATGCTGTATGAGGCAGGAGTTGAGAGGGATACTGTAGGGTAATTCCAACATCATGCCTATGACAAGGCCTATGAGGGGGTTGAGGTAGCCCGAGTCAGAGTCATGATCGAACATGATTCTTGCATAGTGGACTTGGTTAAGAAATAAAGTTGTGTCTTTTCTATCAACTATAACTTTTGGTATAATGGTAAACGCTTGATCCTAACAAACATTATTTTTTAAAAAAGTAAAACCCTAATTCTGTACCCGAATAATTATTTATGTATTAAAATATAAATATTTTCTTAAAAAATTAACATAATAAAAAAATAATCTTTATCAAATAGTCATTGAAGAATAATCATGTTTATATTCATGTTTACATTTTATGTTTGTACAAATATAACCGTTTTTCACTTTTTATATTCTTTTCTGACACTTCTTGCAACTCACCCTATATCAAGTTGTATCAATTCAATAGTTGCAACAATCCAGCAACGAAAACCTTCCTGTTCATCAAAAATTCATGACATGATATATAATTATAGTGTAAAATAATTATTTTTAATAAATATATAATTTAAAAACATGTGTTATTTCTTAAATCTTGAATTTTTTTTATATATGTTTGAGTAAAGAAGATATTAGTTTTAAAAAATAACTAAAATCATATACTAACTTCCATGATCTTCAATAATTCCATAATGGTTTTAACTAATCAATGCTCTTATCTAATTCATCTGATATGGAGACACTTTATTGAGAGATCATTTGAGATTGGTTTAACTCAAAGTTTTGATGCATTGTAAATATTGCGCACGGAATATGAATCTGCTTAATACTAAATGTGTTAGACATATTGTTTTTCTAAATAAACAGATATGACTAAATAAGTTTTACCTTGAAATGTTTGTGCTTGAAAAAGTTGAAAAACCACAACAATAGGTTGATTGTCGGAACTTAGAAGTTGAGGTAAATTTTGATCAACAAATTCTTCCCAACATGTGGATGGTAGCTTGTTGTTTTTTCCAAAAAAGACGAACATAAAATTTATACATTATCAATTTCATACCTATTCCGCAGATATATGTTATTCTTACTCATCATCTTCTACTTCTACATTTATAAACTTCCAAGAATGTTTACTCATGTTTTGAGTTTGCACTTGACCGAAACTGATGATTTCTCCGATCACATCTAAAACTATGACTGAATAGTAAAAAATATTGTTTGTATCAAGCGATTATCATTATGCCAAAAGATATAGCATATAGCAAAGGTGCAACTTTATTTCTTAACAAAGTCCACTACGCAAGCGTCATGTTCAATCATAACTTCGACCCACGTCAGTCCCCTCATGGGCCATGCCATAGGCAAGATGTTGGCATTACCTAAGAATCCCCCTCCCACCACCTACCTCATGTAGCATGTTCTTCGTGAAATCGAACCCATAACCTTGGCTCTAATACCAGTTGTTAGGATCAAGCGCTTAATACTATACCAAAAGCTATAGCTGATAGCAAAGGCGCAACTTCATTTCTTAACCAACTCCACCATGCAAGCGTCATATTCGATCATAACTCCAACCCGGGCTACCTCAGCCCCCTCATGGGCCTTTCCATAAGCAAGATGTAGGCGTTACTCAACAAATATTATATATAAAAAATTTTAGATGATATTTATTTACCAAATAATTCAGTCTCATTCGAGTTTCCCCATTTATTATTTGAATGAATAGTCAAAAATTAAAATTATTGATGGAAAATACAATAATAGTACTAAACTTTCAAAAGAAGAGATTCCAGTTCTAATTTCGATTTTCGTGTATATGTGGATCAATTATTTCTATCACATTTGTTCGTTGAATAAAAGTAAGCCTCAACTTATGTTTTGTAGTACTTAACTTTTGAGTATTTTTGCATATTAAGAAGTTCGCTATAGGATATAATCCACACTCTTTGATATTGACTTTGATATGTTTCAACACTGATTTTTCAATATCCCTACAAATAATAAATTTATATTAAAAATTATAAATAAACTAGTCAATGAAACAAAATTATTTTCTTAAAATAAGATACAAAACCTTTTCATCCTTTAGAACCAATGTTTTTGCAAAACCAAAGTCAGGGTTAAAATGATATTGAACTTGCCATAGAAGAACTATCAGAACTTTTAAATTTCACTGGGTTTTTGTTACTGTTATATTACAGATGAAGTCTTAACATTTTTCTAAATTTGTAATTTCTTTATAGAATATCGAAGGTGATATATAGTATGAAAGTTGATCATAAAATTTGAAGAGTGGTGAGCAATTATAGTAAAAGTTATAAACATGATTTGATGTAGGAACAGCTGAAAATATAATATTAAGATAATGAAGGATAATTGATTAAAAAATACCCCATTACCCATTTTTTTAAAAAAATAAATAGTTTAATATATTTTTGAAAAATTGATATTTTGTAAATCTACATATATATGTTTTATTAATTATGATAATACACTTCATAAAATTTGTAATTTGTTTAATTAATATATTTATAATTATTTAAATCAACTCAACTTTTAATATTGTTAATTATGAAATTAATATTTTATTAACATGTATACATTTTTTGTAAAATTATGTTTGATGATAATCTTTTTCAGTTTATTTATAAGTAGGAATTTAATAGGAAGTTGAAAAACTACATACGTACGTACTTGGATAGATGTTCTTTTTTTCAAAATAATGATAAATTTATTTTTAAATTGTAACTTTCAAATCATAATTTAAAAAAAAATTAAAATTAATTGGCATCTTTAGTTTTTAAATTGTAACTTTTGATTCGTAAGGAAAGATGATCATGAAATGGCGATGATGTTGATGACCACAGGATGATGATGATGATGATGACCATAAAGATGGCAGCA
>JAABOM020000007.1:19905793-19925415 GCA_011800125.2 Solanum clarkiae
TGTTTTTAAACATAAGGGTCAGGCTGCGTACATCCGACCCCCCTTACCCCGTAATGGGCGGGAGCCTTTGAGGCATTTGGGTAATGTTGTTGTTTATATAGGTTATACATATTATAGTGTTATTGTCTAACTGTTATTAGTATTGAATTGTAGAACTTTAGTGTTTTATGTGTTAGTTTGATTCAATCTTAAATATTATGTAAATTGTTCATCGAAAAAATTTGACCTTTTTCTTTTTTTAATTTGTGTTTTTTATTTTTTGGACAGTTTTTAGACTTTTTAAAAAAACTTTTTATTTATTTTTATTTTTAGAAGTTTTTTTAAAAATTATTATTATTATTATTTAAATTCTTTTATCAAGTGTATTTTTGAAACTTATGCCTATTTTTCTTGACTGTTTTTAAACCTCTTTTCTTTTTGAGATTATTTGGGTTTTATTTTTTTGGGATGTTTCTTTTTTTTTACTTTTTTTAATTATTATTTGATTTGTGTTTCATGTTTTTTTTTTAATAAAAAATTCATTCGTTATTAGTTTGGAAGTTTTTTTATTTTTATTTTTTTATCAAGTCTATTTTAGTTGGAAAAAGATTTAACCATAATAAGAAAATCTTCTTCATTTAAATTTATTACTCCCTCTGTTTCAAATTAAGTGAATTATTGGACTATATCACATATATTAAGAAAAAGAAATAAAGACAAAATTTAACCATGTTTTTCCATTTTTACCATTTTTTAACTCTAAACACTCATTTAATAGAGTAAGAAATTTTTCAAGAAAATAAATCTTGAAAATCAACTTTAAAAACTCCATTAATGAAAGGCAAAATTGGAAAAAATTTCCAACAAATTCCTTGAAAAGTGAACAATTTACTTATCTTGAATAATAAAAAATTTTCCAACAATTCACTTAATTTGAAACAAGGGAGAATGTTTATAATAGTCAATATTTAATATAATTAAAATAAGAAATGAAGAAAAATAGTGAAAAGACATTCTTGTCTAAAAGGAGTCATTTAATGAAGGGTAAAAAATTTAAACAAAATTAAAATTGAACAAAAGTAAAGAAAAAAATAATGACTATTACTTTTACGATTAACAATCTAATTACCACCCCAACAAAATAACTACTAACTCCTATATGATTTGTATTAGGACACATATCTACATTGTAATCAAAAGGATATATGGGTCAAAAAAGAAAATTTCAAGATAATTCTTCATAGCATTGAGTTTGCCAAATAAAATAGTAGTTTCTTTTCTTTTTGAAAAATGAGGCGTTTTTTTAATTTTGCTTAAAATATACTTTTAGATTTCTTTAGCCAAAAATAAGACACTTTTTGACTGTTAGGACTCCTATGGAGTGTGTACTTTGCCAAAATAATGATATCTTTTTATTTCTCAAAAAACACGGCAGTTTCAATGAATTTTGTTTTCCAAAAAAAGAAAGGTTTTTTTTGTTCTTTTTTATGTTGCTCAAATAATACTCCGATAATATTTGTTTAGCTAAAAATAGTTAAGAACTCCTGTTACGTAGAATTGATTTGTAATTCTTAAATCGATACTTCTTCCTTTTTTTTTACTATACAATTATTTCTTAGGATTAATAAGAAGAAAATCTGTCAATATTAATTTTTAAATATATGTTTAATTAAATAATAATTTGAGAAAAATAGAAATTTAAGTATTTATCGAAGGGAAAAAGATACGATCAACTTTCCAATCTTCATATTAAATATAATATTTTATTGAAGAGAAAAAGATTCAATCAACTTTCCTAATAATCTTCATATTTTTAATATAATATAGATTTTGTAAGAGTTGTTAATTTTTCACGTTTCAAAATTCTTATTTTTATCATTGTTATTATTCTCATCTATTTTAAGAGTGAAAAAATATTATCGAAATAAGTAAATTATTATGTAAGGTAGTTTTTAATTTGTTTAGAAGTGTAAATATTATGATTTTTTACATAATCAAAAAAGGAAAGACTTAATAATAAAAATTTTCAATAATTCATACCTGGATTATGGATATATAGCATTATGTAACGACGGAGAACAACAGAATCTATCAAAATATTGCATTAATTAAAATAATATAATAAGATATTATACGATACAATATATGATGAAACAATATATAACAACCATTCCGACAAAGTGTAAGGGACGTATCTGCGGAGTGTCAAATTTTCTTGATCGGTGATTTCAGCAGCAAGTTTTAATAAGAAAAAATATGATAGAATACTATCCAAGCAAAATAACAATAAACCCTGAAGATCATATATATATCCAAAATTGAATGATTTATGAGTGGCGTGAAAGTGCATGTGTCGGTGGTCTCTCTTTTTCCCAAACTATATTTCATGTCAACGTATTCCACGTACATCCAAAAACAATTTATATTTTGGAACCACCCCTCACGTATTGCTATTTTTTTATTAGTTAAAATATATATTATGTGGACTTGAAAATGACCCCATGTATTTACTTCAATATTTAGGGCTTGCCTTATAGCTATAGGTTGCCTGTGAATTTCAATAGGTGGGATAATTATAAAATTCCATCACTACAGCGCTACAACAAGAAGAAGAAGCAGACTTGGAACAATGAGTTTTCTTACTGTTCCTTTTCCACCCATAAGCGGCAAATGAGAAAAACACACCATCAGCACTTCAGCATATGTTTCCCAAACACTGAGCCTTATTTTACACTTGTCCAATCTTCTTGCCTTCAATACATACACTGACAAACACCTCCATATGCTATGATGGATGACAAACAACTGCATTACAGGATAAATCACTATCCACAATCCACATACCAAACTCTTCAAGTCCTTTTTGTACCCGTTCTGAACTGATCTTGGGCGACCAAATGGCAAACTTTTTTCCATTTCTTGAAGCGGTTTCCTTAGCGTCCACAAAACTCATGTTCAAACTAAAATCAGTTTCATCAACCCTGTTAAATGTAGTTTTCTTTTGTTCCAATAACTTCTCAACTAGATTTACAAAATTTCCCTCGGGGGCTATAGTCTTCAAAGTGGCAACAACTTTGTCCAAAACATTGTTGACCCAAATTTTTAAGGCAGATGCTGAATTTCGAATGAAGACAAGTTTAAAGTTCTTCCCCAATAAAAAGTCATTAGCCGGATCAAACGAATCAAGAAATGAATCACTGCTGAGAGGAATCACGTCACTATCCACAACCCATGTGTTGTATTTAAGTTCCAAGGACTTTCTAACTACTTGGGCCTTCACAACAATCTCCTTGCCCAATTTTTCATGTGATTTGTCAAAGTTGATGGAGTTTTGTAGCCTAATACTCTCAAAAAATTGGTCCGTGTCAATCACGGGATAACCCCTTCTTGCAAGATCAAGTAGGAAATAGGACCGTGGACCCAATAAGATGCAGTTTTGGATATTCAATCTTCCAAAGTGGCAGAGAAGATTCCTAATAATTGACTCTGACACCTGTTGTAGGTTCACAAATACTATAGTCCTCGATTTCTGAACTGAGTGAAGAACAGACGCTAGATCATCAGAATTGCGTACAATTCTACCAGGAGAAACTTCCTTGAAACAGAAATCGTACCACTTCAGACTCTGCAAAGATTGCATCTTCGAAAGGTTAAAATCAAAAGACTTTTCATCCACCAAATAAGAATCTGGCCCAATTGATTTCCCATAGTTAACGCCAGCATCACGATGAGACACACTAAAAGCTCGCTCATGCAAAAGGTTGGTATATATATTAAAGTAACCACGGGAATGGATGAATTTAATGAACCAAGGTGTCCAGATTCTTTCCCCCATCTTTTTGTACCATCCTGTTGTCACCTACAAGCAAATTACATTTTACAGTTAAAGAGTAATTAAGTTTAATAGGGCTTGTCATTATCTTCACTAAAAAATGCAACGAGAAGAGAAAAATTTCAGGCAATACACTACCATCCCATCAAGAAATGGTTTCAATCCCTTGGCCTTGTGTGTGTCATACCATATGCGGAATTCTTTCCAAGGTCTTGGAAACAGAAGCTGACCCCAGGTGCCAACCAACTGGTACAAGAAAAGTTGAGTTTCATCATCAATCTTCATCTTGTTTCCATGTTTACCTGTTTGCCAAAACTACATTATATCATGCGGATACGAGTAACACATGACTGTTACGAGATTGTTATACAGGATATTAAGAATGATAAATTTCCAGAGAATAAAAGTACTCCAATATCCAAGCAACGCATACACCTTCAAACAACAACGATGGACATGTACTCTTCAGTGAAATAAAAAAAGTAACTTAAAGTAGATTTTAGGGAACTCTAAATTTTAGAAGCATACAGGATGGCTCATGGAAATTTACGCTATTCAGGGATGACCCCTAGCACCAAAATGTGGAATCTTAAGAGTGTTGAAGGGCTGAGTCACAAGAACCTAGCAATTGATCTATGAATTGTTTCATATCTATAATTTCAAATACCAAACTGGAAAAGCATCACATTTATTTTAAGTTCTCAACGCAAGTGTTTCAGCAATGTAATAACAGACAAACATTCAAAAATCCCCCGATTTTATGGACATAGAAGCACCTTAACAACACCAGCTGAGCAGCCCAAAAGGCTATAAGGCAGATTTGAACTTCAATAATTATAATTACGAGCCAACATATCACAAATCAGTGATTATAATTTCAACGAGCCAACACATCTCAAAACAGAGTGTTACAAAGAAGATTGTAACTAGCTCAAGGGCCACAAATCTTCTTCTGATAATTAAGGGCACGATAATTAAGTTTTCTCCAAATAGAAAAATGAGAAGGCACTAATGCTCTAGCTAACAATTTGGACGGCAGCACTTTTCCTCTATAAATTATCTTTGAACCTGTGTGATATGCCTTAGGAACCCTCATCAGGGGAAGACCATATTCATGTGCAACTTATTTAATAGGACCAGTTATAAACACAAACAGTAGATAGGAGTGATCATACTCAAGGACAAGCTCTCACAAGAGTCACAATGTCAAGGCAAAGAATAAATCCTATCGCAAGAAGAGTGTTTCTAATCAGAGCTAGAAGAGTGAGAGGGAATTAAATAGCAACAGCTGCTACTTCTGTCGGTGTCTATCTTCTCCTATTATTAAGCATTGAAAGGGATATTGGAAAATGAGTTTCAAAAGCTTGAACTTCCCCAGAAAAGACAACACAGACACTCGGATAGCACTAGTCCTGGTTAATGGTTTTGAAGAGAAGGGCTTTGGCCTACCAATGAGTACACATATACGGTGTTAACAACAACATACCCAGTGGAATCCCACTAAGTGGGGTTTGGGGAGGGTAAGATGTATGTAGACCTTACCATTACCTCCTGAAGGTAGAGAGGCTGATTCCAAAAGACTCTCGGTTCAAGTGCATCAAACCCAAGTAGAAGAAGAAGCAAACAATGAGCAAAGCATAAGTTAAAACGAAAAGCATTATAAGGTCTAATAATATAATAGCAAAACACAATAAACAACATATGGCACGAAGTACAAAACACTACTAATACTATGACAGATACTAATAAGCATACGCCTTCGCAATGCAACACAAAATTCCACCCCTACTGACCTTCTACCCTAATACGTGACCTCCACTCTTTCCTATCTAGGTCGTACCCATGGTAATATGAAGTTGTGGTCCTATATAATAACCTCTATCCAATACTTTTTTGCCAACCTCTACCTTTCCGCATAATTCCTACAATCAATCTCTCCACCTCCTCACTGAGGCATCAGTGCACTTACTCTTCACATGTCCACACCATCTATTTGCCATAGAAGCCACTCCCACCTTCTCCTGAATAACCTCATTCCTAATCATATTGCTCCTGGTATGTCCACACCTCTATCTCAACATCCTCATCTCCATAACATGCATCTTTTGAACATGTGAATTCTTAACTGGCCAGCACTCCACTCCATATAACAAGAACGGTCCAACTACCTCGGTAGAAAAAGAAACAGAAAGGATACGTGTGAAGTCACCATTACCTATTTAAAAGAATATACGTGTAAAGTCTATGATCATTTCTAGGGAGATGGCCAGGTATTATTTTGCTTGCACTTAACCTATTCCTAAGCGATTATTTATCTTCCACTACCAAAAAGGCCTTCGTAAAGGTGGTGTTCATATGCATTGCACTTCTTGCTGTCTTAGTTTAAGTTGCGCAAACTCTTCATTTTGATGCCGCACCTATGTCGGATTCTCCAAAAATACACTACTTTTGGAGAATTCAGCATGCACACGTTGACCTTTTTGAAGAGTCCGAGCAACATAGGTCTTAGTTCCCCGTCACTTTGAATATGTTAGATAGTTGATCGTTCTCGACTGCCTCCGATCTGGTAGATTGTTCACCTCTAGCCAGCGACTAGCCCAACTATGGAGCTAAGCTTACACTGCCACGTCAAGACTCTCTTTTGAATGTGAGATGTCGACTTCCACAAGAGGGAAATATCACGTTGGTTGTGTAGCAAAGCACTATTTATAGAACTTAATTCTTCAACTATGTTCTTTCTTCATTCATTTATCTCTTTTTAACAGAGAATGACGAAATAGTCTTTGATTTGTTGTACTTTCTCGAGGTTGTCCTTTATTCTATTAAATTAAGAGATCTCCCGAAAATATGGTCTTGAAAGTTAAATTCACATTGAAAGTTTCATTCCGAGAGAGTTCAGAATTAAGGCCTTGAAAGTTTCAATCAAAAAGAATTCATTAGACACTACTTCCAAATATGTGTCTGCATTAAGGGAAAGATATATTTATCACAACATTTCACTTTATGCATGAGATCCATAAAAATCAAGGATGATATTAGATACCATAAGAAAGCGTCCAACACAAAATTATGTCTCACTACAATCCAATGAAAAGTTGTCAAACTATGCACGATGCCTTCTTTCTCAATTATTATATTTTATATATATGTGTGTGTGTGTGTATAAATTCAACAATATTTTGCCCATTCACATAAAGCAATATCTCAAAACCATGCTCTTATCTAAGGAAAAAGAAAATCTCAAAATCATGCAGAGATTGTGGGGTCAAAGAGGGATAACAGGGTCTTATGTGGAGATTATTGTCCAAGAGAAATTAAAGATATACAAATGAATTACCTCCTACAATTGTATAAATCCCCAGTTTCTTTTCAGTCGCCATTTAGACCAAACATGACATACTCTCATACTAAACACCACTAACTTAAACAACGAATTTCACCAAAGAAGAAGTTCTGATATAAGTACTTACAATTCAGAAGATGATAGCTGCAGGCAACCCAATTTCATTTCTTCCCCCAAAGACAAGTTCAATTATCCAAGGACAACTTATATCAAAAGATTTATTTCACCACCATGTATACTCAGATGAATCTTACCTCAGAGTGCTTTGGCTAAGACTCAGATAGATTATTTACTCCTCAGAAAGGGTGATAGAGATCTCGATAAGGATTGGAAGGTTAATCTCGAATAAGAATCTTACAACCTGACACAATCTCTTAGCAATGTGTTTGGAGATTAAGTTAAGGAGGAAGAAGAAGGCTAGGTGCGATTAACCAATAATCAAATGGGGTGGCTTGACAGTTGCCAAGCTCTGGAGTTGAGGGAGAAGTTGATGGTGATGGGATCTTGAGAGGCAAAGTAGAGATGCATGCAGTATGTGGAATAGCACAACTAAATGCATTAGGAGGGCAACGAGAGAGGTGTTGGGGGTTTCAAAGTGTAACTTTGACGTTCATCAATGGGATTAGTGGTGGAATAAAAAAGTCCAAAGAAAAATCAATGCAAAAAAGGTTGCTTATTTGCAATTGGTGGAGAGCAAGGATGAAGAGGTAACATGGATCAACGCGAAAAGGTATAAGATGGCGATAAAGGAGGTGATGTAGCAGTGATAGAGACAAAAAGGGCGGTCTTCAAACATTTTTATGCGGAATTAGGTGATAAAGACAGGAATAAGAAGTAGTTCAGGCTAGCCAAGACAAGAGAGAGTAAGGTTCGAGATTTGGATCAAGTGAAGTACATCAAGAATGAGGAAGACAAGGTATTGGTTAAAGAGACTCATTAACAGGAGATGACAAAAGTGTTTCCACAAACTCTTAAGCGAAGAGAGGTATAGGGACATTGTAATGTGTGTTTCGGAGCACTCAATGAGTTGCCTAGATTCTGCATATTGTAGGCGCATAAAGGTTGAGAAGGTTAAGATTGTATTTTGTAGGATATGCGGGGGTAGGCTGATTTAACCAAATGAGATCTCGATGGAATTTTGGAAGAACATAGATATGGTGGGTTTGGAGTGGTTGACTAAGTTGTTTAGTGTCATTTTTAAGATGACAAAAATGCCTGAAGAATGGAGGTGGAGTATGATGATTTCATTGCACAAGAACAAGGGTGATATTTAAAAATTGCAATAACTATAACAGATCAAGTTGTTGACCCACTCTATGAAGTGTGGGTGAGAGTTGTGGAGTAGAGCAAAGAAGGGTGGGACTATCTTTAAGAACCGCAGGAGTGCTCCACTACAAAAGTCGTTCATCTCGTGAGGAGACTAGTGGAGCAATATTAGAAGAAAATGAGGTACTTACATACAATATTCATTGACCTAGAAAAGGAATACGACAAAGTGCCTAGGGAGGTTTTGTGGTAATGCTTGGAGGCTAAAGGTGTCCTGCACTAGAGCAATAAAAGGCATGTAATGCAACTAAGACTTGTGTAAGGATAGTAAGAGGAGACTCAAAGCACTTCTCTACTCTGATGAAATGTATGAGGGATCGACTCTTAGCCATTTCTTATTGCCTTGGACATATCCAAAGTGATGTACGATATGTTATTTGTAGACAACATGATATTGATTGACGAGATTCCCGCAGAGTTAAAACTAAGGGTTTGTTCGGCATCATGATAAAATGTTTTCTTGGAAAATATTTTTTAAGAAAACAAGTGAATTTCTTACTTATTTTCTTATGTTTAGTAGGTAAACAAAAAATATTATCCTAAAAATATTTGTATATAATCTAAACAAATACTGTGGGATGTGGATAGTGGGGATAAGGGTGTGGGTGGAAGGCATGAAAAGGAGGTGTCTTGAAGGGTGAGAAAGATACAATCAATGTGAAATGCCACTTGTGAAACTTGTTTCCTCTTTTTTCCGGAATTTATTTTCCTAAAGAATGTTTCCCAAAAATTTGGACCAACCAATAATGAGAATCGAAAAACAGTTTTCAAAAATATTTTCCTCCCTACTGATCATATCCTCAGTTGGAGGTTTGGAGACAGACATTAGAATCTAAAGGGTTCCAGTTGAAAAGGACCAAAAAGAATATACGAGGTGCAAGTTCAGCGATGTGAAACAAGACAATAGCATGGAAGTGAGACTACATACATAGGTCATCCTCCAAGAGAGACAGTTTCAAGTATCTTGGGTCTTTAATTCAAAGGAATGGGAAGATCGATGATGATGTCACACGTCGTGTTAATACAAGGTGGATGAATGAAGGTTCACTTTTTGAGTTCCGTGTGATAAGAATGTATCACCAAAAACTTTAAAAATTTTCTATAGAGTAGTGGCTAGGCCAACTATGTTGTATGGGGCACAATGTTGGCCAGCTAAGAAAAAAACTGACAAAAATGAGGATGTTGAGATGGATATGGTCATACTAGGATAGAAATGATTAAGGATGAAAATATCTGGGATAAAGTGAAAGTGACCTCGGTGGTAGACAAAATAAGAGAAGCGAGACTGAAATGGTTCGGACATGTAAAGAAAAGCTAGAGAAAGGCCTAACGAGGAGGTGCGAGAGGTTGTCCAAAGTGGATTTTTAGGGGATAGAGGAAGGCCAAAGAAGTATGGGATAAAGGTGATTAGACTAGACATGACAACTTCAACTTTTCAAGGAAGTGACCTTAGATAGGAGGTTATGGAGGTCACGTATTAGCATAGAAGACTGGTAGGTAATTGAGCATTTTTTGTCTTATTTTCTAGTGGGGTTAGGTATGTACATTGTGCCTGTTTCCATGTTTATAGCAGTAGCAGTAGCATTTTTCTAGTATTTGCCTGTCTTGCGACTTTTGTTACTCGTTATTTATTGTGTTTTAGTTATCATATTGGTTGGATTATTATTTTTTTTTTTTTGAGAAAAGGTAAGTTGCATTATAAACAAAAGGAACACTCAAAAGTATCCGGTAATACTTGCAATAAAAAACGCGTAACTGAGACTGTCCTCCTATGAAATCACATGTAATCTAAAATACTAGGGATATCCTCATCTTCTTGAAGATATTCATGTTTACACCAAAAATAGAAAAGAACCAAACAATTCAGCTTCATCTTCTCCATAGAGCAACTCTCATACTCAAAACATCTCTGGTTCTTTTCCAACCAAATAGTCCACCAAATATAAGCTGGGACAATCTTCCATCTCTCCTTGTGCCCTGACTCATCCCATCTCTATTCCAGCATGCCAAAGCTTATTTTAGTTCCCTGGCATAGACCAACTGATGCCCCTTGCGTTGATGAAAATATGCCAAAGTTTCATAGTCTCCTTACAATGTAAGAAGAGATGTTTTAAATATTTTTCTTTGCCCTCTATACCTCTATACTTTTTTTGAGCTGCTCTGATGTTTGTTACTCAAGTTGAGGGTCTTGGAAATCGTCTCAAGGTTTGCGTACACTCTATTTGATGCCAACAGTGACACGATGATCTGGAACTTGACAAAAAATGGTCTCTTTTGCATTAGGACTGCATACAAGCACATATCTGCGGGTATCAACGGCAATTAGGAAGAGTCTTTAAAGGATTTCAAATGGATCTGGGCGATAAAAGCTCCCAACAAGATCAAAACATTCCTCTGGATTTTCCATCATGGCAGACTACCAACAAGCCTCTCCTTCCACAACATAGGGCTAAACATCAATCCTAAATTGTCATTATTGTGACTCCCCAAGAGAGAATACCAATCATATATTGTTTCAATGCCACAATGCATTGAATTATGGAAGAAAATCTTAGAGAACAGCTCTAGTGCCCAAGCATTAGACCTCAACACCAACCATAATGATAACTGGATCGCCACTTAGAACAGCCTTTAAAGGAAGCCCTAAGCTGCTATAATTTCCTGGGACAATGCTAATCCTTTTATGCGTGTAGAACATCTGACTTACAAGAAACAACCACCTCTTCAACAGTAAGAAGAAGATGGTCAGTGTTGATAACAATCAGTCAAGCCACTGAATATCAGCTAATAGTTGTCTAAAGACAAAAAAACTATGAGCCCAAACACCACAATTCATGTTAAGTGGATCCCCCGATTGTGGGAGCTTACATACTCAACATCGATGGAACAATAAAAGTATCCCTGGGTCGGGAGTGCCTGAAGGGGTTTCCAAGGACCATATGGGAAAGTGGATCTTGGGATTTATAAAGAAAATGCCCCTCACTGACCCCACAATAGCTGAGCTCTAAGCCCTCAAACGAGGCTTGATGCTGAGTACCAATCACAACCTAATGTAGTTATAGTTAACTCTGACTCAACTAACATAATTAGTAAGATCTCACGTGATCACATGCTTTATAACAACCTAATCATTGAGTGCAAGTCCTTAATGCATACGATAAAGGTTCCCGTGATGGCAAACATGTTCAAAAAGCAGAATAGAGTGGCAGGTGCGATGGCAAAGGAAGGAATAAGGAATGCAGTGCTTGATGTGCCAATCATTTTGCAAGTTTCTCCCATGAGTGCACAACAGGTGTTAGAAGCAAACATTCTAGGAATTACTTTTACTAGAACAACTATCAATGAAGACAATTTTTCCCAGGGCCGAGATGCGGCCCAAACAATTATTAATAGGAATTTCTCAATGAGGGACACTACAAAGTAACTGCTCTTATTATTAATATAACATTATGATATCCTTTGGTCCCAAAAAACCCAGAACGCCTCCTATGTTTTGGACTATACTGGGTTTTTTTGTTGTTGGATCCTCGAATGATCCCTCCCACCATGATCAATAATAGATTGCTCACATTCATTGAACATGAACCAATTTGCACTTCTCTTCTTAACCTAAAACATAATGAGCTCGGAGTATACTTCATGGTACTTACAACTTCGATTTTAACATTACAATGTTGACGTTAAGTATAATTTAAAACTAAGAAAAATTGATTAGATTCAAGAACAGAAGGCATTAAGTATAATTCGAATAGGTTCAACAACAGAAGGCATTAAGTATAATTCGAAACTAAGAAAAAATTGATTAGATTTAATGACAGAAGGCAATCAGTTGTAATATGTAATAGAGAAGATACATAGATAGACTGCTAAGCTGAGGATTCTTTTATCTAGAATGACAAAATGCAATTGCAATTTCATTGTGAATTAGCCAAACATAATAGTTCTGGTGCCTCTTAATTATTTGCAAGAACATCCTAACACTACATTAGACCATTGAGTGGGCTAACAACATGGCTGATCAATAAAAGGAAAAGAGAAAATGAGTTGGACAAAAGTAACAAAACAAAGTATAGTCACTAAACTACCAGAAGTACAGAGAAATATAATTACAGCTATTCAAATACAGATTACCATAAAGAAAATTTCTTCTACAATAATTAAGCAACACTAAGATCCTTAATGTTTCACAGCAAGAAAAAGGAGGCAGAAAGAAATAGCAATGAAACGAAACAAAATACCTGCTACAAATCTTGGCCTCTGCAGGGAAGCTCCATAAATCATAGGACTAAAGTTGGAGTCATTATAATAATAATTGTCAATCACACTCTTCAAGAACCGAAAATAAAGAGGTGACAATTCAAGATCATCCTCCACAACAAAGGCAAACTCATCATCCGAGCTAGGCCACCAAGCCTCCAACCACTGAGCCTGAAGTCCAGCATTAGAAGTCCTATAATGAACCAACTTTTCCCCATATTTCCAAGAAAACCCATCAACGAAATCAAGAATTCTTTTCGAAAGATTCAATTTTTGGTCGATTTCGTCATTCCCATTTGGGGAATGATCAATGTAGATATGGAGACGAACAACATGGTCATCATAGTGTGCTTTGGAAAGTGAATTGAGACACCTAGAGAGGGACTCAAGGCGGTTAAAGGTGAGAACTTTGATGATAAAAGTGAAGTTTTGGTGCTTTTGGGGGTTGTTGGGGTTAAAGGAGAGAGAATTTACGGAATTCAAGTTTGAAGGGTGGTAAGAGAAGAGGAAAAGAGCAGAAAGAGAGAGGAGAATGAAAAGTGGGATGTAATTCTTCAAGGTTTTCTTAGGTTGTGCCATTCTTTTTTACAAAGAGGTTTTCATGGATATAGCTTCCAAGTTGGATCGAAGAAGAAGAGTGTGAATGCAGGGGAAATCTTACATTCACCCTAGGACTTTCTCATAATTGCAATTTCAGTCTATCTCACTTTCAAAAATATGGATTAAATTGATTGAATTTAAAATAATATTATAAGATTTTGCAGGTTGGAAATATCAATTACAATAACAAAAAAAATATTGTATTATTTTTTGTTATTGTTCTATGGTCTAATCCTTTTTAAATTGTCGTCATTGCTTTGATGATATTTATCACCCATACTTATAATTTTTTTTGAAACATTGGCTACATGTAATTTTTGACATCTTTCTTCTATAAATCATTCTTCTCATACTATTGTGGAAAGATAGAAAAAACACAAAGACCAATACTTCTTTTTCATTTAGTCATTCTCTTTGGCTAAATGTTGTTCTTCCTCCTACATTATACTTGTAATAATCTTTAAGGTTATTTTTTATGTTTTAAAAAAATTATTATTTTATTCCTCTCATCAGTTGTTCCGAATCTTATTTGATCATTTCATGAAGCTGGTTTTGAAATTTTTTTTGAAAAATTGAGGTTGTTGGAAAATTTTGAATTCTAAAAGTTTAAGTTGTCAAAGTTTGATTTATGGAGTTTTTAAAATTTCGAGTCTCAAATTATAATTTCATCAATTCCATCAGTTCTAAAATGTGAATATTGATCTAAAAGAGCTGTCAAAATCAAATTTGAAGTCATATCGTGAATTTGAGGTCCTAAGTAAATTTTCAATTTTGTTAATTATTTTAACGAATTTTAGTATTTTTGCATCTTCTTATGTTATGAACCTTCTAATTTTTTGCTACTATTATAAATAAAATAAGTCACTAGGCAGTAACTTAATTTTATTTGGTTTTAAAAAAAATTAAGCTCCCAGAAATATCTCTATAATTTTTTTTTTTAAAAAAAAGCAAAGAAAGAGATTTTTCCTTAAACATTGTTCATTTTTAAATTAATTTTTAAATTTTTTGTATCTATGTTTTTCGATGGAATTGGCTTAGCTAAGGACTTATATATGAAATTTTATTTTCTTCGATTGATTCTGCGAAAATATGAAAATAAATAAATTGAAAATTCTTACACTGGGTATGTTGTTATTGTTGTTGAATGAAAGTTTCAAATTTCTCTTATAGAGTGTCCATCCAAAATCTGAAAAAAAATATCACCTCTCTCAATAATGTCTATCAGTGTCTATTATTTTTTAAAAGTGATAGTAATGCACTAATACAAATATACATTAAAAAAAAAATTGTGAGTTAGACAGTTAAGTTTGATTTTGCCATTCTTATGATATATAAAGTTGTAAGCAAATTGGGTTTAATTTTATCATTTTTATGTATAATATATACTCCCTCTGTTCCATATTAACTAAATTTCTAAGATAATACACACATATTAAGAAATATATTTTAAGGCAAAATTTTAATCAAATTTTTCACTACTACCCTTTTATTTATTCTTAACTCATTAATTAAAAAAGATTTAAAATATGACTAGTAAATTAATAATGGTAGTAAAAATTAAGGATGCCTCTTAGAATTCTAACATCCATTTTTTTCAACAACCATACATTAATTTTTTGATTTTACGTAAATTTTAAATTGCTCTATTTTTCTACTAAATTATTTGTACATGGAACCAAAATTTTCAAATGAAAATTTCAATACAACATGTACTCCTCAAAATTCAATAATAAAAAAATTCTACTTTAAAACTTTCAAAAATTTAGAAGGAACCAAAATTCTAATATGTTGAAACTAAAAAAAAATGAATTTTATAGAAATATAAACAGTCCTTTATGGAAAATATAGACTTATAAAGATAATTAAATATGAATCATAAATGATTTTGTAGAGAGTGTAGTTTAATTTTTTTTTAAAAAGTTTAATTTTATTAAAAGGAAAGGTAATATTGGAACATATTTTAAACATCTATCTTAAATTTGAACAATTCAAATAATTTGAACACTAAAATAAACTCTAAAAATTCAATTATAATGAGACGGAAGGAGTAATGTTTTAAGCAGTCTTTGTCATTCTTAAACGCCACAATAAATTCAGAAATTCAAATGAATATCTAAAACAATCCTATTTGAGGCTCCTTTAAATGCTGCAAGGAATTGAGTGAAATACTCTTTAATTGACCTGTAAATAAAATAATTCTCTTTCCTATTTTCAATTAAAAATTGCATTGTAAAATGTATTCAACTTAATTCTTGTAAAATTCAAACGTGATCAAATTACTATATGAAAATAAAAATTACAGGACATGTATACGGTTTTTAAATTAATTAACTAATTCAATCAACAAAAATAAAAAATAAAAAAAATTCATATGCGGTTCTCTCAATGAGGTTGTGATATATATGTCTATATGGATGCCCGTACACACACGGGCCCAATATTTACCTATTTGTTTCTTCCGAGTAAGATTATGTGGGACTGGAAAGTTGAAAATTGTGAAAACTAATTTATTGATTAGTGATAGCTAGGGGTGACAATTGGACGAGTTGGGTCAAATTTGAACGGGTCAAGATAACAAACGAATCAAGATCCAATCCAACCCAAATTGTCTTGGGTCAAGACGGGTGAAAACCCAACCCGCCCAACTTCCTCCTTTTAAACTTTCAACAAATTCTCAGTAACATTTGTCAAAAACGTTTAAACATTTGAAACATAACATTTAATAATAATGATTAGCAAAAACTAAAATCCTCTAATACATCACTAAATTAAAAAATAAAAGTAGTTTATGCTAATAAGAAGTTATTGTGGGAACTGCAAAAAGAATCTCTGTCAGCACAAAATCAAAGCAAGCATTCCACAAACTACTTCAAGCCCAAGTTCCCCCTTAGCATGTGGCACCTGAAATGATGAACAAACAGAAGCACATTAGCTCACAAAATCTGGGAAAACAAATATGCAGCCATTAGTTGTGAAATAAACTGCAGATATCACATGACTAATGCCATCCAGGGCACAAAGTTTGCACAAAACATCCACATCTAACAACTGTATTCAACTTCAAATTGTTCAAGAAATGCACATTTGCTGAAGCAACCTAAAGGAAAAAACCAAAAGTGCAAAGATCATTTTGGTGATTTTCAATTAATATCTACATTGCAGAAATAACAAATGCTCGAGCTCTGCACCAGAAGCACAGAACTTGACATGAAAACAGTATCTTCATTCTTCATTTTGCCATAGAACCAGTATTTGGAAGCAATCTCAGAGCTCGCGTCCAGTGTGACCCTTTCAGCTAGTACAAGTCTTCTAAAAAATTGTCACACCTCCGGCAGCTATAATTGCAGAATGATTCTCACTGTCCATACTCAAGTTATATAGTATTGCTAGACCTGCTTCAACTGCTCGCTCACTCCCATTTTCGAGCACCTTCACCAATGGAAATATCCCTCCCTCTGCAGCCACTGCTTTTGTGGAATGCACAACCTCTTCAGAGATTATTCTGTTCAGTTCTACAACAGAAGCCGCTACTACTTCTGGTGAATATGAGGTCTTTCTCTGTTCAATCAGTCTTGTGTCCGAGTAGATACTGTTACTTTCTCTCTGAGAATTGCTCAAAATCCAGCAGTATTTGGATTTGCTCAAAATCCAGCAGTATTTGTCTTAAAGACAGAATTGCTCAAAATACTAAATCCAGCAGTATTTGGATTTGCTCAAAGACAGAATTGCTCAAAATCCTATGTCTGCATAATCTTTTTCAAAATACATGTAAACTTAGCAAAAAGTCCTATAACTTAGAAATGAATGAACAAAAGCAAAAGCAGAATGGACCAAATTTTCCCCTCTATTAAACTGAAGGATCAATTTTATCCTCCGTTATACTTTTCTACAAAAGCTACTCGATACTACAAAAGTGGCTCATATATACCCGTTCACCTCCAGTAGGGCTGTCCAAAGTGATTGCCTAATCCAACGTGGCACTGACATTTCAGCAAGGTGGAAAACACCACGTGACATTTCAGCAAATAACCAGTGACATCTCATTGCCAAAGAGAACATCTCAAAAAATGATCTTTCACATTTTTAGAACATCTCCAAGATTATCTTCTAGATTACAGAAAAACAGTGAGATGCTAGGAGGATATACTCACGGTTGTAATAACAGTCATCGACATCCAGAACCTAGAAGCAAGCTCTCCACATCAATTGCAATATCATCTTTGTCAGAATCATCAACCGCTACAAATAGACAAAACAGAATTGAAAACTACATAGAAAGGGTAAAAAGAATAACATAATACGTATTAAAATGATAAGTTATACCTCCATGTCCATAGAGCCAATCTTGAGCAGATAACTTGGCTTCTGCATTTTCCGGTAAGATTGAACTTTGGTATCTCCCAATTACTCGTCCTCCAATGCTGAATGTTGATTCAGATGCAACAGTACTAATAGGTACACTTAAAACATCTTGTGCCATCAATGATAGTTCAGGATATCTATTCATGTTATCTTTCCAATATTTCAGTACATCTAGATTGGCATTTACCTTACGGTCAAGTATAGGCTCTTCCAAATATAGTTGTAATTGTGTTTTTTCCGAATCTGATTCTGGCTGACTTGCAAACAAATCAAATTCATCCATTTCATCTCTTATCTCCACATCACATTCATCAATAGTACTTCTCACTAATGCACTATTAGATGCTGGAGATTTCATATACTCCTCAAATAATCGATGCAAATTATCCTCAACAACCTTCACCTTTTCATTACAAGTTAAAGAGTCAAGTTTTGAAAAGAAAAATTTCACAAACTTTAACTTGTATGGAGGGTCAAGAATGACTGCCAAAGATAAAATTGGAGTATACTCCTGCCAATATTTTGAAAATTTCTTTTCCATTTCCTTCGCCCTTTCTTTAATATCAGAATGTGGACTATTTTTCTCTTCCATTATCAACAAGTGAATTTTCCACACTTTATGAAAAAATAAGTTGGCTGTTGGATATTGATTTCCCGAAAACAAAGTAGTGATTTCATCAAAAGGCTTTAGGAATTTGGGTATGTTGTTGTTGTTGTTGTTGAGGTAGCGACGCGAGCAGCCAGAAATTGATTCCTTGAGCAAAGAAGAGACCGTTAGCGACGCGAGCAGCCAGCAGTCAGCTACTCGAAGTCCAACCGTCGATCCCATACCTTGAGAAACTTATCAGTCGGCACTCAGCAGTCAGCTACAGAGAATCCGACCGTTAGCGACGCGAATTACGAATAGATGGATTGGGTTACACCAAACTGTTGGTAATACATCTGAACACATACATTGCCTAGCTGATACATTTTCTTCAAATTATCCAATTTTATGTTTCAATTAAACATGGGATAAGATTCAGTGAGATGTGCTCTTTGTGGAGAGTATATGCCATCATAACCATATGACATACTGGACACCATCAAAAAGATTTTTGAGAAATGGCCTATTGCTATAAATTTTGGATGGAAATTTAGGAGGAAAGAGACCATTCAACGTAACATTATATGTCGTAGATGTTGTGCCACGGTTTAAAAGCCAAGTTGGTGATACTTGGCGTAGTCGATCTCATACAAGATAACATATTTTGGTAAATCCTGTGCCTTGTTTCCCTGCGCCACATTTTACAAGTAATGTGAGTTACGGTAATTATTCCTCCTTAAATTGTTAATAGCTAGCTGCCTGAATTATCATATCAAAGTCAAGGACACAGTCTTTAAATAATCTCACTCCTCTTGGGAGGTAATTGGATGAGTGAATGTCCAAATCTATCTCAAAATAGTTTTCTCCCTACAAAAGATTTCAATAATAGACAACAAGGAAATATGTTTGATAAGCAGTGAGCATCCATATGAAAACTGGTGTTTAGCCAATCTTGAACAAGAATGCTTTCTTTCTGCTCGTAAACATTTTTTAGGAGAAAATAGTCGAAAAGCTCATCGACATGTTGAGGCCAAAGGATCAATGAGCGTTGGTAGACACAAATTTGAGAGAAAAATTTCTTCTATTACTCATAAGAATAGAATACAAAAACAACTCTCCGACTCACACAATACACTCTTTTCTTGGTGTTCTTGGTGGTTACACTCTTCTTGGTGATGCTAAATGAAGGAGCTCAGCAACTCCTTTTATAGGGAAAATTCCACCCCATTGATGTCATTGGTGACATCACAATGGAAACACAATATTCAACAATGGCAGGCTCCCATGGTGGCTGGAAACTTGTGGAATGCTGTAAAGCAGCATTTCTTGACTTTGAA
>JAABOM020000007.1:19929614-19943007 GCA_011800125.2 Solanum clarkiae
GGTTCATGTTGATGTGTTTACCAATCATAAGAGTCTCCAATATGTGTTCACCCAAAAAGATCTTAACTTGAGACAAAAAAGGTGGTTAAATCTCCTTAAAAATTATGATATGAGTGTGCATTATCACCCCGGAAAAGCTAATGTTGTGGTATATGCTCTAAGTAGGGTGTCTATGGGTAGTCTAACTCATGTTTATGATAGTGGCAAAAAGGTGGCTAGCGAGGTCCATCGGTTGGCTAGATCGGAATTAGGTTGGATGAAGTTGATAATGGTGGATTAGTGGTTGTTGATGGTTCTATGTCTTCATGGATTGAGGAGGTAAAGGTAAAACAAGATCTTGACCCTACCTTGCTAGAGTTGAAGGCCTTAGTGAAGAATGGTAAAGTGGAGGTTTTCTCCTAAGGGGGAGAGGTTCCCTTAGGGACCAATGAAGATTGTGTGTGTCTAATGTGGGTGAGTTGAGAGAATTGATCTTAAAGGAGGCCCATCCTATTCCATTCACCCCAGTTCTACAAAGATGTATAGATATTTGAGGGAAGTGTATGAGTGGGGTGGTATGAAGAGAGACATTGCCAAGTTCATATTCGGATGTCACAATTTTTAATAAGTAAAAGTCGAACATCAAAGGTCGGGTGGCCTAGCCCAAGAGATAGAGATTCCTGCTTGGAAGTTGGAGGAAATCAATATGGATTTTATGGTTGGGTTGCCTAAGACTAGAAAGCATTTTGATTCTATTTGGGTTGTTGTGGATAGAATGACAAAGTCAGCTCACTTCCTACCGGTCAAAACTACTTATGGTGCCGAAGATTATGCCAAATTATATATTCATGAGTTGGTGAGATTGCATGGGGTGCCTTTGTCTATCATTTCGGGTCGTGGTGCTCAATTCACTTCTCACTTTTGTAGGTCCTGAGGTCTTGGTACCAAGGTAAAGCTTAGCATGGTCTTTCACCCTCAAATGGATGGCCAAGCCGAGAGGACTATCCAAACTCTTGAGGATATGCTTAGGGATTATGTTTTGGAGTTTAAAGATAGTTCGGTTGAACATCTTCCACTTATCGAGTTTGCTTACAGTAACAGTTATCATTCAAGCATTGGTATGGATCCTTCTGAAGCTTTTTATGGTAGGCATTGTAGGTCACCGGTTGGATAGTTTGAGGTGAAGGAGATCACTTTGTTGGGTCCAGATTTAGTCATGGAAGCCTTGGAGAAGGTGAGGTTGAAAAGGGAGAGATTATAAATAGCCCAAAGTAGACAAAAGTCATATTTCGATGTGAGAGGAGAGATCTTGAATTTAAGGTTGGTGATTGGGTTTACTTGAAAGTCTCACCCATGAAGGGTGTAGTACGATTTGCCAAGAAGGGTAAATTCAGCCCAAGGTTTGTGGGTCCTTATAGAGTGTTGAGGAGGATTGGTAAGGTAGCCTATGAGTTGGAGTTGCCTATTGATATGAATATGGTTCATCCGGTCTTCCATATATCTATGTTGAGAAAGTGTGTGGGTGACCCAAGTGCTATAATACCTTTGGATGTTGTGGGTATGGTAGAAGATAATTTGACTTATGAGGAGGTTTCGATAGAAATTTTGGATAGACAAGTGAAAAGGTTGAGAAATAAGGAGGTAGCTTCCGTCAAAGTTCTTTGAAGAAACCAACAAGTTGAAAGTGCCAAATGGGAAGCTGAGGCGGACATGAGAAAATGATATCCATATCTCTTCCACTCTACTCAAGCCTAAGGTACTAATTTAAGTCCCTTACATGATTTCAAGTCTTAAGTTTCAGCCCTTATGTCATTTGCATGTACTCATGTTTATGTTGACAAGTTTATGGTGATTTTGGCATTCATGTTGAGATTTTTGAAATGATATTTAAATGCATTTATTACATTCATGTCGGGCTGAAGTCTTCATGATTAATTCTCTTATGTACGCTTCTTTGACATTCGGGGATGAATGTTCCCAAGGAGGAGATATTGAAACGCCCCAAAAATGTGCTTCTGAAATGCCCATAATCGTAATTTTCATATATCTCAAAATTCGTGCATGATATCAAAAATTTGACTTCATATTCATGATCAGAAGGAAAAATTGAGTGGGAAATGTGTATAACCCTGATTTTAGAGGACTTGTAGCAAAAAATAATTTTCGCAAAATTTCAAATTCCAGTGGGGATGCGGGTCCTGGCCACGATGCACCGGGGGCGCGGATCTGTGTTAATTTTTCCCTAAAATTCTGTTTCGTTCCAAGGGCCTTGGGGTCATAGTCCTATGCCCACTTATACGTAAAAACACTTATACTTAGCCATTTTTCTACTCTATATCACTCAAGACCCTCTCAAAACCCTCTCCAACTCTTAACCAAATATTTCATCCAAATTCAAGTGTCCCAAGTTTACTTTCGGATATCAAGGACTCCATTCAAGCTTCACGTCTCCTTCAAGACTACATCAAGAAAACCCAAGTTTGAGGATGTGGGTTTCAACCATTGCGTCCTTTCACACATGGTGCTCAACCTTCTTTTTTATGAAAATTGCATGTTTTCAAGTTGTATTATCTATGAGTATCTCTTATTATGAATTTTGATTATAAACCTTGTTGGGGTTTTATGAAATATTGATTGACTATGCATGTTTTGAGCTACAAAACTATGATCTATTATGAGATTTGATGATGAATTTCAAAGTATCTTACATGAGGGTTTTACTATGTGTTGATGGGTTGATTTACATTCAACTTTCTCATATTATTTCACTCTCGTATTGCATGATTTTGAACTAGCATTACACACCCTCCAAGTTTTTGATAAAATGTCTTGACAAGGATTCTTAAGTTATTGATGATCTATTACATGGTTTACAAGTCAAGGGACTTTATGATGATTAAGGGAATGTATGTCTGTGTTGAATTCGTGAAAAGTATATATGGTGTTGCAAGTTGACCCCACCTTGTTGGAAGGTGACATCCCAATCACCTTGTTGAAGTGGTAACATGCATTAATCACCTTGCGGGGAGGGTGACATGCCTGTACTACCTTGTTCAGGGGTATGTACTTCAATCACCTCATCGAGTGGTGACATGCCCATACTACCTTGTTGAGGAGTATGTACCTCAGTCACCTTGTCGGGGAGTGACATGCTCGTACCACCATATTGAGGGGTAGATACCTTGACCACCTTGTCGGGGGGTGACATACCCACACTACCATGTTGAGGGGTAGATACCTCAATCACCTTCCAAGTGGGGGGATGACATGCCTTGGATTCCAAGTAATAGCTTTCTTGGTCTATGATTATGGTCTCTTCCTACACATGTAATATATATTTGCAAGTTATATGTTTTACAAGCATGTTTTACCTCAAGTATTGATCATGCATGCCATATTGATATTATACTTATCCATTGCTTATGATTATGCATTTTGACTATGTTGCCTCTGTCTTGTTGCATTGCATCCTACATACTTAGTACATTCAAGCGTACTAACACATACTCTATATTTACATGATGTTACCATGTAGGAAATGGAGTACCTCTTGATCATCCTCCACGTGGGTAGTTTGGTCCTTTGGAGATACGTTTTGGTGAGTCCTCAAGTCCGAGGATGCTATCTATGCTACTCTTGGCTTTTTGTTATTTCCTTATGTTGAACACTTGATACTATGAGGGTGAGTCCAGAAAGTGTCTTGGCCCCCGCTCCAATCTATGTTTAGAGATATTTTTGGAACAATTGATGTACTTATGTTTTGAGCTTGGTTGATGAATGTGTTATGATTATCAAACTATTTCCCTTAGTCCTATTTCCCTTATTTATATCTCTTGTTGTTGTTTATTTTTGCTTTCGCGACCAAGGATGTGTGTATGATATGCTAAGAGGCTTGTTTGGGTTCTCATTCGTCGTGTCACGTCTAGGCCCTAGGATTGGATCGTGATATTCATACACAAGGAGAGAGAGGAAGCATGTGGAATGATTTGAGAGCAATACATAGTAACCAACAAGGGTCGTGGATTTCTACGAGGGATATAATGCAATAAAGTCAGCGATAGATAGACTTATTGGAAATACTCCAACTAAAGCTGAGATGCAAAATTATAAAGAGTTCTTAGAAGACACAAGAATGGCAGTACTAAGGATAAGGGGTAGAGAATATACCTGGACAAATAGGCACACATACATCATTATAGACTGGGGATTGGTGAATGCAATCTGGATGATGACAATGACAACATTAAATTCAAATCATGGAGCTTGGGTGCTTTGATCATGCTCCATTGTGTCTACTACTAGCATAAGAGGAAGATAGAAGACCTAGACCTTTCAAATTCCTAAACCATATAGCCGGACATAAAAACTTTCTTAATTCTATGGAATAAGTGTGGTCTAGGAACTTGGGAAGATGTAAAATGACAAGTATATGGGGAAACTTGAAGAGTGTCAAGAAGGAAATGAAGAGACTGAAGACACTAGAATTTAATGGAGTTGAAGACAGAATACATAAATATAAGAAGCAGCCAGATATATTACAACAAGGCATGTGAACCCCAATACAACCTTGGGAGAAGATTGAAGCTGAATGACTAGCAAAACAGACACTTCAAGAATGGCTAAACATAGAGGAGAGTATGAATTCTACTTGCCCTCAACTCTAGTCGTTTGTTGATATATCAATTTCAGGGTGCGCTAACATTCTAGCTCATGTTGGATTCTATAGTTATGGTATGATGTCCTTAGTTTTTGGACATAAACTATTTTATCTATCTATTTTGGTATTGCTACTCTTAGACTTAGTATTTGAGATTAGATGTTCTTGATATCATGACTTTTAGGTTTTAGGGGAAGATTATGTAATATACTTTGTAGGTTTTGTTATTTCTTGCTTCAATAAATTGAGCTTCTATATTATATCATATTTTATAAGTTAAACAACTATATAGATTGAGATTTGTATAGTTGGTTCACCCACCTAGGAGAGTAAGTGCGGGTGCCACTCATGGTCTATTTTAGGTCGTGGCATTTCTTTGATGACATTCTTTTCAATAGTATAAAATGGAATGCTCATCTACACCACTTAGAAGAGGATTTTAAGTTACTGAGGTCTAATTAGCTATTTGTGAAGAAGAGTAAGTGTGCTTTTAGTGTGCCACGAATAGACTATTGAGGTCATGTCATTTCTGCCTAAGGTGTAACAATGGAGAGATAAGATCTTAGTTGTTATGATTGGCCTCAACCAACAAGTATCAAGGGATTTTGGGGTTTCTTGAGTCTTACTAGCTATTGTAGAAGATTCATAAAAGGGTATGGAATCATTTCCAAGCCATTAACTGATTTATTAAAGAAGAATAAGTTCCATTGGTCTACCGCAGTAACCACAACCATTGAAAATTTAAAAGTAGATACCATTTCTGCTCCTATGCTAGCTCTCCCTGATCTTAGTTGTTATGAGTTGGGACTATTGGTTATACTTTGGAGTTTCCCTCACACTTTAGAAATCATCCTACATTCCATATTTTCCAGCTTAAGAAGAGGATAGGCAACCACACTACTTCCATTCATTTACCCGTGGTCCATACTGTATTTTGGTCATATGGTTTTGACTCCTAAATCCATCTTAGACAAGAGATTGGGCCATAAACGTGGTAGGGCTGTGACTCAAGTTTTGATTAAATGGTTGAATGCTCTTGCCAAAAATAGTACTTGGGAAGACCTGCAAGACTTCCGGTAGAAATTTTCAAATTTTAATCCTTCAGGACAAGGATTATTTCAAGAGGAGGGCATTGTCATGATCCCGGTGGCATTAGTTTCTATATTTGTATTAGCTTCGACTTGCTTTCCACTTTGTTCATTTTGTAGTTAGATGCTTAAATGAGCTCGCAATTAGTTAAAATAGCTGAAGAATTTTGTTAGATGTAACAACCCAGAAAGTAGTCATAACTATTTTTCCCGCCAAAAGCTT
The DNA here is from genome assembly GCA_011800125.2 of Solanum clarkiae. Lineage (NCBI taxonomy): Eukaryota > Viridiplantae > Streptophyta > Magnoliopsida > Solanales > Solanaceae > Solanum > Solanum clarkiae. Next base: position 19,935,562 of record JAABOM020000007.1, read on the forward strand.
TGTAGTCCATAGTTTGTAGATTTGATATAAAGCTTATAAAGAGGGTATAGGATAATCATTTGGAAGTAAGAAAATCAGAGTTAGCTTTTAGTTTCGAAATCATTTTAATGGAGGATTGTTCAAGGAGCAGTTCCTTAGAACAATTAGCATTGCTTTCTAAGTTCTTGTTGATTCTTTTGGAGTTATATCAGAGATGCTCCAATGAAATGGACGACGAATTTTTGATAGAACAAAGAGGGAGAGAAGAAAGAAATTAGAGATTAAATTCGATTTGGGTCAATTAAATTAGAAAAATTGATGAACGAAATTGAATAGTTCATTGATTTTTTTGTTAATCGATTTGAATAAATCTTGATCAAGAAAACGATAGACATTACAACCCCATCAAATTTTAAATATTAAATTAAATATAAAATTATTTTTAAAATTATTATATATATTTAATTAATAAATTAATTATTAAACAAAACGATGGACATGGCCGGTTTGATTACGAGAGTTGATAACAGTCTACCTTAACATCGGATTATTCAATTTTATTCGGATAAATATTATTAGCGCAAAAATATGCAAAAAGAAAATAAAATAATAAATAACGATTTAATACCTGTGGAACAATGATTATTTATTAAAAAATAAATTTTAAAAAATGAAGAAGAATACAATTCATTTACCTCAATTTCTCTGAATCTGTTATTGAGCCATTTTTTAATTTTCTTTATTGAGCTGTTGCTAATAATGACACTAGTGATTAAATTTAATAAATAATTTAAATTTTAATCACTAATTGTGGGTTTCCACTCTTGTATGATTATTTTAGAAACTAGATGATAGTCTTAACTTAATTTATATATTTTTAATATCCTTTTCCTTGTCCAACTTTTAAAATAAAATAATACCAAAAAAAAAAAGGTTTGACATTACTTGTGGTGGAGAATTATTAAACTAAAGCAACTCTTTTTGAAGTCAAATATGAAATCGTCCGTTCAACGTTGTCTTTTCGAAATTTTAAAAGTTTAATAAATTAATTATTTTAACTCAAAATTGACCTTAAATTATTTTTTCTAAAATTTTATATCTAAATTATTAGTAGTATGAGTTTTATAGTTAAATTATTATTTATTAATTTAAAAATTACCTTTAAATTTAAACAACTATATTTAAAAGTTATATTTGAGTTTCTCAAACTAATCAATAGTTTAATTATGAAATTAAAAAAAAAATCAGCTCAAGCGTTGATCATAATTCTTTTTTTATTTTTTCAAACGCCTACTTTAGGAGTATTTCTTTTTTTATAAAATAAAGCAAAAGGGTTTACAAAATTTCACGAGACGAACAAAGTTGCCGTGCGGGTCTTGCGTATGTTCACCTTCGTCGGCAGACACGTGGCAATCTGTGGGACCCACATGTCAGTAGTCTAATTATTAAATAAGAAGAAAATAATGGATGTTTTTTCCATTTAAAACATAAAAAGTGAGGTGGAGCCCATTTGACAGGTGATTTGAGACTTGAGCATTATTTGGTTTCGTTAAGTATAATTTCAAACGGCCTAACAAATTGACAATCTAACTCCGGCCGTTGCACAACTAATAATAATAATAATAATAATAATAGAATAAACATAAACCCTTATGGTGTATTTTTAAATTAAGCAGTTGATAGAAAATGACTTTGTTAATAATGAAATTAAAGTACATCACAAATGATGGGTGGAGTGAATGAAGTTGTTCTTCTCTTAATTAAATATCTTGAATTTGAATTTTGAGTATGAAAATATTTTCAATAAGGAGCATTTTATTTTGTAATGGGGCTTACGCGAAGCAAAATCAGAATAATGGACTCCAATATTATTATCAAATATCAAAAGAAAAATAAAATAAGTCACACACATAAAGGGACTCTTAAACTTGACATGATTTTTTATTTTAGCACCTTAATTATGGTTTGTTCCAAATAGACATTTTAACATCATTAAAAGTGTATAATTTAAACATAACTAAGTGATGTGGCAAGAGTGTGTGTATCACACTTTCTCTAAGAGAGTGAAAGCCCAAAAAATATTTATTTATTTATTTAAAATTCAATTTTACTTTTTCTTTGATTTTTTAAAATTCAATTGTACTTAATTTTTATTTAGACGCTTTATCTTGGTTGTTCCATTTTAGTCTTTCAACTCTATTTATTATGTACCATTTAAACAAAAAAAAATACTAATTTTATAATTTTGTAAATTTTTATATGCACTCTTCAATTACAATTTTACATTTTAAAAATCGACATTCATATGTTATAAAAGAAAAATTAACAGATGAACATTGATTTTTTTTAAAAAAAAAATATTCTTTTTGAGAATTGTATTTTTGTGTGAAAAAATCGTCAAAAGTGCATGAATTTTCTTTCTTAAAAAAATCAATAACAACCCAACAAAGTCTATCAAGTTTAATATTTCTTTAATAGCGTTATTAATAATGAACAAGAAGTTTTTTTTACTTATATTGAAGATGAGTTCTTTTTACTCATATTGAGTTGAATGAAAAATTAGAAAGCTAGTATTTGAGTTAAATTCAAATAGCTTGAATATGAAAAATAAAAATATGGTGTTATTTAATTCAATTGATTGTTTAAGGAAGAAAATCGACATAATTTCCTTGGTTATTTTTCAAGAAACGAAATAGAGAAATTCCAAAAAATATTTTTTTAGAAAAATTTATCTATTATTTTTTTAAAAAAATATTTTCAAAAATAATGGACAAACGTCGATTATAAAATGAAAATAAAGAGTATAATAAAAATAAAAAAATTACAAAATTAGTATTTTTATTTAAATGGTACACAAAAATTAGATTTGAAGGGTAAAATGAAACAAAGGTAAGATAGAGTGTCAAAATAAAACATGAGGACAAATTAAAGGGGTTGTTTATTTATTTTTTATTAGTTTTTATGTCATGTCATGGCATGTGGAGCACACTCTCCCTATGTTGTTGGTTTTTTGGACAAAAGTGTCAAAATGAAACGAAGTTGAAGGGTTTAAATGAAACAAGATTAAGTTGGAGTGTCAAAATGAAATTTAGGAACAAGTTTAAGAGTTTACATATGTGTTTGACCAATAAAATAATACAAATGAATTTCAAAGTAAGTTATTCCTAGGAACTATTATAATGCTTTGATGAAAATAAATTACAACAGCAGCAATAACATATCCACTAAAATTTACAAGTGGGATCTGGAGAGGGTAAAATGTACGCAAACCTTATCATTACCTAATAGAGATAGAGAGATTGTTTCTGAAATACCCTCAACTCGATGAAAATAAATAATAATTAATGATTATTAATATTCAATAAATTATCTATTAAAATCACTTTTACTTTTCTTAGGAATATTACATCTTCCAATTATCACTATTTTCTTCAAACTATACTAAACACAACGTAGGTTTTATCCTTTCTTGGTTGACGGTACAATGAACCGTATTTTCGATCCTATTCAATTTTAGATCAGATAAAATATTAGATTCAAAAAGAGCGTAACATTCGAAAGGTGAAAAGAACCTTGCTCCATTGGTAATGTGTAGTCAAAAGTTGTACTGGATGTTTTTAGCAAAAATGAACTTATTTGGATAATTGTCTTCTTTATACTTGCTAATTAAGTATTATATGGTCGAATAATACATATTCTCATTTTAATGTTGAACTATTAAAACTAAAATTCATTGATTTGGTAAATATAAGAGGTACAAGTGGACAACTAAGCTACAGAGCTTAACCATAATCGCTTAGCTTATTTAGTAAAAATAAATAAATAAATAACCCCATAAAGAGAAACAGTTGTCAATAATAAATTTTATGGTCCAATTTTTAATTTCTTTCCAATTACGATTTCATTAATTTGATATTTCTGGGATGTTCATTTTATTAACTCTTTGTCTATTTAATTCGTCATTAATTCGTGGGCTCAAACAAATTTATGCACGCTGATTGAACTAATATAATTAGACCTTGTTGAATGACATCAATATATTGAAAAAAAGTCATATATCATTTCTAGCATAAAAATATAAAAAATGACAATCAGCAATATTCTTTTAATTTGAATATTGTTTATATTTAATATCACGATCTCGAGTGGATCATGAGTGTCAACCATACTAATTCTCTTGAGAAAAGATCAATAGTAACCCAACTAACTAAGCAAAGACGAATAAGACAATTAAAGTTACTGAAACAAGTTTAACTAAAAGAAAATGAGTTGCGTTTCTATATATAAACTCAAATAGAAAACTTAATAACGCAAAACACTCTACAAAAACTGAAAGTCATTGTACCAATATTCTAACTAAAAGTTTAACATAAGGGGACACAAACCCCAAAAAAACATAAAAAAATAAATAGCTAAAGTGTTAAATTCGAAAGTAAATGGAATGAGACAATAGACAATTTCATGGAAGGCCTGAACAAGTTAGCTCACCCTTGAATTCGAATGATCACCAGTTTTCTAGTTGAGGTTTGTCAACAACCGCTTGAAGATGCACTGTACTCAACAAGGAAAGAGCAAATGTAGTATCAGTACACATAATAGCAGTGTACTAGTAGGATCATGCGGCTACTCCATTAAGTGAATATAGACAAACAACTTTAACATAGTAAAGTAACATATATGATAGAATAACAAACTTCGACATAGTAAAGCAACACATATGATAGAATAGCAAATTACAGTTCATGCTTACATATCACTTTCATGATTATCATTTTCATCACAACAATTTCAACAATGGCCCTCTCATAGGACCCATACCCAAATAAGTTGTGTCGGAACGTGACACCCAATCTAATGGTATACCGAAACGGGACACCCGATCTAATAACGTGTCAAAATATAACACTCGATTCAATAATATGTCGAAACATGATATGCTAACAATCCTACAATCACATGCATCATGAATAATCCACACATTGTGCAAATTCAGTGATAGGTTTATTTCATGTAATTTGATCATGAAAATCATTTATTAGGTCCATATCATTATTCCCAATTTACATACATGCGAAAATACTATGAAATACTAAACAAGCATTTATTACACATGAAAAACAAGCATTTATTACACATATGAAAATACTAAACCATAACCTACCTCAAAACAAGTCGTGAAGACTCTAAGCAATAGAAGCTATCTCCTTTTCAAAGTCCTAGCTCATTCTTGATCTTTAAATAACCAAGAAGTATAATAATTAATAAACAATGACCTCATTTCTTGGATTACATCAAAATTTTGATCCTTGACCACTTTTATAATTATTTCCACGAATTAGTAGGACTTTTTTTCCACCATTAGTTTGCAAGTCAAGATCTTCCATTATAATATTTTTCCTACATTCTAAGGTTTGGGGATCAATTTACAAGTTAAAGAAATGATTAACTTACCTGCGTTGATCTGAAATAGGTAACAAATTGAAGAAAATCTGTGATCGTCCTGCCATGACGGTCATTTATCTAGCCATGATGATACTGTCATAGCGGGATGCATCCCACCATAGAGGATTGCACGGAGACAGAAACTTTGCAACTCATATCCCAAGTCCATATTTCACAACACACCCTTAAATCATGACATTAAGAATTATGATCTTTGCGCCAAGATCACTTTCATAAGTTCTACTCGCTTGAATTTGATTCCATAAAGCCGTACAGGCTCCGTATTTCCTTGACTATCAAATCAAAATATCAAACCTATAAACCAATTCTTAATCCATTACTGTATTTCCAAGACTCACATAACTCAGATTTTGTTCAAGTCCGGCCTAGCCTAAAAATTTTCAAGTTACTATTTGAAAGTTTTCTAATCCTATTTCCTTTTCCATTGACCTATCCATAACGATGAGTCAGATCGTTAGATTTAACTAACTTGAGTAACGAATAAATTGTGTTTATGAATAATATGGTACTTTATAACTTAAGGGTTCATAATTTTTTTAAAAAATATATTCTTAAGGATTGATAATTTAAGAAATAAAATATTTGTAAATATATAAAGATGTCATTCACTTTGATTTTGAAATAGACTAATAAAGTAGGTGAATTATATAAGAAAAAATTACGTAGGTGATGTTACACCCTGTACGATACTGGTTGAGATTATCCTAAAATAAGAGAAAATAAAAAAAAATGATCTATCTTGGACTAGGTCTGCATTGTGAACCTGGGTGAAATTTTTAGCCGTCAAAGTTGAAAATTTATTTTCTTAACCGAAAGACTGCCCATCAAGTCTGTATAGTGGACTTGGCTATAAATCTTATGTCTTGAATGTGATTTATGAGTTAGCGAACTTGGCTATAAATCTTATGTCTTGAATGTGATTTATGAGTTATTCATAAATTGCTTGTCTCAAATGTGTTTTATGTGTTCTAGTAAAAATGAGCTGAGATAGAACGAGTTCGCATTGTAAACTTGCTCAATCTCAATGTCGATTTATCAGTTTTAAGTGAAGGGTGTGTTACGGTCTTTTCCTCACTCCTTTTATACTTAATCAGTGTCCTTTTGGGACCCAAATTGATCTCATATCAATACCAAACACTAAATTTCTCCCATGTATGCCTAATCACTTTTGAGAACAAAGGTTGAAGAAAAGAGAAATAGTTGGGGTTCAAGAATTTTAAGCCTAATCTCCTGCTGGATTGAGTTTGTACATGCACTCAACATCTAGATTCCGTCCTAATTGAGTTTAACCCTAGTACTTGAATTCTTAATGAGCTAATTATGCTTTTATTGATGTAATGACCTTGTTGGTCATTTTTTAGCCTCTTTGTAAACATAATTATTTTATCCTTTCGTAAGTTGCTTTGGACCTATTTTGAACTATCTATCCGGAATTGTTCAAAAAAGAAGATGGTGAAAAGAAGAAGTCTAAGCAAGCTCCAGAAGAATGACAAGAACTAACCTCTACTGATCGAAAAGAGCATGAGAAGCAGGTGAGGGACAAGGAAGAAGACAAGGAGGACTTTAAATTTCAAAAACCCAAGAATCAGAAGAGAAGGGGAAAACCACAAGAAGCCAAGAAGACATGGAATGCTAGGGGAAGGATAATGGAAAATATCAACACGGAGGATAAATTTGCAGCACTAGAGAAGGAGGCAGAGGATAATCAAGACCGCAAAGTGGGAGATAAACAAATGGAGAATGCTACTCCAAGGAATAAATCAACAAAACAATGGGTGGAAGATACTTTTCAGTTGGGGAAATAGCAGGCATCGTTAGAACAAGGGAATGACAACAATACAGGGAAAGATGGCAACTCTACTACCATTGTCGTATGGACAAATTCAACCAAGGAAAACTCCCAAAATGACATGGAATCAATAGGACCATATGTAGAGAAAAATAAAGAACACAAATAATTTACGATGTAGAGAAAAATAAAGAACACAAATAATTTACGAGGTT